>QUSF01000081.1:976161-1022133 GCA_003676055.1 Chloebia gouldiae
AGGGGATGCTGAGCTCTGCACAGAGCAGGGAGACAAAACAATTCCTGCTCCAGCTGGGCACCAAGGACAAATGATCCAAATCTCAGCCCAGCAGCACAAACCCCGTGGGCTGGAGAGAGAAAAACCAGCAGGGTGGGACTGCCTGGGCTGGAGCTGGAATGGGACAATGAACTCCAAGGTGCCAATGGAGCAGAGCTGATCCCAGGAGAGCCCCCGGGAGCGCTCGTGCATTTTGGGGCCATTTTGGGGCATTTGGGTGCAGCCCTGGCTGGGCTCTGGTGCTGCCCAAGGTGGGTCCATGGAGGAGATCCTTTAATAAATCCCTGCTTTATTCTGTGACTCTGCTCTCCTCTGTTCCAGGTCAGCCTTCTCAAGGCATCGAGAGAACAAACTCCACAAGCACCAGCATCCCCTGAACCCAAAACCTGGAATATTGAGGAATATATGAAGTATTTTCAGAGAAGAGGGGTTTGATTTCCTCACTATGAAAGGCTGTCCAAGGACACAGCCACACAGTCCCAGTGCTCCCAGTCCCCTGGGAGCTCAGCATCTGTTACCAAGCACTGGGGAGGCAATTTGGGAGCAGGCAGCACCCTCAGCACTCTCTCCTTGCAAACCTGTCCCAGCCCCAGCCACTCAGTGCAAATAATCCTCTCCACAAAGGCCCGGGGTTGATGTAAGAAGATTATACATTTCCAGAAATAAAACTGCTTCAACACTCCTCTAATCTATAGTTAGGGGATGTTCAGTGTATAATTTTCCTCACAACTACTGGATACTTAATGCAACAACTGATCAGGCCAGAGCTGTTTCTAGGTCAGAGACACAGTTTTGGGGAAAACTTTTCAGTGAATTCATCTCTTGGTCAGCAGTTGTTGTTCTTGCTGCCATGGCTCAGACTTGGCTGCAGGAGGGCTTTGTCCTGCTTGAGAAACTCCCAACGATCTCAAAAGTTATTCCTAAACACACATTGTGTGGATCTCCATATTAGATATCGATGGATTTAATTTAAGAATTGGCTCACTCTGCATCAGTCTTTGAAGATATTAAATTTACTGTGGGAAATAGCTGGTTTGTGGTGGGCAGAGGCCACAGGTTTTTTATGGGGTGCTACTCGAATTTTTACTATGAGAAGGGAAGAACCCCCTCAAGTATTGTCAGTTAAAACTGCATATAACAGCTGGAATTTAGGCACCAACACAAATAAAATCAGATTAAAGATCTGATGGCACTCTGGTCAATACACTGGCTCAGACAAGTGAAAAACCAAAAGACTTTGGGTCATTAGACAAGTGACCTTTCCCTGCTCAAACACCCTTTTACCTGAGAAAAAGCTACATATCATCTGAAAGGAGACTGGCTGAGCATCTTTTTCTATCTCTTTACTAGTAATTTACAACTTTTCACTATTTGTTGCCATTTTTCAATGGTTGGGTGTGCTCAGACATGCATTTAGCCACATCAGCACTCATGCAGTGAGAAGAGCCTAAAGGAACAATTTCCAGCAGGAAAAATTCAAATTACAGGGTGGTAGGGGCTTCAGACAGCAAGCAGAAATCAACTGAGCATCTCAATTTTACCACCATGCACAATCAATCAAAGTTTTGGAGGCTTTCACTTAAGAAGTGTTAGAAAAGGACAAGAGGTGGCTCCAATCTGCTTCCCCCTCTCAAGAGAAGCTGCTGTAATTTGAAGTGTTCAACAGGATTCCAGCAACACCAAGAGTTTTCCCCAAATCAATCTCTGTGCTCTGCAAGAGCTCCCTGTGCTGCCTGTTGCTGCCAGCCTCTCGCTGATAAGAGCTGCAGGAAATCTTTATCTAAACCCACAGAGAACTGCACACCTGTAATGCAGAAATGAAAAAATCAGGCAGGCAAGGCCTAATCTTGCCTGGCTTTGAGTTTAGACTGAAAACCCCTCTCATTTACTGAGCTCCCATCAGAGACAGCACAATTTGATGTGAGCAAACCAAAACCAACCCAAACCTTCCACCTGTGCCTAAGCTTTGAGTGATATTCAGAAAGATTTTAAAAGGATGATGTGCTTTTTCATAGATGTCTACGTCAAGGACCTAAAAATAGGATATCTCTGCTCCTAATGCTGGTAATTTTCTGCCTTTAACAGGAAATGGGACATCCCAACACAACAGGGCTGTCCTGGAGTGGGCTGGAACTAACTCAGAAGTGTTCCAGGATTTTTCTTTTTGTGAGGGTGCTGTAACACCCAGAGGGTGCAGAGGCTTTGCTTGCTGGGAATGTCCCAGAGCAGGCTGGATGAGCTCTGGTGGAAGCTGTCCTTGCCCATGGCAGAAATGGCCTTTAGAGCCCCCAGGATTCCTTGTGTACCACAAGCTCTGGGGCTGTGCATCTGCCTGGACTTCTGACATTATAATGCAAATTTAATTATGAAAAAAACTCAATCTGCATGAGTTTAAATAGGCACAAGAATTAAAAAAATTTTGATTTTTGCAGGTGGAGCTGCACATTTTTCAATGTGCACAAAAATGTGCAGCTCCACCTGCATCCAGGAGAGCTCTTACAAATCCTCCACAATCCACTGCAGATATAAAATTAAACTTAGCCCAGAAGTACCATCTCCCCACTTTAAGAGATCTGCTGAATTAGGCAGGAACATTCCCATGAAATCTGTTAAGAAGATTTTCCTGAAGTCACCAGAAACTTTTCCCAGAAAGACTTTTCCAAACCACTCCCCCTGGAAATTTCCTTTTTGGATGTGTTCATCTGGATTTCTGGGGGTCTATGGAAGTCCCAGGTGCAGCAGGACAGGTGGTGCCTGCAGAGCCACCAAATTCATCCCTGGGAGCACAAAGGAGCCTCACCTGGCTGGGCACCTCACCCCAATGCTGGCTTTGTTTGGAATGCCAGCTCAGGGGTGTTTCTATGAACTGCAAAACTGTTTAGGTGGAGCTGGGGGAAGGTTTGGTGTGACATTGACAGACCAGACTTGAGGAGGCCTCTGATGTTCCTGCAGCAGGTGCCATGAAGAACCACCCCACACCCTGTAAGGTTTCTGCCTGGCAAGAATGCCAAAATAATGGCAGGAGTTGATCCCTTTCCTAAAAGGAACTTCCAGCAAGGGCTGCATGGCTGCTTCAGGCACGTAAATGATGTTTAGGGCCGTGGAGCCAGCTGTGCTTGGTAAAACTTGCAGTAAAATGCACCAACAATCAGCCACTGTAATCAAGCTCCTAATCAACCAAAATAGCTTGAAATGCACCACAGCTACCTGCTAGGAATCAGGTTTTGTTTTATTTTTATTGCTGTTTTGCTCAAACCTTGGGGTGATGCAGCAAAAGAAAAACAGAACCAGACAAGGAGTTTCCAGGCCACATATAAATGTATTTATGGCTAACGAGGCCAACATTGCCTGGTGAATAAAACAAGACACATGAATAAACAATTGGTTTTAACCAATAATCCAATGCAAAAAAAGGAAATAAAAAACATTCACTGTGTCACCATTGCCTCACAAGGAGTTTTGTTTTCCAGCCTCACCTCCCCAGCAGTTAAGCATTAATAAATAATTGATAAATTTAAGCATTAATAAATAATTATTAAATGAAAGAGTATCAGAGAACCCCAAAAAAGCATCACTGGTGTTGGACTCCTTTCAGAGGAGTGTGCAGCAGCCGTTCATCCCTGCAGGTTCAACACTGGGGCAGAAGGTGGAAGCACATCAGAGCCCCCAGTCCCATTTCCTCTCTGGCTCTGCAGAGCTGCGGAGCTGCCTCTGCTCTCTGCAGCCTTTTCTCCCCACAAACCTGAGTTTGAAACTGAGCTGAGCACATCCAGCCCTCCTAAAGGGGTAGAAATGGGGTTTTGGCTGTGGCCACGCCAACCCACAGAGCCTCTGTAAGGGGCACCTCATGGCCATGAGCTGGCACAAGCTTGAAAATAAGAAATAAACTCTGTGGGAATATTTTCATAATAACAGGCACGTCCCCTCTTTGATGACAGCCCTCACACATGAACAGAAAAGAGAGAAGATTTGTTGTTTGTTGTTTTTTTTTTCCTGGGAAGGAGGTCTGTGCATCTTGCGTTTTGCATTAATGAGCCTTTGGAAACTTCCAAGGGCTGCGTTTTTCTGCCCATTTAAATGAACGATAAAGAGGCACAGGGGGGGCATGAAGGCCCTTTCCTGACACTTGTTTAAAGGGCTGAGCTGCTTATGTGTCACTGGGGAGGCATTCATTGATTTCCCAGAGATGAGCTGGGTAATGGCATGCAGAGATTTTCACTTGGAGTCACTGAGTCAACTGCAGGTCATTACTGACTCCAAAGCATCAGCCCTTTGCAGCAGGAGCTGTCTGACATCTCTGATCTCACCTCATCTTGTTTCTCCTCTCCCACAAGAGCCCCAGATTACAATTCCCAAGATGGTCCCTCTGAGATTTCTACTGTCATCACAATTCCAGAGGAACCTCACCAGGAAACAGCTTCCTGCTTGCCAAACCCTTCTACAGACAAACTTGTGTGACTCAGTCAATTAATTATGTAATTAAAATTTTGTACAGTGCCCTGACATTCCATTCTGTTGTAATAGATGGGGAAATTATCCAGCTTGCCACAGAACTTACATTTTGAACAAGCATCTACTGGATTTTCCAGCTATCTGTATCTGGTATTAACCATATTTTAGGAGTAATTAGGGAGTCAATTTAGATTTTAAGTGCTATCTGCAGCCTCTGTGCAATTATTTCAACACCTTTTCTCACACTGGGGGCAAAAAGATGTGGGAGAGGGAGGGAGAACCAGCCCAGGCTGTGTGACAGTGAATGTGACCAGTGGTTTGTAAAAGTTAATCAAGGTGGGAAGGGTAAGAGAATCACAGCAACTCTGCTCAGCAGAGGTCAAGATGTCACACCTGGATAATTTGAAATGTATTATCCAAGTTATTCCTGCAGTAGTCCCTGAATGGAGAAGCCCCTCTGGTGCCCTTAATAATTCTCCACCCTCCCAGGGTGAAAATCACTCTGAAAGGATGATTCTCTATCTCTTTTAGGAGCACCCACCCTCAATTTATAATTTTTGGCTGATTTGTGGCTCAGGTTCTCCGTGCAGAAACTCAACCCCATCACTCGTTGCTTGTCCTCAGGAAAATCACTTCTTTACAGAGACATTTTACACTTGAATTTTGTAATGGCACCATTAATGGTCCCTGAGCTGAATTAACTTCTGCCTTCTTGTCACTCTTTGAAAATTGAAAGTTGTGGACAGGGTTATATTTTATTGATTTTTGGTTTAATTTGAACACCCAACATCCACACTGCCTCAGAAACTCTCAAACATGTAAGGAAATGGGACAGAGCTGACATTTCCCTCCTTTCTACACCCCAAACAATCCCCGTGGCACTGGGAGGCTCTAGAAAGAAATCCTGAAACATCCAAAATGATACAAAACCCAGAATGAAACCTGGATATTTTTGCCTGATGTAATGTTTGAGTTACCCACGGGTTCTACATGGGAACTTCTGAATTCCTTCACCCCCCTTCTGCTGAGGAGCCCGGATTTACAATGGAAACGTAAAGATTTGGATTGGCAAAAGCACTTTGAGCTTTGTTAGAGTGACATCCAGTGGCACTGAAAGTTTTCTTGCTGGTGGCAGCTCAAATCAGAGGAATCTGTTTGAGCAGTAGCAGCTGTGCAAACATTCCTGCTCAGGATCAGGTCAGTGACCAGGACAGGAGAAGCAAAGGCATCAGCTGAACTCTCCAGATTAAAGTAGGGCATGGAAACTGGTAATAAATTTATATAAATTACATGCTGGTGTTGGGAAAAGCACAACTCTCTTCTTGATTATGGAATTTATGGAAATCTCTGAAGAGCAGGATCTGGAAATCCCAGCTTATTGAGTTCAAAGGCACCTTTAAAACATCACCTGAGAACCAGATCCCTGTGCACATCTGGGCTCCAGGCCCTGCAGAAAAGAACCCACCTCAATTAATTCTCAAATGGTCAAAAGACCAGGGAGATGAAACACTTCACACAGGACACACTAAAAGCAGGAAAGGCTCCAATTTGAGGTAGATGTCACGGGTCAGAAATGAGGTATTGGAACAACCTGAACAAGTTTTGCCATTCCAATATTAATTATAGCCTGTTCTACTGCCTGCTGCTTCTGCAAGCTTAGGTTCCAGATTAATTCACTGTTTCATTTACTTTATGTGATCATGCAAGTCCACACATAGCCCAAGCAGGATGGCAGAACCAAGCTCTATCCAGCAAATATTTTTATTTCAAACAAGTTTTGCATGGATGTGGAGAATACTCTCCCCTCTGAGTCCAGTTCCTTGGTGCAATCTGGTGCTCCAAAGGACAGCAGAAGAAGGAAAAAGAGGGGAAAAGCCTGGTTTAGAGCCTGGCAGAGGGGAGCCCATGTTCAGGTTTCAGACATTGCCACCTTCTCTGATATTTGTACTCAGTCAGGTCCCATCCTCCCAGGCTGATGGGCTCTAATTCCTGCACAGCCTGGCCTCGAAACCCTGCAAAGAGCATCTCCAGCAGGCAGCCAGAGGAGCCAGAATGGGCCCAGGACTGGAGGAAGGGGCCAGGTCAGGGAGGAAGGTGGGGGGGAACCAACTCGGGGCCCTTGGCAGCAGCTGAGGCTCCGTCTGCCACAGCAGGGGCTGATCCAGCTGTGGGGCTGATCCAGTTGTGGGGCTGATCCAGCTGTGGGGCTGCCACGGCCAGCACTGAGGGACAATTCCTGAGGCAATTCCTGCTGTGGAAGGGAGAGGAGGGGTCAGCACCAGGCCAGAGGAAATCTGGTGTTTTGAGCACCATCTTTTCCAAGGAGCTACTGGAGTGGAGAACCAGAGCTGGGGTCAAGCACCAGGTGAGACAAAACTGGAAATTGGCAGCAAAAGCAGCCAATGGGTTTTCCTCTGTCTCCCTCCTTCCTTTCCCACACAGTTCTTGGCAAAACAAGGAGAAAAACATAGAAATGGTGTTGAGGGAGGACAGAATTATCAGAGAATCATTTAGGTTGGAAATGCCCCCTAAGACTGAGCCCAGCCACTAAGCCAGCACTGCTGGCACGTCCAGGTACAAGTGACAGCAGGATTTAGGCTCAGCCTCCATCAGTCTGCTGGGATACACAAGAAAATAAAATATTTCTAGTTTAACAGATGCAGGACACTCTCCTCCAGCTGCTGCTTTAGACACTCTTTGTCCTGCAAGTTTAATGGTGCTGAAGAGCCAAAAGTACAACACAAACACAGCTTAACCAATGCAAAATCTGCTTCAAAAGACAAAATTGCTGAAGCAATTTCCAACATTTTTCCAAAGCAAATGTTGCTCAGACAGACAAATCTGGTTCTGACATGCTCCCCAAAAATAGCCATGTCAGACTCAGAATTTACATCTACATAAAGAAGGTTAATGAACCAGGCAAATTGTACTGCACAGGAAACAAATGCCAAATATTGCTCTTAGCTTTTTCTTGTGAGTCAGTGGCTGCTCTGGGAATGGGGGCACTGAAATAAATAGTACCACATCCTCAGTGCAGTTGGAACACTCCAAAATGCCATGGAGCTGCCAGTTTGCATGTCAGAATCGATGTGCAAGCTTGTCAGGAGAAAAGCAGGGGGAATTTGGGGCTTGAAATAGTCACCAGCTTCTAGGGTTTAGTTTAAATTTATAATAGTTTAAAAGGTATAATATATATATATATATATAAAAATAAATATATATATATATAACAAAAACCCATTAAATAAAAATATCCACAATATAACAAAATTAAGTAAAGGTAATAAATCACAAAAAAAATAAACCCTATATCTATTAGTTTAGAAAGTTATATTACCTTATAACAAAGCAACTTGTAACTACTCATAACCTATAACCAATTACTTACTCCTTTAAAATCTCACAACCTCTAAAATATTTATCTATATATAAAAAAAATATATAAATATAAAAATATTTATCTAAACAATAAATCATTCTTAACATAAAAATAACCCCATCCCTTCATTAAAACCAACAACAATAATAGGTTTATTAGTAGTAATGGAAGCAAGGCCACCTCAGGATTGTAAATCAGGCTCTTTGTCCAGAACTGTGCTGTAGACGTTAACTTTTCATGTGAAATCTTAAGAGATACATATTTATTCCTCTCTGAAAAAGAAATATTCCAGTCTGAGGAGACAAGACAATTCAGATTATTTGAGGATGCTCAGGGTTCCAATCCAATACAAGATTTGGAAGCACTAACAAGGTTTGGGAAAAGAAGGGCTTTGAGAAAGCAGAAGAATTTTCACTGCTGTTGACAGAAACGCAGCAATGCAGCTCCTTTGCAGCATCCCAGAATTCCCAGGGCAAACCCTGAGGGTCTGAGCTGGGATTTCACAGAACTCCCAGAAATTAGAGCTGAATGGCCTCGAGAATGAGAACCCACCCATAACCGTGCAGGTCTCCCAGTTGAAGCTTCAGTGTGAATTATTCCCCATTTTCCCCCCTTCAGCCGCATCCTGGCCCACCTCAGGTGTTTTTTTTTCCTCTCACACAGCTGCTTTGCAGCTCTGGTCACAAAACACACAGAGATAGGGCAGGCTTTGCTTAAAATGCAAGCAGGAACACAATTAAATACAAATTGCACTTTGTCCCTTTGCCTGCTGGTTTTCACCTGCACCTCATCACCTCACACCTGGATACAAAACTCTCTGGGGGTGTTAATTACACCTGCTTCTAATTAAATAGGAGGTTTGCTTCAACTGTTAATGCTCTGATTCCCAGAGATTCCGTGAGGGACCTCAGGACCGTGGCTGAGGGCTGAAAGTGGGGACATTTTAGGTGTGCAGACTGGATGTTCTGAGAGGTTCTTCAGAAATATTGGGCAGGGTTCAGGCAGCAAGAATAAAGTGAGGAGTGAAAAAAAAAAAAAAGACAAATATGAATTTGACTTTCCAGGTTCATGTAACTTGACCTGACCAAAAACCATTAAATTTATGGGAATGGCCTTTCCCACAGGAGGTCTTGTCATTTTTTTCCCTCAAACCACAAGTTATTCCCCATAATTTAAACATCTATACCAGTCTCAGTGACAGCTCAGGGCAGCTTCAGCCTGAAGCTTTATGGATATTTAAGAAAGAAATGTCATTTTATCTTCTTGTAAACACTCACTGCATTCTTTGCATCATGATTCAGATCCAAGGAAACCTCTCCTGACTGTCCTCCAGCTCTGGGGACAGATTTTGTGTTGGCATGTGCTGCCACCTAATGATATGGAAACCAAGACTTTGGAAGGAAAAACCACAGAATTGCATAAAAAAAAAAAAAGAAAAAAAAGAAAAAAGCAGCTACAGAAGGGATTTGTAAATTTTATCACCTGGAAGGGCAAATCCATGTATGAGAAGCTGAAGGTAGAACTGGCTGGGTGTGGAAACCCAGGGCACTGGAAATATTTCTCTGCTTCCTCTGGGGTGTCCTGATCCCCAGGGGAGCACTGACTTTGACCCTCATTCATGGAGAAAACTTCCAAAGCCTCAAAGTAAAGTAGAAACCACAAAAGTGTGAAATAGATTGTAGAGATTGTAGAGAGTAGTGGAGTATGTCACCTGGGTGAGAAATTTAGGTTTTAGTATTTGTAGTATGTTATAGATGGATACAAGATGGAGGGTACAGGGTGTTGTCTCAAGTTCCCTTCTTCTCTCTTCTTCTTCCTCTTTCTTCTTGGGTCTAGGTGGTATCTTGTAATTGGGTAGAAAAATCTTCATTGCAGGTTTTTAGGGGTCAGTTATTGGGTTACAAAGGAAAATAATTGAGATGTCACTTCTTAATTGGGTAGTTTAGTCTTTGATTAGACTTAAAAGGCCTTGTAACAAGAGACTGTTGGCAATTTTTGTGCTGCTTTTCCTGCACACAGACTCTGGGGCAAACAGTGTGCTGAAGTTTTGATAAGATAACAATAAACAGAAGCTGAAGACTGAAAAAGTCCAATGCATCTCTGGCTCCTGACACAGAACTGCTCCAGGAGGGTTTCCCCTGCCAGGGGAACCCCCAGGAAGTTGCCCAACTTGGGACTCACAAACTCAGAGGTGTGAGGTGGGGATTGGATCCAAACCCATGTTCAGACCTCTTCTAACCAAAAGGTGTCCCCACAGCACCAGGGAAATTCTGCCCAAAGGTTCTTTGTGGAGCACCTGCAGCCCGGGGTGAGGTTACCCTGCACCTGAGAGCAGCACAGGAACCTTCCCCAGGGAGCTGCTGCCTCCTGCACTGCACAGGGCACGCAGCACAAGCAGCTTCCTACAATTCCCGTTCTGAAATGGGACTTTCAGCTGGGAGAAATCTGATTTTTGAGTCAGATTTCACTCACTGTATCGATAAGAAGATATTATCTGTCTCGGATAATTCCCTGTAAATGCAGAGTTGTGGCTGCTGCAGGAAGCAGAATTCCGGTGTGCAGAGTTCCCTGAGTTTCAGGGTTCCTCAGGCAATTCTCTCAGCCCATGAAATATCCACATTGTTTTAGTAACAAGCCCAGAGAGGCACAGCCACATTTCCTGCCCCCAATGCTGCCTCTGCACTCCATCCTGCCTGCAGACTCCTCCCCAAAACACAACAACACAGCTTCCCACAGACTGGATCATTTCACAAAAAAAACCCCAAGCTCTATAAAAATACAGGTAAATTGAACTCCTGCAGCTGAACAGATTAAAAAAATATTTTACCTTGCTACAACAGCTCAAAGGATACTTACTATTAGGATACACAATAGGATTAGTCCAGACTGTGTGTTATAGTCCCAAAAAAAACCAAACCCCACACTTGGCTTTGTCAATATCTGCTGAAAAAAAACAAACCCTTTTAATTTCAGTAATTTTAAACCACTTTACTTGAATTAGCCAAATAATTAGGATTTTTTAAATGAGCAACAGAGCAGGCTTAGAAGTCAACCTGCAGGGGTGGGGTGGATAAAACAGGGGTTTGAGGAGGCTGAGCTTGCCATGGGGAAGAATAATTAAGGAAGAACTTGCACATTCAGTGAATCTAAAGCTTGCAAAAAATCTGCCAATTCAGATGACAAAAAGGCCTCTGAAAACATCCAGGTACACATGAAAAAAAACCAAAATAAGTAGGAAAACTAGTTGAAAAATAAAGCTGCCACCCCTCCTTGCTCTGTGCTCAAGGAAAGGAGAGACCAGAACTCTCCTTCCAGCTTCTTCCCAAAAATCCAACTTCTTCCTGCCTTCTCTCCTTATCACTTCACTCTCCTTCCCCAGTCATGGTCATCATGTGCAGCCAAATTCTTGTAATTAATCCAATTAGCTACTAGCCTCTTATAGCCCTTCCCCTTCTACTCCAGGAGCAGAGGCTGCAGTGGCAGCTGAAGATATTGAAGCTCAGACGTTGGGAAGGACAAAAGTGGGAGGAGAAATCTGTGCCCCAAGAACCCAAAAAGTTTCCTGTGAAATCTCAGGAAAGAGCTTGGCAAATATGTAAAGACTTTTAAGTATAACCTGGGCTGATCTGCTGGAAATAATATCCAAAGATAAGCAGGAAAAATGAAAAGCTGATTTAAGTGTCATTTGTACATCATGCTTTCATCCCTGCAAAGAGCACACAGAGCTTCCTTGTTCCTTTTTTATCTTACTGGCCTATTCTGCTCTTCTGTTTTCTGAGCTGTTTTTTCTTGTTTTTCTGAGCTGACTTTTAGGTCTCCAGGTCTTTAGCCTGTGATTTTTGCCTGCATTTCAATCCAGACAGAAACACTGATTTCACTGGGAAAGAAAACCAAAACCAGGCAAGGTGCTAAAGCCCAGAGGAATTCCTGGGCAGGTTTCTGTTGCTGTTTACATTTTTGTTCTTCAAAGGTGATGTGGGGACAGGCTGGGGGGAGACCTGGGTGTCTCCAGAGCAGGCAGAGCTCAGCTCCTGCTGCTCCACAGAGGGCTGTGAGCACAAACACAGCCTGACCCCCCTGGCACCAGTGAATAACCCACAGAAAGTCTGTTCTTGTTAGGAATATTAATTCTCAAACACCAGATGTTTGTGTCCAAAAAGGAGCCAGAGGAGTCCTGTAACTGTATTCAAATAAAAAGAGAGGCCATGGGCATTTCCCTGGGGTCTCTCAAACGGTTAGAGGATGCAGCCTCCTTTTTATCCCAATTTCCTGACTGCATTTCCCTCTCTTTCTTTCCCCATTGGCTGAGGTACGTGGCAGATACAGAGTTCCCAAATCACCTAAGACAGACCCCTTCTAATGTATACCCTCCTTTTTCTTTTCCTAAGGACTTTCTGGTTTCTCCCATTGCTTCTTCCATCTCTCAGCATCCAGCTTTACACACAGTTTTAAAGACAGACCCCTCTCACTCCTTTCATGGATCAGTGGAGTCTTGCCTGTTGCTTCTTTCACCTCTCAGTTTTATTTACCAGCCCCCAGTCTGTTTTTAAGGACAGATGTCTCTCAGTCCTTGCACTCTGAGCACTGGGGAAGGCACCAGGGGCAAGGGCTTGGCTGTGTCCCTGTTCCCTGCCCCGCTGGGCTCCAGCCCTGCCCTCCCCGAGCGTGTGGCTGCCAGGGCTGTGACACCAGTGCTGAGCAGTCCCACGTCACTGCTGCTGCCAAACTTAGCCCTGGCCCTGGAGGAGTCTGCCCAAATAGCTGCTGTTTGCTCCTCTGAGCATGGCCTGCCTCCGTGGCAGACAGCTTCCAGCCTTTGGGAAGAGGGCAGGGATGATTCATGGGTGAGGAGCAGGGGAAGGAAGGGGAAGGTGTCAGCCCCGGCTCTCAGTGCTCCTCAGAAGATGTTTTACAGCAGTGTTGAAGAAAAGCTGCTGTGCCTCTTCCAGAGTGGAATGGAGGGGCTGGATTAACCAGCACACCCCAACATTTTGTCATTTACCACTGCTAGCAAGGAATTCTTGACTCTCCTTAGGCTTCTCTTCTTGTTTAATTGGAATACCACAAGGACACCCTAACTCTAAAAGCCATGGAGCTCATCACAGTCTGGAAAGAGCCTTTCCATCACCTGGGGAGAAACAGGGCCTGGCTGTGGCTTCGGGCACAGGGTAAAACAGCACAGAAGCACCCAGGAGTGGCACAGTCAGAGAGGAGTGGAAAGGTTTTGTCAAAACTCAGCACATTTTCCTTATTAGAGCCAGGCTTGGCCAGTCAAGTTGAGAAAGAGCCTTTAAGAAAAGGATTTCATTTCCTGTGCTGCAGGCTGCTGCATAAGAGGGCGCCTCAGGGGGTAAGAGCAGAATTTTTCATGAGTGTGTTGTGTACTAAAGCAGGAATTTCTCCCCGTACATGGGCCAGACATGTAAGAGAGGATCATAGAAAAATTTGGGTTGAAAGAGACCTTAAACCTCACCCAGCTCTACCCCTGCCATGGCAGGGACACCTCCCACTGTCCCAGGCTGCTCCAGCCCTGTCCAGCCTGGCCTTGGACACTGCCAGGGATCCAGGGGCAGCCACAGCTGCTCTGGGCACCTGTGCCAGGGTCTGCCCACCCGCACAGGGAACAATTCCTGATTCCCAATATCCCATCCAGCCCTGCCCTCTGGGAAGCCATTCCCTGTGTCCTGTCCCTCCAATCCTTGTCCCCAGTCCCTCTCCAGCTCTCCTGGAGCCCCTCAGGCCCTGGAAGGGCTCTGAGCTCTCCCTGGAGCTCCTCTCCATGTGAGCAGCCCCAGCCTGGCTCCAGAGCAGAGGGGTCCAGCCCTTTCACCACTTCAGTGGCCTCCACTTGACTTATTCCAACAGCTCCACATCCTTTGGATGCTGGAGGCCCCAGAGCTGAACACTCCAGGCACCCAGAAGAGCATAAAAGCATAAAATTAGAGCACGAAAGATCATGGTGGGCACAGAGCTGGGAGTGAGGCTGTGGCTGGGAGGTTATTTCAGTTCAGTTCAGCAGCAGAAGATGCAAATCCCCTCCCTGTGGCACCTCCCTCCAGCAGCCTCTGGCTGGGCAGGGGGCTGGAGGCACTGGGAGCTCGGCTTGGGCAGGGTTTGCATCCCCAGCAGCTCCTGCAGCCTCTCCCTGCATGGCTCGGGCTGGGCCAGTGACACAGAGGGGCCCCAGCAAAGGCAGCCATGAGTGCCAAGGGGCAGCAGCACGAGAGTGGTGGCTGGTCAGCACCTTTTATATGTAAACATATTTATATTTATATTTATATTTTATTTATATTTATATTTTATTTTTATTTATATTTATATTTATATTTATATTTATATTTATATTTATATTTATATTTATATTTATATTTATATTTATTTTAGTTATATTTATATTTATATTTATTTTAGTTATATTTATGTTTTAGTTATATTTATATTTATAATTTTTATCTATTTATACTTGTATTTATATTTATATTTGTATTTAGATTATGCTCAGTTATAGTTATGTTTATATTTATAGTTATGTTTATAGTTATATTTATATTTACTGCATTTATATTATTTATATTTATATTTATATTGTCATATTCATGTTTATAATATTTATATATATCTATAATCTATATTTGATTTTTAACAATTTTAATAATTTTAATGTTTTTTTTAATTTCTATTTTATAGTTACATTTATATTTATAATCTTTATATTTACTTTTGTCTTATAGTTTTATTGATGTTTATTTATATCTCTATTTTATATAGATATTTATATATAAATAGATTATAATATAATATAATATAATATAATATAATATAATATAATTAATATAATTTTTTATATATGGCTGAGAGAAACTGAAGTTCCCTGGGTCTAGATCTATACTTATTTATATCTGTAGTTTCTATAGATATTTAGATTATTTTTATATATATCTATATAATATGTATCTATTTATATATATATAAATATATATATATGTATATATAATATATATATTATATATATAACTATTATATACATTGATTATATATTTGGATAGTTATATATCTATATAAATATATAGATATCTATCTAAATCTATATATCTATTTATATCTAAATACCTACATAAAACATAGATATAAATAAATACAGCTATAGACCCCAAGGAACCTCAGTTTCTCTTAGCCACAGATTTGCTTCATGACCTCAAAGAAGTTGCTAAACCTTCTCTTGTTTCTCAGTTCCACATTTCACATCAAGGGACATTTGTTTGCTCTGCCAGAGTAGCTGTGATTATTTAATTAATTAGAGGAGGGTCATGTCAAGTACATTCATATAAAGTAAAATACACAGAATGGGGTTTTCCCATTTCCTTTAATTTTTGAGAACAAAGTAAGTAGACGAAATCTTGTGCTCTTCAAAACCAAACAGAATGTTTCTTTGTGTAAAATGTTACATAAACCTTAGTGGTTGTTCATTTTTATTGTATTATTTTTAAGAATTCTGCAAATATTTCAGAAAAGGGCAGTTTGTTCCTACTGCATAAAAAAAATCATCACCACAGAGCTGGATTTTTTACATTTTCCCCTCATATAATTAAAAAAAAAAAAAAACAACTCAGCCACAATTAGGAAATTTACCCTCCCCACAAAAAGAAAAAAAAAGAAAAGTTTTTTTAAATCAGTAAAGCATTAAAGAAATCAGAGATTAGGAGCACACAGAGCACAGCACATCAGCAGCAGCTTTTGAGCACAGGTGAAACGTCCATGGCAGCACGAGGGAGCAGCTCCTGGGCATGGCACAGCCAAGGACCAAAGGACCCACACAAAGCACAGGGAGCACTTCTTGTCCTACAGCAGTGTCTGTCCCCATCCCAGTGATGCTTTAGGATTTCTGCTTTTGTATTTTTCAATTCTTGTGCTGCATTAGTGCGTAATTTAAATTCCCTACAGAGTGCTAGTTACTGTCCTCACATTTTGGTCAGATGCAACAATTCCTCTCTGGGCCTGGAACTCAAGGGCACCTCACTGCCTCAGGTCCCAAAAAGCACAAACAGAAGTGAGCTGGGGGGAGCAGGCTGGGGGTAAATGACTTCATCACCTGCAGCTGGAATTGGAGCATCAACCCCTGATATGGAAATGGCCCAAACTGAAAATTGTGTGAAAAACTCGTGCCCATCGCCCACCTTGGGTGCAGCCTCTGGAGGCTGTGGCTGCCCAAGCTGTGCCTGCTGAAGGCTTTAATAAACACCCACTTTATTCTCTTCACCTTGCCTGGCCTCTGCTCTGGGGGCCCTCCAAGGCAGGAGTTTCCTGGCCCATCTGGAGTGCCAAAAATACGGAGGCATCACCTCAGTGGGGTCACTTTGTGCCTATGGATGGCCCCAGGAACCACGGTTCAGGCACTGAACCTCTTGGCACTTCCTCAGAATCCTGACTGGCAAGGGAATGACACTGAAATCCAGGCCAAGCACGACCTAGAGGTTCTCAGGAGTCCTGAAATCCAGGCCAAGAACAACCTAAAGGTGCATCTCTCTTCAGTGATCAGAAAATATCTTCCCATTCTCCCTGGGAGCGACCATAACCCAGCCCAAGGCCCATGCGTGGCACTGGGGGCTCGGTTCTGCAGCCTGGGTGGCTGGAGGGAAAGCCCAGGAAGGGACAGACACTGGGTCACAAATATTCCTGATTTGTTGGGACTTCCAAAAATGTGAATTCCTAGGTTTTGGAGTGTCAATGTCAATTCAGTTTCTTCGCTGTATATAAATCAATCTGTGGTTTCAATTCTGGGAACATTTCTCTGCCAGTTTTCCCATGGGACTGAGTTTTGGCTTCCTCTGAGGGAGGCACAAAACCATGGCTCTGTGCCTTCCTTAATCCAGGTTTCTTCCAAATGTCCTGCTCCAAGCACCTCACAATGGAGACATGCAAACAGGACTTAGAGGATTTAAAGTCCTCTGCTAGGCTTCCACCTTGCCACACACAAAATAAAGCCCTACAAATAAGATAAAGTAAAAATGAAAAGGCTCTATTAGATTTAATGAAGTGACTCAAGACAAAGCAGTTCCATAAAAATGCTTTTTTTTTAAGAAGCAACAGCAAGAGCTCAGAGAAGTGCTGACTGCAGGTACAGTTCTAGCCAATATTAAGATATATTTAGTGATTTCTAGGGAAATATTTCCTTGGGAGAAGGTCAGGAGACATTTCTGTTTCTTACAACTCCAGGTGCTGTGTCTGAGCTCCGATGGGTTGGAGTTGCAGAGAAGGCAGCAGGATTTATGACATTTCTTCTGGGCTGTCTCTTGTCTCTGCCCCCAAATCCTGTGCAGTGCAGGACGCTGTTCCTCCACAGGTTTCTCACACAACCATCAAATTACAAAAACAAGCCAAGAAAAAAATTGTCCAGAACAAATAATAATGTTTGGAATATTATCAGGTAAGAAACCCACATCCTAAGCCAGAGCTTATTTTTCATACTGGGGCATCTTCAAACCTCCTGGAAGAACCATCCAGCCTCTGTATCCACATACAAAACCAGCTTAAAACCAGGGTTTTAACCCTAACCAGTCCAGAGCAAGGCCTGACTGAAAAACCCAGCACTGCTCCCTCTGTGCCACCGAGGGGTCACAGGAGCCCTGTGTGAACCCCCTCCCTGCAGCACACAGAAATCACCTCCTGGGACTCCTGCACAGATAGAGGACATCACCCCAACCTTCTGCTAAAGAAATTCCTGCTCTGACTTCAATCCAAGCCTCCATCCCGTCCAGGGCAGAGGAATCAGTGCCTGATCTGAGGGACTGGAAAGGACCTTGAAGAGGAAACAGAAGCCCATGAGCTGCAAGGGTCATCCAGTCCAGCTCCTGGCCCTGCACAGGACGCCCCAAATCCCACCCTGTGCCAGCAGAGGAGCTGGGCAGTGCTGCACATTGGCATTGTAGGATCCTGGATTCCTTTGGAGGGGAATGAGTTGTACAGACAGACAGAGCCCTAAACCTGGCCCTAAACCTGTTCTTTTCCCCTCAGAACATCTCCAGCAATGCGAAATCACCTTGATGTCCTGTTGGTGGAGCACACACAAACACAGGTCACTCCAGGGAGTGGGAAGTCCCAGCCAAAATTCAGGAGCAGCCACCCATGGAGGAGAATGGCAAGGTTTGGGAGCACATCCTGGCAGAGACCAGGAACTCACAGCAGCAAATTCAGAGCCCTTCAGAACCAGCCTCTATCCAATCTCCAGGAAAACAGTGGCTCAGGATGGGCCCATTCCATATTTGCAGCCCTGCTGAAGCCAGTGGAGGGGGGAGGGAAGGAGGTGGGAGCAGCTGAGGCGCCGTCAGCATCACCAAACTCATCCTGAAAGGAGATTTCTTCCCAAGCAAACCAAAGGATGGGCTGGTCCCCTTTATATACACACATGGAGAGCTGAAATGGGCTGAAATGCTTACAGGTTAGAAGGTCTATACAACATTACACCTGCCACAAATCAAAGTAGAAAAGTTTTACAGCACATTATACAGGTCCCTCTAAAACCTAAAAAAAACCCCAAAAAACATTGACTGGAATCACCATATTACAAGTCATCACTAACAGACCATATCATACTATTTCTTTTTCTTTTACAGAATCATTACAGATAGAGTAATTTAAAAAAATCACTTTTTAAACAAGTATACAATTTCCACTTTAAAATTAACTGGTTAATAAAATTCTGTGCAAAACAAGCCAGCCTCTATAATTAAGTGAATTTATTTATTTCTTTATACAAAAAAAATAAAACACCAAAAAAAAGTTCTTTCAGAAATGTGTCTCCTTTTCTGTGATGGTGGAAATGTTGCCATCTCCTTTCAGTTTGGCATCGCAGTCATTTATTGCTGCAATGTAGGCTCCACCTCCGAGCTTGCCCCGCATTTTCAGGTCTGAGCTAGGTGTAATCAACTTCCTGAATTTCTAGAAAATTGGAGAAATTGGAAATCATTACATTTTTCTTGGTCACAGACACACCTCCCTTTAACAGACGGATTATAAAAGGCCTTTCTCCTGCATGTCTGCCTCTCTTTATTTCCCTGTTGTGGGCACACCCTCAGACCTGCAGGCTGCACAATTCTGGATAAATCCTGCCAGACCAAATAGGGCAGAGCTCAAACCAAAGTGAATTTTTATGCTGATTTAATCATTCCCTTTCACGAAGACTCTCAGCACTGTGTCTGTTCTACAGCTACATCTTGTTTCTCATTTTATCATCAATGATGTCCACTGAAAAAAGCAAACAAACCAGAGACAGCTGAGGTGTACTGAGCTGTGATAAAGCAAAATCTACTTTCTCTTTTCTAGCAAAGACATCCACAGCAAGGTTGCTGCTCACAGCAGGAGGTTGGAGCCTCAAGAAGCTCCCAGCTGCGATTCAAACAATCCTCTTGTCATCCTGGCAGGGAAAAGATAACGACCTGTCTGCAGTGCTGCAGCTCCAGCAAAGCCTGCTCACCTGCAGGGACAGGTGGGGCTGCTGCATTGAAGAAATACTGAATGTTTAGATTTGTGCAGACTACCTTTTTTGGCTCTCTGAGACAACTAAATCACGGACAATTCTGATTTAGTTTATATACCCAGTAAAGATTTCCTAGGCAGTCTCCAGGATGTGCTTAATCAGCTGAACAGAGTCTTTGCAATATGGACAAAATTAGGCTTTTCTGTAATGTTGGAATCCCAAATGGCTGAAAAAGATTTTTATTTTTGTTTCTTCCACTATTGCTTCCTTCACTGCCTTTCTTTGGAACTCCCACAGAAAGGAGGAACATTCCAAGCTTAAATTTGATAATAATCTCAGCCTAGACCTGAGCTAACCTGACACCAAATGTCAGAAGATTCCACTGGAACCTCTTTATTCGCCTGAGTTTCTCATTTTGAGAGCTGAAATTAGGAAAACTGTGCAGAAAATGGCAGTGTGGGCAACCCAGCTCCTGGGGAAAATCCTGGCAGCACAATAAAAACCATGGGAAAAGCGAATGGCTAGTAGAAACCATGAGGGATTTGGGTGATTTTGCAGACATCTTAAGCTACAAATTGTGCTGGGACAGAGCACCTTAAATTGGTTAGTTTACCACTGGCAGCAAAAAGCACAACAGGAATTCAGAATAAAGCAGAGAAAGTTCAGAATTCTCTTTCCAGCAGTTGAAAGCCCTACAGTTGAGAGCCCTAACGCAGGGAACAGGGATGTGGCACTGCAGTTGTGATTAAAGGATTCAGATGAGGAGTCCCAGCCCCTCCCCAGCTCTTTGTCCAGCATCACTGAGTTGCAGCTCTCTCTCACCTCCATGAAGGTGCCTTCTGTCTTCCAGAGCTTGATGCAGATCCACAGCGGGATGCAGACCATGGAGGAGAGAGCCATCATCCACCCGATGCCGTAGCCCCAGTCAGGGTAGATGTACACGTTGTTGTACTTCAGGGGCTTGTATTTCACCAGGAAAAAGATGAAGATTCCCTGAAACAAGCAGAGATATTGTCAGAGGTGTCTGGGCAAACCCTGCGTGTGTAACAAGGATTTGGCTGAGTGTTCAGGCCAGGCTCCCTGAGGACAGAGAGCAGAGGGAAGCTCTTCACTCAGAGCAAAAAACCCACCAGCAACATCCTCTTTTCTGTACAGCTTAAATAACACATCTCAGAGGCTCCTGCAGAAATGAGCAGCCTTTCAAGTTTAATCCTATTTACCTCTTGATGACAATAAACCCTGCACTTTCATGGCAAACAGCACCTGGGCAGGAAAGATTAAGTTTTGCTACAGTGAACCAGCTGTGATTCAGTAACATGAGCTGGGTTCTCTCCAACCTGTCAGGATGAAAAAGGAAAGACAAAATTTTTGAAGTTGCTGTAATCCACTGCGTGTATCTGCAGTTCCAATGCTTTCATCCTGCCAAAACCCCTAAAAAATCCATCTCAATTTCTAATCAAGCAGCTTGGACCATTTCAATGTATGAAATAGAAAAAAAAGCTACCATGTAATTTTCTCCAAAGTGGTGAAACGAGTGCACAAGAGCAAATGGTATAGAGGTCATTTCAGATTTGGTGCAGATCCTAATTGGTGCAGATCCTAAATTTCCTAAGTTTGCAAATGGGAGCCTGGATCTCAAGGTACCCCAGCTGCTGTGGTTTGCAGTTGCCATCACTGGGATGTTACACAGCTGGAAGGGGTTTTGGCATCTCATCCTCAATTTTAAGGGCAATCAGATCATGCTGCTTTGGAACTTTGTCCCTGTGACACTGCCACAGCTCTGCAGAGCTGGCACCAGTTTCCTTACCCTCCTTCATGCCTGTGGGATGGGCTTTTGGCTCTTCTACTACTTTTGAAATTAAAAAAATGCCTTGTTTCCTTTGGAAAATGTCCACTCCCCGCAAAAGAGAGAGTAGAGAGGAGGAGAAAGCAGCAAAGAACCCAGCACAAGTCTGGAGGAGCTCGAGCTCTGTGTTGGCACACAAGGTGCACCAACTACAGGGAAAAACATCTCTCTTTTTCTGACAAATGTTCATTTAGGGCCCGGGCATTATTTTTTTTCCTATGATTGTACATACTGAAAATTTTCACAGAATATTTAACAATTTTACGGATCCTACAGAGTGGTTTTTATTTGAAATACATGCTACAAATCAACAGGCATTTCTTTCAGCTATTAGCAGCAGCAAAACTATAAAAAACATGTTCAGAATATCATGTTCTTTATATCTAAAACAAGTGCTTTGGACATTCTGTACTTACTGCACAAATACCTGGAGTTAGGACCATCCAGCACCACTTAATCAACGACACAGGTTTGTACCCAATCATGTCTTCAATGTTCTCATAAAAGCGATTGCTGCCTGCCCAAAAACAAAGGAAAAGCAGATGTAGAGTGCACATGGAAGGGGTTGTCCAGGTCAGGGTTTAAAGCAGTGAAATAAAAGCACAGACAGAGCTGGGAAAGCCTAAGCTGCCCCTTTTTCCCTGGAAAACTCCTCCCTGCCATCTGCCCCATGCTTGTGGCAGGGGCTGATAAAAAATTCCTGCTGCTATAAAACTTTTATTTCATACAGCTCATTGTATCTCTTATCAGACAGGGAGATTTCATTAGTGTGGCACAAGCTGTCACAAAAATATGAACATTTCATTTAGTCCTACTCTCCTTTTTCCTCCACACCTTGAGTTTTGCTTTCCTTCAAAGCAAGCATAAACCTAATATATTCTGCTTAGTTGGTTTCTTCTCTCTGTTGTGGAATCAAGCTGTAAACAACCCCAGCCAAGGAGTATCTATTTTATATAAAAATATATTTAGATGCTATATTTAGATGCTACAAGCTCATGTGTGAACCCAAGGATAGCTGGGCACATGTCATCTGCAGTTCTATGGTGCTTTTATCCAGATTGTGCATCTTTGTGGAGAAAAAGGCATTTATGACTTTTTTTGGGGCATGGGAACGTGGAAGGTCCCATTCCATAAGGGTACAAGGTTCTCGCTTTGCTTTTATGCAAACAGAAATCTTTGATCAGAAAAACAGAGCAATTTTCATCACTCACCATACACCCAGCCTATGCAGACACACTCAAATATGGCCACAAAGAGCAGGCACATCCCACTGGCTGCATAGGAGTCAAAGAGCTGGAAGACATACATCCCACCCTGGAACAGAAAATAGGAAAGGGGAAAAAATGGGTTGGCACTGGTGGGAATAATTCATAGCAAATCTCTTTTAATTACACCATCAAGCTGTTGGCTCCCTGGCAAGCTTCCTACTCAAGTTGGTTTCTTCTTGAACAAAGAATATTAATTTCTTGGTTTTTTTTTTTTTTACTCTGCACTTCTTTTAGGGTGAGAAGTCTGGAGTGGAGAGAAGTAAATTTGATTTTTTTTTCCAAAAATGCTCTCCCACCTCCCTGCTTTTACCTCTATTTATTACCACACCAAGCTGTAGATATTCCCAGGTGCTTCTGACGTCCAGATCCTGGTTCTGTGTCTGTGTTATTAATATGTAAAATAATTAATTAAAATGTGGGGAAAGAAGGTAAAATCTGTAGCTACCAAAATCTCTCTCTGATGGTATAGGGACTACAAAATGAGTAAAGTACCTAAAAAATGTGAATGCAGCTCACAGATTTCAAGGCACATGACTGAAACAAGTCTTTATTATTTGTCACAAAGAAAAAGGAACACGAATCATCCAATCAATAACATTACGGTTAAAATAATTAAAATTATATTGATAATATTACACTTTTTATGTGAAACACAATCATTTATCATATCTGCATTTACTATTGAAATAATGAGGAGGAGGAGTTCACAAGAGAGCATTTCAATGGAAAGGAATTCCAAGGAAGGAAAAAGGGGTTTGAGATGAGCTCCTCAGTTGGAATGTAATGATTTTTGGGGAGCTCATGTGATCCATTACATCTCAGACAACTTTCTGCAGATGGAAGAGAATCCTAAAAATAGGAAGAAAACAAAATTTCTACTGCAAAGCCATCATGGTGAGGCTCAGCAAATACCTGAACAAAATGCAAATTTAGAAATCAACCAACTCAGACAATACGAGGTGAGGAGAACAAAACTCCTGTGTGGATATTCCTGCAGTTTGGAGAACTTGCTTCCTTTTCACTCTTCAGGTTTATATTTTTTTTAGCCTGAATATCTTAATATCTCTCTGTTCAACATGTGCCCTATGGAGGGGTTATTCCAAGATTTCCCTTTTTGCATAACAAAGATGACTTATTTCACCGAGAATAAGAATGATTTACAGACAAATATAAAGTCAATAAGTATATAAAATTTCTATTCAATGTGTTATTTCACACAGAGTATCATATCTCTTATCAGAGAGGGAGATTTGATTAGTCTAATTAAATACTAATGTTCCAAGTTCCAAATTATTCCAAGTAGGAAGGGACGCATCAGAGATTGGCTGCACTGATTGACATGTCCGATGATCTAGAAACCAAAGATGGTTTGATTTTCTCTTTTCACTTTGTGTCATCTTCCTTATTGTTCTTTCCATCCAAAATGTGGTTGTTCCTGCCCAGGGTGAGCAAGCAGAAACCGTGATCAGTGTGTGTGGCTGGCTGGTGCAAAGCAGATGGAATTTCCTTGGCTGGGCTGTGTATTTTTGATTAAAACATTTCCTGAGCTCAGCTGATAAAACAAGGCCACTTCTCCCATTCCAGAGGTTAGCCAGGAGCCGAGAACACTCTCTCAAAGAATTTGACAGGGAAACATGTCTGTGGCAAAGGTTCTTGTGCTTGGTCTGTGGTGGCTGTAACCACAGGTGGTTCCCCCCAGCAGGCAGCTCTTACCTCTGTTAACATGATGAGGCCGAGGAAGTAGGACACGATGGAGAGGCCGAGGATGAGCAGCTCCCTCCTGTAGCCCCTGCGGAACACCTTGGGGTACATGTCCACCACAGCCGTCACGATGCTTTCCACACACACAAACTGCAGCAAAGGACACCAAAGAGCCACTCAAATCTCTCTCTCCTCTGCTGCTGGCGTTGGGATTTGCCACCTAACACTTTAAACATCCTCCTGTGTTTCCATCACAGAGGGTGGGCCATCCCTGGGCATGCTCCATAAGCAGAAGGTCAAGCAGAGAGGAACATCTCCCAGTAAAAAAGTCCAAAGTTATGGATTTCCAACAAATTCAAACACTTGGATTCTCTAATATTATCCCAGACTGCATTTGCCCTGTAGCAGGTGGACTAAATGAAAATTAAACCTTTCAAATGTGGCTTGAATGGGAATTAAATTATGTACAAACCCTCCATGGGATCATGTCACTCCAGGCACTTTTGCCAATTTTGCCGTGCATCCTCCGACCTGCTAAAGGAGCAGCAGGGTTTGGGGGAAGTTCTCTCCATTTACCAGAAGAGAGAAGTTCCCCAGAGCTGTTGAGTGCCCAAGCCAGGTACCTCTAACAAAGGAGGGCAGGATCATCTTCAGTGTCTTTAAACATCAAAAAAAGCAAAAGGCCTGAGCTTCTGACTCCTTGCTCTGGAGCAAGGTTTCTAAAAATAGACATTGGGACAGTCAAGAGCAGAATCCAGGAACTGCTCACTTAAAAAAAAACAAAAAACCCAAAAAAAAAACAAAAAAAAAAAACAAAAAACAACTTTTAAGAACCTGTTAGATCATTAAAAAGAGCAGTTATTAAAACATTAAATTTAAGGATTGTAAATGTCATGCAGAACAAGCACTGCTGACCTTTAGAATCATAAACTTTCTGCACCCAGTCATGCCAAGGGCTGAGCTGCATGCTAAAAATCCCAGGCACTTCACCTTTTTCTTTGAGCAGCTTTTGTAATTTTTACAGTCACACAGGGATAACGACTTCTGTGCTGCCCCTTTGCTGCAGGATATGACTACACATTCCTTGCTATGGTATCTTGCAGTAAAAATATACCATAGAAAATGACATTATCCCTATCTGATATTCAGCTTCAAAATTCATTGCAAAGTGCTTTAAGAATGGGCTGGTATTTTACTGAAGCGTGAATTTTAATCAGCCCTGTGGAAGTTCAGGCTGATTTCCATGTTAATAATGAAAGCTGGAGTCGGGCTGAGCCAGCCTTTGCAGTGAATCATGAAGGAATACCCAGCATCACAACTAAGATCTAAAATAGCAAAGAATTAAGTTAGGGCTCAGTCTTTCATCAGGCTGATGCTGTTTAGGTGTGACTTCCACCTGCTGGGGAGGCTGAAAACTCCTTGCAATGGGGTTTGTTTCATACCTGGCTGTCCAAGCCCAGGAAGATGAGCATCATGAAGAACAGAGCTGCCCACAGAGGAGACAGAGGCATCATGGTGACAGCTTTAGGGTAAGCAATGAATGCAAGTCCTGGTCCTGAAAAGGAATAAAGAAATGAAAAGTTTATAATTGTGTGGGAGTCTGAGATGGAGCTCGGCTCCTCCAGAGCAGCCTGAGCTGTGGGAGAACAGCACTGCTGACACCAAAAACGTGGCTCTGGCTGAGCAGGGCTCGCTCAGCATCACTCATCAGACTGCTTTATCATTTTCTCACCTTTCCTCTTCCTGCTCCCTTCCCCAGCCCCTGTGGAAGCTGAGAGTGAACAGCAGTGAGGATATCCAGCTGCTGGTCAGGGTCAGCCCACCACGACCTGATTCTTCTGTCAGGTCAGATAAGAGGAACTAAACCCCAGACTGAACTCCTTGACAAACTCTACATCTCTCATAGTCTAAACAATTGGTGATGAGGCTGATCAGAAATGGCACAACCTTGCCTGCACCCTGGCCAAAGGATGCTCAGCTTCTGCTCAGACATCCCAGTGCTTTCTGTTCCCCTTTTTTGTGTGGATGTGCAGCTCTACAAACATCCCTGAATAAATCATAGAGTGTGCTGCTGTGATTGCCTTACATAACTTAGGAACATATCCTGGAATCTTTACTTTTCTCCTAACCTGGTGCAAAGCAAAGGTTGGTTCCCATCCTGCTCTGTGTTTTGGGGTGCTGCTCCTGTGTGACACTGGCTACATATTTAATCTTCAAAACAGAACATTTCTGTAACAGCACTAATAACTTCTCAGAGCTCCTAAAATACCTTCTCACCTTGCTCATGTGTTTCTGGTTTTATTTATCAGCTGTTTTTTATGAAGCCAGTCAGCTTTCAAAGCAGGGGCACAAAGGGTCTCTCCCAGCCACTAAAGGAGAGCTCTGTGCTCCTGCTGCAGTAACTTCAGTGCAGACCTGTCACACTCTGCAGCTTCTTCATTTAAAGAAGCATTTACAAGCTCCTATAATGAACTGCAAGCCAGTTGCATGGAATTTAGGAAAAGATAAATATTTTCCATGAGAGCATCAGTGAAACCCTGCTTGTTTTGCAGTTCTCCTGGGATTAACTCCATGAGAGTAATTTTTCCTCCTCAGTAGCTCAGCATTACATTGGGATTTTTTTTTTTTGTGTTTTTGTTTTGTTTTTGTTTTTGTTTGGGTGCAGCTTCCTGCTATTTTTCTTCTGCTTGAGGATGTTACAGCCACAAAGGTGTGGAGTAACTTCCACTGGATGCCCAGCTCCAAAGGTGGTTGTGGATAGTTAATTTTTCATAAATCTGGGCCTGTGTGCCCTTCTGATTTCTCACTTTAACAGCTTTAAATATCCTTTCTCTCTCTTTTTTTTTTTTTTCAAAAGGAATAAGTATTTGTGCATTTCTGTCTGTCTCACTGAAAGAAGGTGGAATGCAGATGAGGATTAAGACTCACAACTGAGTTTATCTCTGCTAAACAACATTCTGGATGCTCAGCTGGAGAAAGTTTGTGACTCCCTGAATTCATTAATTTGTTCTATGTACAGCAACATTCATCTTTTTCCCACACAAATTTATGGCCACGAAAATAGTTCAGAACTCTTCCTGGAGCAGTTATTCCATTGAGTCATCTCATCCACAGGCCATGGCACAGACAGTGAACTCTGGCCTCATCCTCTGGACATTTCTTGTTAACTCAGAAATCTGCTTTTGGAACTCACCTGATTCTGCAACTTCTGCAATGGGCACCCCTTGTTCATAAGCCATAAATCCAAGAACTGAAAAGATAGCAAAACCAGCAACAAAGCTTGTGCCACTGTTCAAGCAGCAGAGCATGATGCAGTCTCTGAAAATATAAATAAAAAACACTGCAGTTGATCTCCAGAGCTGGGGTTTCTTCCATCCGCTGAGCCAGAGGACTGACAGAACCCTGGGCTGCAGGAATGGAAAGCAAATTGTTCATTAACAGAGAGGTCCCAACTCAGATTATTCCTGAGAGCAACCAGGAATTAGCACGTGTAGGAGGGCACCATCACAATATCCTTGCTTGTGTTTTAACTGCTGGAGTTGCAAACCTGTTGCAAGTCACTTGCTGTTTTCCAGTAAAATCTTTCAAAAGCATGTAAAACTTTGTCAAGCATGTAATATTTGTTAAGAACAATTTCTCCCTAATAATTATACTAATAGATTCCAGAGGGTATGAACTCATTAATAAACTCTATAAAATGGTAACATTTGTTTCCTGGGGAAAAAAAAATCCTGTGGTCAGCTCCTTCTATGCCCGTTAAAGAACATTGGCAAAATATATCCATGTAAAATACAGCTGCAGTTTGGTTTCTAGACATATTTTAGAGGCTGTGGCAATGAAAAGCACTGCACATAATCTGGAAGTGTGTGCATGCCTAAAAAGGTGCCTAAAAAGAGGCAAAGGCAGTGCAGGGACAGAGATGCCTCAGAAAAACACATCCCACACCCTGGCAAGGACCAGGTCAAGGTGGAGAAGGATTTCTTTGCCCAGGCTGGAAATGACACAAGAGTAAATCACTTTAAAGAGAGGGAAGATCTTCTTGCAGAAAGGTGTGATTTCCCCCAGAGCCCAGGGAAATATTGTTGTTCCTGCTGCTCTGACAGCTCTCCTGGCATGACAGAGGATGAGGCAGTGATGATTTATGCTGACAGTCACTCCTTGAAGACTTTGCAGAGACAGCTGTGTGCTTGAGAAAGCAATAACCTAACCTGCATGTCTGAGGTAAATTAGACATCTGAAACACACGGCAAGCCTAGAAGTGTCTCAAGCCCATCCCTTAATCTGCATTATCCCCATTGCACTGTGGCTCTGAAGCAAATTTTTGTGCAAGTTATCAATAAGAAGAAAGGACCCCGTAAAATCCAGCATGTTTTGAATTCACAGCTTCAGTAATTCAGTAAAGGATCACATCTTTGTCACAGATTTGCTGTTGAGAATCAGAGACAATTCCGACTCCAAAGTCCTGGCAATTATTCTCTCAAAACTTCTCTGCTGATGTCCCTGCCTTGCTGTTTTTCTCATTTAGTGTTTTTACCCTGCAACAGCATCTCATCAGTTTTTGGAGCTCAGAGTGAGGTGAGCAGTTCCAGCATCTTGTTCCTTCACTGACGAGCCCTGCAGTGTCCCCCACATCTGCCCAAAGCTCTCCTGACTCCCGTGGGACTCACCTGAGCACCAGGCACACACATTCCCCTGGCAGGGAGCACCTGGACATTCCTGAGCTCCAAACCCAAGGATCAGCTCAGCCTCTGTGCCATGGGAGGCTCTGGCTCCCTCTCATCACCTCAGCTACACTTCACTGTAAGTATTATTTTGGGAAGGTTTATGTTTTCACAACGATTTCAGGATAAAAATAATCTCTGTGGCACAACATCTACAAATTGCTAAAAGATGTCCAGCAATGAAAAAGAATGAATATTCCCATTTGTAATGGAGACTCAAACATGGACAAGTGCAGTGATGTCCACACTTCTTTCATGCCCTGACTCTCTCTAACACTGTTCATTTGCAGTGAAATACTTGCTGAAAATACAATTCTAACCTTTATTTATTTGCTTTTCATATGAAATTCTCCCAGTAGTTATGCCCAGCCAGGCCAGTTCTACACTTTGGATGTTTTAAAGCAAAATAGCAGTCCAAAATAAAGGACTGAGGAGCACAGAGGACTTTGTGCTTTGCAGAGATACAAAACAATGAAAAATCAGCCCCTTTCTGACCTTCTCAGTGAATTTCAGCTCTGAAGAGCTCTGGAGGGACTCTCACCCCACCTCTCTCACCTCAGAAATGGTGAGTTCAACACCGAGAAATTAAATCTAGGTGTGATGAAACCCTGTTGATAAGAGAGGTCAGAAGGATGAATTTTATAATCCTCTGGGGGAAAAGAGAGCTCCTGCCTTGGGGGCGGGGGGGGATGCAGCCAGATGATGCCTCCACTGAGCACTGGGCTGTTTTCTTCAGATAAGATTTGGTTTAGATAATTCCCTACTTCAAATTCAGTCTGAACAAGATATTTCCTTCTGAGGAATGCTGTGGCACAGGATATTTGGGAGCTGCTGGTTCCTGAGTGGGGGATAAAGGCCCTGGAGAGTGATGCCTCAGATTTTGGCTTTTCTATTTCCAGACTCTGAGCTGATTTAGTGTGTGGGGCTGGGCTTCACATCAGGGGATGCTGAGCTCTGCACAGAGCAGGGAGACAAAACAATTCCTGCTCCAGCTGGGCACCAAGGACAAATGATCCAAACCTCAGCCCAGCAGCACAAACCCCGTGGGCTGGAGAGAGAAAAACCAGCAGGGTGGGACTGCCTGGGCTGGAGCTGGAATGGGACAATGAACTGCAAGGTGCCAATGGAGCAGAGCTGATCCCAGGGAGAGCCCCCGGGAGCGCTCGTGCATTTTGGGGCCATTTTGGGGCATTTGGGTGCAGCCCTGGCTGGGCTCTGGTGCTGCCCAAGGTGGATCCGTGAGGAGATCCGTGAATAAATCCCTGCTTTATTCTTTATCTGTGTCCAGCCTCTGCTCTAGGACAGTCTTACCAAGGCATCAGCAGGGGCAGAGCCCAGCTGGAGAGTCCCACAGAACAAGAGGATCCCAGGGATCTCCTGTCTCAGGGAAGTCTGGTAAACCACAGCAGCAGGGTATAAATATCTGCAGGATAAGTACACATTTCTCCAAGGAAATGGGGAAAAGGGAGATTTTCATCCCCTCCAGCCAGTGAGGTTCCTGTCCTTTTCAGATAACACCACTCCAGCTGAATCATTTCATCTCAGGGAGGCACAGATAGAACACAGCTTCTGTGGGAACCCTCATAAAAATATAACCTCCAATTTCCCTTCCCTTGGCTATCCAGGAGTTCTACCAACCCCTCAGCTCCTGGTTTTACCCCATAGGCAGGTAACAACCCCTGTTGTTCAGAGGGTTTTTTCAGCTATGGGAAGAAAAACCAGAAGGGGGATTTGGATCCATTGATTGTGAAACCAATGAGATTTAAAACACAAATGCTCAGGAACCATTGGAAGGACAACATGAATTTTTTATGTGCACCCTTGTCAGGAGGACATCAGAGCCTGACTGAAGCCCAGACTGATTTCAAGTGAAAGGAAAATTTCAAATTTTTATGAAAGCTTCACATTCTTCCAAATTAAACTCCTGCCAATCACCTGAATAATTCAAGATGTGCATCACTTCTCCTCTCCCTGCCTGACAGGCAGGACACTTCTGAAAATTCATCCTGCCTTCCTTAAGGAGCCTCTCTGAGCCCACAGAGCCCCTGGCATCCCTCCAGTTCCTTCCTTGCCTTTATGGATTCCTCAGGACCCAATGGAGAAATTCCCATTTCTCTTTTCTTCCTAGACCAGAAACCTGACAAAGGTCAAGGCTTAAGAGTTTTGTCCATGTGTGAAATCACTCCTTTATCTCCTGCTCCACAGTGGGAATAGGGGAGCTGACCCTGGACTTGTAGCTGGGAATGGATTTGGGATTCTGAGCTGGATAAAAATCAGAGGAAACATCAGTACACCTGTCTGTGATCCCTGTGGGGAAACACTATCAGGGCTTTCACCTTCTCAGAGGAGTCACTGGGGATGCAAACTCTGGGACATCCAGGGGGGAGCTGTTTTTATGTTTTTCAATGAAAGATACATAAGGATGACAAAAATTCATTTCCTATTCAAAGCCATGAAGTGACTTTTGCAATTCATTTACTACATTAATGAATTAAATCAGGTTTAAATTCACAAGGCCAACGTGCAGTTCAGACTTTCCCATTTCCCACTGAAATACCTCTGGCATTATTTTCCACTGCAATTTTCCCTTAAGGAAAAAAATGGGAGTAAAACAGAGCAGAAAACGTTGATGTTACAATCAGACTGTGGGAATTGCAGGCGAAAAAAAACCCCAGCTTGATTTTATTTTTTAAGTGCTGGTTAGAATACAAAATTGTGGTTTTCACATCAGAGCTCTGTTTATGTCATCCCCTGCCCAGCTTGGCCTCGTTCTGCTTTTCACTGCTGTCCTACCCCTTTCCTCAGACTCATTAAAAATCACATGTCAGGACACATTAACATCTATTTCCTAGCTGGGAAATTTGGGAAATGTTTTGTGAGGGAAACTGTGGGGCCTGGATGGAGTAAAAGGCGTTTGGCTGCAGCATCCTGCTCAGGAGCTTCAGAGCAGAGTTCTACCAGCTGAGCTCCAGGCTCAGGGGGAAGGAAGGAAAAGTCCATAAATCCAAACTCCTGCTTTTGGTAAAAAAACCAAATCAAACCAAACAAAAAAAAAAAAAAACCAAAAAAAAAAAAAAAACAACAAACAAAACAAAACAAAACAAAACAAAAAACCCAAACCAAAAACAAAAAAAAACCAAAACAAAACAAAAACTCAGAAAAAGCATTCCTGCACTCCTTGAGGCACTGACAGTTTCTAGCTGGGATACAGCTGGAAATAAATAGAAATAAAACTGAATAAGAGAGGAGAGGAGTGGTGCCTTTGCTAAAGCTTGTGCTAATTAGGGAAAAGGTTAATTAGCAGCAGCTCTGAAGGTTATAGGGGTCTCACATCACTTTCTGCAGCAAAACATTTTGTCTTGCTAAGACATGGAAAAAAGGAGCATTTCCTAAATCTGCCTCCTGAGGTCTCCAAGCAAAACTGTAAATGAGAATTTAAATAAATTTAGTGGGGGGGTTGTTTAGGATTCTTTCACTTTTGGACCATGTTATTTCCTTTACAGAAAAATGAAATTTTAATTCTCTGTCTGGAGATCTTAATGGAGTCACTCCAACCAATCTGTCCTTGTAGGAATTTTAGGAGAATGAATTCAATAACCATGAATTCCAGAAGAAATGACTAGTGCTCACATTGCTGCCCATGCCAGTATTGTGGAATAGGGATTTTGTGCAAATCAATCCTTCAGGCATTGACTCAAGAGAGGTGAAAACCTCCTGAAGCCATTGGCAATTCCCTCCTTGGGAATACGGAGATAAGCCATGAAATGCTCCCCATTCCCTCTGGGTTGGGGCCTGCAGACTTCCCAAAAAATGGGGAAATGTGGCAGTCAGAGCACAGACCAAACTGAGGTGATTTTTAATGACAATTTTTGGTAGTACTTTTCAAAAAGCAGCTTACGTAACGCAGACACATTCAATGATACCTGTCTGAAACCATGTATTTTTACATGAAATGTCCATCTCTGTGTGTGCTGAGGGGTTGTGGAAGGCTCAGATTTGAGCAAATGGGATGAAAACACCATATTTTGGAGCAGAGCTCCTCTGGAGCAGTTCCAAGAAACATTACAGATCTCCATCCTACAAAAACACGTGTGTGCGTGTTTATGGTCATCCACGGAAAAAGGGGAAGGGAAGTGATTCCAAAAGTCAGCCCAAGGGCAGAATTGCAGCCTGGAGGCTGTTACCTGTAGCAGTTGTTGTTGTAGTTGTTGTAACTCCCCAGGGCTGTCAGGCACCCCAGGCAGATGGCGTAGGAGAAGAAGATCTGTGTGCCAGCATCCACCCACACCTGGGGACAGAGAGCAGGGAGAGCTTCAGAACCCAGCCAGGAGAAATCACCCTCCTGCCAAACATTGGCTGCAACTCTGCACCTTACCAGGGTCTGGCAAAGCCTTTACAAATCATAACCTTAAAAAAATAATGTGCTGAGAGGGAAGTTCCCCTCCCCATCCCAGCTGGTCTTTACAGGCTCAGCCTAAAGGGAGACAGAATTCCTAGATTGAAAAGGGAGACAGAATTTCCATTCCTGGAATGGAAAGGGAGACAGAATTCGTAGAGAAGAACCTCACCCATTAAATTAATTAATTTCTTTTAGATTCTTTTAGCAATTGAAGCCTAGAATAATCAGCATTTATCTCACTCCCCTTGGACAGTTATTTACTCAAATTTTAAAATTTAGTGTGAATAAATGCTCTAAAGACAAAATGTGCTTTTCCTAGATAATAGATAAATTAAGCTGGTGAAAGAAGGGATAACTTATCCAGGGAAAGGATGTTTTCAGCAAAATTTAATGGCTCCAACAGACACAAAGTTACAGTTCTGAATACTGTACAATCAACAAATAAAAGTTCTGAAGAGCTTAATGAGTCAGTAGCTTTGTAATGCCATTGTGGGAACATTCATATCTTAAAGTGATGTAAACAGTTTTAAATCAGAGAAAAGGAAGCCTGAGTTGACAGAGTGAGATTCTTCTCCTCAGAGCAACCTCAGAACATTAATGAGCAGGTTCATTTTCCTTTAAAAGTACTGCAACAAAGCAATTTATTTCACTTGACCAGTGTGGGTGTGTTCCCACTGGAGCTGAAGGTGCCCCTTGAAGTCCTGGTTTAACATGACAGTGAAATGGAGAACCCAAACCCACAGAGCTGCCATCCAACAACATCCTGCCCCTGTTTTCCTGGGAGAAATGATCTCTTTAAGTCCTTTATTAAAGCAGAGCAACCAAAACAGCAAACCCTGAGCGAGGATCAGAGGCAGTGGCTGTGCAGCCACTGGAGCCAGGGAAGAGGGAGCACAGGGAACGATTTCAGTACTAATAACAGCCATCAAATCCTCCTAAACACACGAAGGGGATGTGTTTGTTTTACAGCTGATCAAGTGAGACCTTGCTCTGCGGAGCTGTTGAGTGTTTCTGTTTAGAAATAACATTAAGATCACATTCGATTTACATCAGAGGCTTAAAGGGTTTCGTTGCTGTCGCCCCGAATAAGACACAGCTGGTTACATCCCAGAGCTTCACCAGGAAAAGCTGCACACGGAGAGGCTTTTGACAGACAGGCTCTTTAACAGGACTGGAAGCTCCCAAAAAGCTGTGAGGAGCGTGGGTCAGCTGAAAATGCTCCGTCTGCAGGGCCCAGAGGAAAGCTGGGAAACTGGATCAGCACACGGATCCTTCCCTTGCCTTCCCTTCCTGCCCTGCCACGGCTGCAGGGCAGGCACTGAGGAGCAGCAGCCCTTCTGCTGGCACAGCCCCACGGGGGAATGTCCCTGTGTTAGCATCCAGGAGCACACAGAATCACAGGATGTGATTATATGCAGGGGCTTTTATTGAGAGCTCTGGGGATCGGGGGTACAGACCCAAATCTGACTCCGACATGGCTTTTGAGCTCAACGTAGTCTATATTCTATGACTATATAACTTATATGTTAATTATTAAACTTATATGGTTCTATTGTATACATTGACTTTATTCAAGCACGAGTTTCTCGTGATCTTTCTCAGGCCCCTGACCACAGTTTCTCATGCTTATTCTTACGATTAAACAGTAATTATATTTAATTACTAAACAATCATCACATCTAACAATTATGTCATTTATCATGTACTAGCTACACAGGTGCAGTCCTAGCAAGGTACAAGGCCTTCATGTACCGAGGGTATTTATTTTTTCAGGGCCTACTAAGCTTAATTTTCCTTTTAACCCTAAATCCCCATGATTTTAAAACCCTTTTGCTATCACCTGCAGGGCCAGTCCTGCTGCACCTGGGCCAAAGGAGAGCTGTGCTGGAGGGGAGCAGCTCCAGAGCTGCTGAGCTCAGGGGCAGAGAGCACATCCCTGTGCCCAGACACACAAGCAGATCAAACTCTGGCCACAAGTGATGCTGTGTCCTTCAAAGGGAACAGAGACTGTCACATCCCACAGGGAGTCAGCCTAAAAAGTGGCAAACACTCTGAGGAGCCTCTTCTGCAAGGAAACAGTCACATATTCTGTACAATTGGAGTCAGACTGAAGAGAGGTTTTGTTGCACTCTATGACATCAGTCTAGAAATTCCCCAGAACTTAGGGATGATGCTTAAATAAGAGTGGAGAAGCAATTTTATTTGCTGAATGGAATAATACAATCTATATAGCTTCTTTGGGGTTGTATACTCAGAGAACAAGTGACATTTAATTCATTCAGGTTTCTAAAATGGCAAGAAATGATCAGCAAAGTGGCAAAGAGGAACATAAATTTAGAAAGCACAGGTAGATTTTCTGTGGCTGAAAAACCCGAGAGCTGGAGTAACCCTGGTGTGAACTGCCAGGCACACCAACACTTTCAGCCCTGAAGGTGACATTTCAGATCAATTCTCCATCCCCTTCCCCAACAGCCAGGGACCATCTGATATTTAGCGTGACTGCAGCACTCAGTTTGTGACAGGAGAATTTGGGAGGTCTCAAATTGTTCATTAGTCTAATTATTCATTAGTCTGTGTCACTCCAGTTTGGTCATTCCCAAAGGGCACCTCAGGGGAAGTTGTTCTCATTCCGACTTGATGGTCTCTTGTAGACACCAATCCCAAATCCAGGTGCCATCCAGGTGCCACCCACCTGGCTCACACCCACAAAACCATTATGGGATATTTCTGAGTGCTGAGTCTGCCTTCAACCAGAAGTTGTTCCCATTTCTGTGCAGAGCAATGACATTCTGAAGGGACACAGAGGCAGACCTGGGGCAGCAGCTGGGACCAAAGAGGACATCTGGCTGAAAGATGACCCAGCTCAATACTTCTCTGCCATGAGTAAAGTCCAGAGAAACACCAGAGAACACCAGAGAACACCCTGTGGGTTCTTTATGAACTTTGGACCTTGAAAAACCTTAGGTCAGTGATAATAAATTCAATTTAGCACTCACAAACTTGGGATTGGTATTGTTTTCTAGTTTCTATCAGCTCCTACCTTAAAGGATGGAAATAGACTTTTTTTAGCTTTATTCAACTCATATTACAAGTTTCCATGCCCAAATGAGATTAAAATTAAAGCTCAAAAACGTTGATAACTAATCCTCATATTTGAAAAATCGCAATTTCAAAGGACAGAACCATACAAAACAATAAACAGGAGCATTTTCTACTAAAAATGGAAAGTGCTGCTCTGCAACATGCAGCTCTCGGCAACGCCCCCGTTTTAACTCTGTCTGGGTGACCTCGATTTGGCCTTCTCGTGGCAGGTCTAGGACACAATCTCCATTTCCATGGGTGTTTTCTCTGCCCAGGGAGATGAATTGAGCTGGCCAAAGACAGGATGCTGCTGTCTGGAGGATCCCTTGCCTCCTTTGTAGCTCATGCAGTGCAAGCAGGATAAGGAAGAAAGGAGGGGGATGTGCTGTAGTGCAGACAACAGAGCCCTGCTCTGGAGAATTAAGTTCTTTTCATGTCCCTGCCATAAGGTTTCTATGGGATGTTATGTCCATAAATCACTTCAAGCAACCTTTTCTCACATGCTCCTTGACTTGGCTATCCCCTAATGGGTGTCCAAAGGGAAGGAGAAAGTTACTGAGCACTCACTGCTGAAGATAAAGTGAATTAAAGTCACTTCTTGAAAAACTAAAAAAAAACCCCCACAGTTTAACAAACCAGCCTCAAATTGAAAATCCCCAGAAGAGTGACAGCCCCTCATTTTAGTCTCAATATAAAAGTCTTTCTGTCAGTGAGATGGGGTCATGCCACACACTGAAAATAAAAGAAATTAGGTATCTGAAGCACATAGCCAGAGCAGAAATAAGTCCCTTTGCAAGGCTGAGCCAGTTTTTTTTTGTGATGATCAAGCCTTATGCAGTGAATTTAGAGGGCCAAGCAAGGGCTGAGAGGGATAAAACAAAATATTGCATAACTGTCCTGAGGTGAGCTCAGTGCCTGAACAAAGCAGAGACCTCGGGGACAATCTGTGATGTGTTGATGTTGATTATTTCCATCATGCATGGAACATAAAGTGATTCCTTCAGGTGGAATAAAAAACAAGTCATGGAATTGCTGTTTCTTTTGGAAAAAACCAAAATCATGGAATAAAAAACAATTCCTTCAGGTGCTCACCTGAAGGAATATCTCAAATTCCAGGGGTTTCTCTAACTTTGTACCTTCCCTTTACTTTCTGTACTCTCTGGATATATTTTGAACAAGCTATAGTGCAAGTATTGCAAAATCTTTCTGTGGATGCAGGAAGCCTCTCCCAGGACACTCTGATTTTAACTGGCACTTCCTCCATGACAAACAGCTGAATAACTCAACAATTTTTTTGTAGTTGTGTAACAAAAAGTTGTGTGAAACTGTTCCATGCCTGGGCAACATGGGAAAATCAGGCAGATATTTTCCATCTGATCTTCCCAAAAGATAGGCAGGGCTTTTTAGGAAAAGAAAATATATTCTGATGTCACCTGAGAAGGTTAATTTTACAGCCCCAGGGCTGATGTGCAGCTTCTGTCATGTGGGTAAAGCAGCACAAACATCCCCCCTTCTCTTTTGGCAGAATTCTGAATTCCATTTCACAGGTTTCTGTGCAATTCCATTTCACAGATCCGTGGGACGCTGCTCAGGTGACAGTCTGGGGTTCCACGGTCATGGCTGAGCTGCACATCCAAGGGTCTGCATGTGAACAGGAACAACAGCGGAGCACCAGGAGGGCTCTCCCAGTAAATAAAATCAATATATTGGTTTTCTGTCTGGCCCTGGCCTTTCCTACAGCCCACACAGCTCTGGTTGCTCCCTTGAGAATTCCTGTCAAAAACAAATGTATTAATTTCACATTGAAGCCCAAGCACTGGCTGGAATCTGCATAAATATCCACTTTTTTTTTTTCCTTCTCATTCTTAGCAGTGAGGTTGAACACCAAAGCTGAAAGCATCCTTAATTCCAGAGTGTAAATGACAATCCCATCATGAAGCACTGCCTGAGACTATGGGAGAGCTCACAGACCAGTTAAAACCTGTGCTTTCTCTTTAAAACATGATGTTCCAAATGTTGACAGTCATTTATTTCCCATTTTGTTATCAGAGAAGGAGCAATCACTCCAGGTTTTCTTTTAATTTAAATTATTCATTACTTTTTGATGAACCTCAGCAGTGTTTGTATTTTAAAAAGCAGTTTGCCTTCAGTTTCAAATGAGAATTTCAAAAATAAAGCTGTGGCTGTCAGGAGATAATAAATGAAATTTCAAGGTTAGGGCATAGAATAACTGCAGAATTTTATCACAAATGCCTGAATAAAATAACCTGTTGCTGGATAGGTTTAGGTATGACAGGACTGTAGGAAACCATCCAAATGTGAAGTCTTGACCTTGAGGTAACATCTGCACTAAAGGAGTGACCCCATCAGACATGGGGCAATTAGCAACAGGTTTAATGAGGAGCACTAACAGAAGCTTTTGGAGAATCAAAGCATTTCAAAAGTACCTGCCAGACCTCTCCCTAACAAAGGCTTCCTTCCTCTCCTCTGGAATGAGGTGGGAGAGATTCAGGGAGTGCTGCCTTTAGCAGCTCCAAGCACTGCTGGAAGAGCTCAGAACAATTTCTGACCGAAACCATAGGAAACCCCCAAAATAAATGTTAAAAAAAAAAAAAAAGGGATTAAAAAATGCAGTTTCTAATAGCTTTTGGAAGAAGGCAAAGTCCCAATTCCACCCTATGCTTTCATCTCCAGTATCCTGGGAAGTTCTTTTCCATCAGTGAAGATCATTCACAGCGAGGAGCTGGGATTGAAAACCAGGGGAATTGCTTTTTTTCACCCCACAGAAAACATGGGGTGCTGTGACATTCCCATTCTCTGCACAGACAGACATCATTCTGTCTCAGGAGGAGCACAGAGAGAAGGAGAGGAAACAATCTTTATCTCTGCTCCTGTGTTCTCCCCATGTGGAATGTGGTGTGGGGATTGTTCACCCGCAGTGATGGCTGGGTTGGATTCTGGGGAAGTTGTTTGGGGTCAGTGACCAAAGGGACCCAGCTGTGGCTCGGGCTCTCAGCAGAGTCACGAGTCTGAGTTAGATAGGTGAGTAAGAAGTGAGTGTGTAGAAGAGGATAGTATCTCTTCAGTAGTATATTAACATAATATAGTACAGTTTTAATAAAGCTATCCTTCAGCCTTCGGATCTGGAGCAGACATCATCATTTCTTCCTGAATCGGGGGTCACCTGATTTCTGATATGCTCATGCTGTGAACATCCCCAAAAATTCAGGGTTCACTCACATGGAGAAACAGATCCCACCAGGATGTTCTGACCTTGCTGAAGTTGTCCACACAGTGAGTTTTAATATCTCCTGTTTACAGCACTCCTTTTTCCAGCCTCACATCCCAGGTCTCTCCTATAAAGGACAATTTTATCCCCCAAGCTGAACTTTTGGTGACACCAAGGAACTGAGAGTTATTCTGCTGTAATGTGCAATGAAAAGAATCATTCCCTAAATTGCATTTTATTACACTCCTCTGCTACAAGTCCCATCTTTATGTGTATATATAAACATATCTCCAGGAATAATACTAAAATAGATAGCAGTGGAGAACTGAGCATTTTACCTCTGCTCTTATTGCAATAAAGTGATTTTTTTTTTCTGGCTTTTTCATTATAAAGAACATCCAACCACATCTCAGCCTGCTCTGTTGGGCCTGGTGTGGCAGCAGCGGGGAACGTGGGAGCTGCACACACTGGGAGGGAGACATCAGATCCACACCTGGCTGATCCTTTAACACTTCCCACGTTCCTCCAGATGAAAAATGTTATATATTCACATGGCACCCCCTACAAAGGCAGGCCGAGAGGCAGTTTGGGTATTTTCAGTGCAGAGTGCTTTGTGAAAGGGATGGAGGAGAGGCTGAGGTACCACATCTGCCCAGCCGAGCAGGAAGGTGCAGCCCCTTCGGATCCTGCACAAAGAACAAACCACAATTCACTGCCACCAGCCCAAATCCCTGTGCAAAGGCAGGAAACATAAAACCAACCAGTTTGCATTTGCTCTCCAGTCACTCTCCTGCAATCAAGTGAAATTTTTTCTTAAATAGCAGCGAACACAGAAGTCAGCTGAGTGTCTGGGCTGTGCAGCTGCCAAAATACAGAATTCAGAGGTCAACGTTCTGTTCTATTCACAAAATAACCCAAACACTTGGGGGATGCAGAAATTCAAAGGGAATAAATCCATTCCTTGCATGCATCCTGCTGTTCCCTGACTAGCAGCACACTGATTATATCTCATTCCTATCAATCCTGCAGGCAAAATCAAACAGGGAAGAATAAATTTTATTATCTCTATTTCCCCACATTGTCCACACAGTTGCTGTATCTGTGTAGTTTATCATATTTGACTAAAAATAGTCAAATATGAAAATTTATTTGACTATAAAATAGTCTTGGCATATGTTTAATTAAAAAAATACTACAAATCTTCTGAACAGAGTTAATTTAAGAAACATTTTGTGTTTAAAAATCAGACAAAAGAAGTTATTTCATAAAATTAAACCAGTAAATCTCTGCAGTCCCAATGAAAACCTTTTTGCTGGGTACAAAAATACAGTTTTCCACTTGGAACTAGAACCTTGAAACATCCAATGAGTAAAACAGACTGTTATAATAGAAAGAGCAGAATGTTACTTTACAGACACAGGTTAAAGCCCTGAGAATTTTTAGGATGCTCTTCACAATAAACGACTCTGGATCCTGCTGCCTCAACAAACACAATCTCTGATACAACTTACTTCTGATATGTTTATTTTCCAATGAATATAGCCCTTTAAAAGACAGCTTTCAACATCTTTTCTCCTCTCTGCATTTATTGAACCTCTGCTAGGAGTGTGAATGTAGAAAAATAAGAATATAAATCAGATAATCCACTGAAGATGTGCCTCAGGCTGCTTGAAGTGGCAGAGCTTGTGACAGCCATCGATGTAGAAGTGTCTGGTGTGATGTTGGCCAAGTGAAGCTCAGCTCCTCCAGGCTCCTCCAGATGGCAAGAACAGCACAAAAATATCCCTCAGTTATCTCAAAGCAGCCTCAGCTCCAAGGAGTTGTGGCTGAGGGCAAAGCTGGGGCGCCTGGCTGAAGAAAATAAAGGATAAAACCCACTGAATCCAAGCAGCCTGGCACCAACCACGTTACCTAAAATAAATTAAGCTCTTTTGCCCCTGCCCCCTGTCCCCAAATGCCTTCTTGGAAAAAAAAAAATTAATTTATCTTTCCTAACTCAGTGGGAAATGCCATTAAATGGGGAACTAAACCCAAACAAAATATGAGCTGTGCATTGTGGGGAAGCAGCAACAGAAACGGTGAGTTTTGGATGCAGGAGTGAGTTTGTGGCTGAAGTTTACTACCCAGGGCTTTCTAAACAACACAGCTTCTGAAAGCAGAGCCTTCATTAGAGCAGGAAAACAGCACTTAAACGGCCAGGCAGAAAATGGCTGAATTAAGCTCTTTTTCCCTCTCTTTAATGGTAGTGATTCTCAAAAGATTCAAAGTAGGTTAGGGGAAGAATAAAACAGCTATGTTTCTAGTGTCTACCTGACAACAGCTTTTGTAGGGGTGAATAATTACATGAAAATCACTTCCTTTCCACCTCTCTTTGGGGTTTCTGTGGGTTGCTAGGCAGTCTCTCTGCTACCTTCTGCTAATGTCACTTCCAGAGGGCTGAATACAGTAAATTCATTGGGAGAATGGAAACTCGGGAGAAGAAGGACCTAAATACTCGAGTTTTGTTTATTCATTGCTGCCTTTGGAGCCCAGCACTATAGCTGGGATCACTTTACAGGGATTGAAATGCTAATTTCCCAGGGGGTGTTGTCAGCCAAGTACCACCCAGTTAAAATGGGACAGGACCTTCCTCCATACTGGAGCCACACCAGTTGCATGTTCCTGTGGCAGCATCCAGTTGGGAAAATCAAGTGCTGGAGCAAAGCAGCTTTGAGGCTCCTTCAGGGACTTACAGGAGCAATTCTCTTCCTTAATCTCATTGCTTTTCATGAGTAAAATATTCCTACACTCCTTAATCTAAAATTTAGGGGTATGTTGGTTGCCTTGGTGTGATTCCAAGAGGAAGAGCCATAAGGTGCTGTTGTTCTTCCCTGAGTAAATCATGAGGGTTTTCACAGAGAGGAGCGGGCAGAAAATCCTGGCAGAGGTGCCCAGAGCAGTTGTGGCTGCCCCTGGATCCTTGGAAGTGTCCAAGGCCAGGCTGGAAAGGGTTTTGGAGCAACCTGGGACAGTGGAAAATGTCCTGCCCATCACAGGGGGTGGCACGGGATGATCTGTAAGATCCTTTCCACCCCAAACCACTCTGTGATTGTGCATAGGTTAAAAAAAGAACTAAAGTTTATCCAAAGATCCCTCTCCACTGCAGAGTGCCCGCTGAGCAAAGTGGGGCTGGAATGCTCCTCCAGAGAGCAGGGATGAGTGGCTGTGGGAAGGGCAGCAACCAAACCCAGAGCTCTGGAAGAGTCTTTGATTTCCCCTTTCGGTCTCCTGAGCCTGGGATTCTCTTTGATTCATTTTCATCCTCAAAGTTACCTCACTCAGCCTGGCACAACAGGAGACAGGGAAATCCAGAAGCTTTGAATTCACTTCCCTGTCAGCATTTTCTCAGGGCAGGACTCAAATCCCCTGAAATATGTATCAGCTTTCCATTAATTTAGTTCTGGAGCATATGGAAGTAGATACCTGCCAGTATAAAGTACACAGAATATCCCAGAGATATTATTCATATAAAATAATTTATATCCTTATGATAACACTATTTTTGGGGGGGGAAACGGTATCTGGAACAATTTTGTGTCTGTGTGATAGGAAAAAAAAATTGTCTTCAGTGGATTGGTAGCTTGACTTTGGGAAATTGGCAAGATGGAAACATTTTTAGAAAGGTATTGCTATTTAATCACAATATCTCCTTTTAAAAGGTATTGATAAGAGGCCAAATGTCCCAACATCTCTTGGGAGCAGCTCTTTTTTCTTTGCTTCTTCATTCCTTTAAAGTGCAAAAGTTCAGGGCAGGAGGATGTTTGCATTGTTCTTCTGGGGTGTTTTGGGTATGGAAAACCATCCTACCCTCTGGCAAGGTAAAATCACTGACTGCTGAGCATCCCCATGCTCCAATTTACTGGGGAGCCCTCTTGCCTTAAATGCACCAGAGGTTCTGCCTTTTCCTACACTTTCACTATATAAAGCTTCAGGCACTTGAAAATAATTTTTTAGATTTCGTTCTCTGTATGGTATGGGGAAAAACACAAAAAATAACCATTGCTTTTCTTTATCTTTCCATATTTCATGTATTTCCATGTATATTTAATATATTTTCCATCCCAGAGACATCAGAATTACCAGGTTTTTTAGGCAGCCTGTTAATGTTTCCTATAAATGATAAATAAAGATGCTCAGTTTTTTAAAATAAATGCAGAAAGTGCAGTCAACTAATTTTTAAAATGAGGGTGTTGATTAGAGTTCCACTTTACTGAAACACTACCAACAAGTGCTCTCAGGATGAGAGATTTGGCAGCTCTCACATCCACCAGAATGCACTCACAGGGCTTTCTAAATATTTACACTTAATCCAGCTGAGGCACTGATGGGAGAGGTGACCCTGAGTAATTTCTGTACCACTCTGCACCCACACCAGGATTTGTGTTACACTTGCTAGAAATCAGGGCTTTGGGGTCGGTTTGGCTTTTAGGTTTTCAGGGGGATGCAGGAGATTTAGCAAAGGCAGTGGGGTTCCATCTCCTCTCATCAAGCTGATCACTTCAAAAGATCCAATTTTTATTACAGACCTTCTCAATTGTAATATCCCATTGACAAAACCCCTTCTCTAGTGGCTTTTTTATTAACTCCTCTTACTCTCTTTAGTTTTTTCACCATCCTTGAAGCCTGAGGAACACTGGAGATACCAAACACAGCATCCAGCTCTGATATTTGAAGTATTTGCAAAGGGGAAATATTTTGGTTGTGATTATTCACAGACTTCATTCAGAAATGAAGAGGAAGCTGTTCTTGGGTTATATAATATCAGGTGAAATGTTATTTACTCCAACTTCTTAAAAAAAATAATTCTCAAGAATTCTTTTTAAGCCACCTGAAAAATATTTATCTATGAGCTGAACTCCTAGCAAAGGGTCTAAAAACCCTGTTCAAAACAGAAGAAAATACAGTTACAGAAGCTGGGGATAGTTTGATCTTAAATTCTTCCTTTTATTGAAAGCAGCCTAAGTTTTATATAAATATCTGATACCAAAAGATCCTCTCAGAGTAGGTTCAGTTTCTGCTGGGAAAAGAGAACTGCTGCCTGTAGAACAAAGCCTTTGCACCACCACAGAAGGTCACACATCAAAAGATTAATTTTTCCCCAAAACACAGCAGTTCCCTCCTTCAGAGGAGTCTATTTTCTCTGTTTCTTGTATGAGGAATGAAAAGCACTCCATTGGGGTTTTTCCTGCTCTTCAGGAATCCCCAGGGATTTTCAGTGAGCCTTGAAGATCCCAGACCACTTCAAGTTCAACTTTAAAGCTCCATATTTCACCTATTTCCATAATTCATCACATGCAAATGTCTCTGTGAAAGGTAAACTTAGGTTTAGCACTGTGCAGTTTTAAAACATAGAGAACAGGATGCCCAGAAAATGAAGAATCTGCTGCCTACCTACTGAATGCTTGAAAATTGTGCATTTTTGCATTTCAAATGGGTGAAGCTTGTGCCATGTTAGGGCACAAAATTAAATGGAAATTTTCCCATCAATTCCCAGGAGCCTGGATTTTACCATGCTAGATTTTGCAGAATTAAAATTCACGAAAAAAAAGAAATGCAACTAAAAGACTGATTCATTAACTTCTTTTGCTTGCAGAAATATTTTTAAGCTAAATTAAATATGTCAAGAGTTAATATATAAATATATTCTACTATTCTAAGGTAGCATTTGGCAAATGATGGGCTTGAGGACACAATATACAAAGTAAAAACTAAAAAAAAACCTAAAACTCATCCCCTACATTAGCAGGACCTTAAAACTGAGCTGTGTTGGAATACTCAGTGTGTGCTATAAATACACATCTAAATAAAAAAACAGCCTACAGGAATATATTTCAATTTTCTAAGCAGTAAATCAAAGTTTGTCTCACCAAAGTTAACTGTGTTCATTAGAGCTTTGCTCCCCTCACAAATCCCTTAGAGGACAAAACTGCCAAAGGAACCCTGAAGGTGACAGTGGAGTATTAGGCTAGTTGGAGAAAATAGGGAAAAATAAACTTATCCAGAGATTCTCCCCTTGGATAAACTTTCCCAAAGACAGAGATGTTCCCTGCTAAGATCTCTGCACGACTTTAGGTCACCGAGGTGTTAATTATGACTTCAGGTATGCAACAAACACCCACAGCTCCTGATAAAAAGAACTTTCTTCAACTGGATGGTTTTGTCAAGGGATATCTGAGAGTGGTTTGGTTTTGCATACCAATAATACAGATATTTTTTTTCCCCAGGTTGCATCCTGCAGAGCTCACTGACAACTCTGCTTAATTCCTTGGATGAGGTTGTGACAGGCACCAGCAATCCAGGGTGAGACCAGCCCGGGTGGAAACAGCTCTCCTAAAATGTGCCCTT
>QUSF01000081.1:1022533-1169535 GCA_003676055.1 Chloebia gouldiae
AATGTGAAAAATATAAAAGCCAAAACCTGAGGCATCACCCTTCATGGTTACACAATTTTTTTCTTGTTTGTTTGTTCTCACATTTTCTAGAGCAGCAGCTCCAGCACTAAAGGCTGTTTGGGACAGTAAAATTTCATTCCCATTTTCTCAGATCAGATTAAATCCCTCCCTCAGCAGCTCCTCATAGGGAACTGGGGATGTTTAGCCTGGAGAAAAGGAGACTCAGCGGTGGCCTTATTTCTCTCTAGAATTCCCTGAAAGGTGGCTGTGCTCAGGTGGGGTTGATCTCTTTCTCCAGGCTGCACTGACAGAACCAGAACAGTCTCAAGCTGTGCCAAGGGAAATTTAGGCTGGAGGTTAGGGAAAAAGGTTTTTACAGAACGGGTGATAAAGTTCTGGCATGGGAGGTGGTGGAGTCACCATCCCTGGGTGTGTTTAACAAAGCCTGGACGTGGCACTGGGTGCCAGGGTTTAGTTCAGGTGTTGGGACATGGGTTGGACTCTTTGATCTTGAACGTCTCTTCCAACCTGGTCATTCTGTGAATTCTGTGATTGCTCCATTTTGGGGAAGACGTCATTGATGCTGAGTTATGTTTTTCCTGCTCACACACCTCTGCTGGCAGAGCCTGCAGCCAGCAGGTGATGGTGAGGAAATCTCTGTCTCCTGCCTCCCTGGAGAGCAGAGGAGCACTCCCCAGAGCACAGCCCTCAGCTCCAGCTGCCACCAAAACCAACCCAAGCCCGAAGGCAAACGGAGCTGGATGCTGCAGTGTGGCCCTGCCCAGAGGGCAAGAACAGATTTCCATAATCAGCTACCCTGGCACAGTGCCCTGGGTGGGCACCTCCACGCTGGAGCCTTGCCCAGCTGCTGGAAGGATGCCACTGGCAGCTGCATCCTGAAAATTAAGAAACCAATGGAGTTTCTATAGTGCTGCCAGTGCAGAATTCACCTCGCTCTGTCTCCAGTCTGCACCTTCTGTGCCTTCTATACTTGGAATTGGAACCAGCACAGAAGCTGCTGGTAAAGCTTAGAAACTGCAAACAACAACAACAAAAAAAAAACTCTCCTCAAGAGAGATTATTATTCCTAAGGGGTATTTTTTGAGTGGTCAGCAACCACATGGTTGAAGGTGAAGGAAGCCTGGGTTTATATTCAAAAACACTTTGGAAAAATCTGTCACTAAAAGCTCTTTAGAAACTTGAGCAATTGTGGTGTAAGAAAGTCACTGCAGGAAAAATCTCTGGGGAACAAGCCCCTGGAAGGTGCCAGGGGACTGGCTGACTATGAGCCATGGGCTGAGAATGAGTTACCAGCACCCTGAGGGAGGTGGGTGATCCCTTTCCTCTGCCAAACACCACAAATTCAGAGCTGGGATCCCAGCTCATGAGAAACAGGCACTTACTGGAGGCCAGTGAAGGGCTAAAGATGTGGTTGAGGGATTGCTGCATCTTGAAAAACGTGAAAGGTTTGAGAAGCTGAGAGAGCGGGGACTGCGCAGGTTAGAGGAGAGAACATGGGATTCTTGAGTATAAAGAAATGTGTATAAATAAATACCTGGGAGGGAGTAAAGGACAGGGAATCAGTGCCTTCTCAGAGGTGCTGACAGAAGGACAAGAGGCACAAACTGAAACACAGCAAATCCCATTTAAACTTAAGAAAAACTTGTGGAGAGAGTAGCAAAACCCTGGGACAGGTTATCCAGAGAGAGCTTGTGCAGTCACCACCCTTGGAGAGCTCAGAACCTGACTGGCCATGGACTTTGGTGGGGTTTGCAGTGCTGGGTTTAGGGTTGGACTTGATGGTTTTAAGGGTCTTTTCCAACCCAAGTGGTCCTGGAGTTGATCTGGTTGAACTTGCTTGGGGAGCTCTATTCAAACAGGAATTTTTTGACCTGCTGCCATCTGCTTCACTTTAATTTACACTTTATTTTACAGCAGGGACACAGAGACTGCCCCAGCAGGGTCCAGAACAGGGAACCTCCCACTGAAAGCTGGTCAGAAACCAGCCAGAACCCCAAATTAAATCTGGACTCTTGTGTTTAACTGTTCACAATTGGCCCATCTGTAATTAATTGAATTAATTGATACTTTCAGCCTCCCACATCCTCCAGCAGGGAGTTCCACCATTTAGTCATTCATTATGTGAAAAAGCACATTCTTTTGTACTTTTCTAAACCCACTACATCTCCATTTTTATAGACTTTTGCCAAAGGCAAGGCAGGGCTCCAGGAGGACCTCCTGAGTTCCTGGCTGAGTGCCACCCAAACGGGGAATGGTGCCTTGGCTGTGGAATCAGGAGGGCTGAGCTCCATTTCCAGGTTTGACAGTGTGTAAAAGCTTTTTTGCTTTATTTTTTTGCCTTTTCACAGGAAAAAAACCCACCAGTGACTGTATAGTCCTACACTGCTATTTAATGAGCATCACAAATAAATACAAATCTCTGAACAGCCACTCCAAATCCTCCATTTTCTACAATACCTCCAAAACTGTGGCCCAGCTTCCAGTTATTATCCACTAAGTAACACTGTTATAATTTGATTTATTTAAAAAACCCAATTTATTGCCTAAAGACCAGAAAGGGAAAAAAGGGAAAATGTTTTTAATTTAATAGAAATGTCTCTAGAAAATCCCTCAACTAAACCCAGTGTTTAATAAACCCATTAAAAAGGCCAAGTGACAACTTCTGACCCACCATTTTGTCACGCAGAGAAAAACTTAATTGAAGGCAGCATTGATTTCATGCTGCCCACAGAACAGTCTAAATATTGCTCTTCACAAGCAGAATGAAAACTGAGTACTTAGGCAGAATAAGTCCTAAAGACACAATTAAAAGTTAATTATCTTTTCTAAAGTAACCACAGAGAAATAAAATCTGGGGCAACACATTGCTTCAAATATTGGTAGTGACAATATGGGTCAACAATCCAAAAGGACAGACAAGGAAGTATTTAATTTTATTCTAATTTAATGCCATTTCAGTCACTCAGCCTTCCTCAAAGCTACCAATGTGGATAATCCCATGCTAACTCAGCAAAAATCGGCCCAGAAATCTGTGAAAATCCATGAAGCTAACCTAGAGCAGGAACCACTTCATTAAAACATCGTTTTTCATTTGAGAGCCATCATTTTCTGTTCAATAAGAATTAATAGAATGGAAAGGATTGAAATTACTTTACATTAAGACATGGAAATAAAACTGTTTTTTCACCTTTGCTAGTGATATGAGCAAAAGTAGCAAAAGTGAAACTAGTTTCACTTGCTAGTTTGACTTTTGCAAGGGATACTCATTAGCTATAAATACATAAAAATGTGTTCAGCCAGTGCAGAGGTCACACACTGTCCTTTCTTTATTGTTGCCCAAACCAGATATTTGGGGAAATATTACAGCAACAAATCCCAATTTTAATGTGGGCAGTTAAAAAGCATCCCAATTCAAATGTGCTATGGGAATGCTCCTCAAAGGTGGCTTCCTCTTCCCGTTGTCCCCACGGGAAGCCTGGGAATCCCAGCACCTCCCCTGCCCTGCCTGGAGGCCACAACGCCTCAAGGACACCTCGAGGAGCAGCCAGAGATGGAAAACCAATCAATGTCTGCAAACACCACTTGTGGTGGATGGATGTGTCTCCTCTGGGCACAGCAAACCCAAATGAGTTCCACCATCACTCACGGCCCTCAGTCAGAACAACTCCAGGGAGCAAAAGTAGGAATCCACTGGAGTCACCTCACCACTAAACCCTCAGCAGATCAATTCTGTGGCAGCACAAGCAGGGAATTGCTTCAGAATCCATTGCAGTGACCTCTGAAATGCAGGTCACAAAACCTTTAAGATTATTTACTGCAGCCTCAAACCTCCACAATCACAAATACATACTCTACTTTTTTTTTTTTTCCTGTAGCCTCATCCTCAAATTCCACCAATGAAAGTACTGAGCAAGCAACAGTCATTCATTTTGTCATTATATAGAACTGTAGAATAACTAAATTAAGTTCAGTTTCATCTCTCCCCATACTGCCAGCTCTTACGGTGGCAATTCCACGAGCTCAGCTATGGAGGGTGTGGGAGCACCCTCAGGAGAAGCTCAGGTTCTGTGGCTGAATGAGCACGAGCCCAGCTCTGGGGCTGCAGGGCAGAGATGACAACTCAGGGTGGCCCAGCTGCCTCTGCCTCAGAGTTAATTGCTGGTGAATGGTGGCTGGAATTTGCTTGGAACCAAACCAAGAGCTTGGCACCCACCCAGGATTATGTGCCAAGAATCTCTGAGATTACTCCAGCGAGCTCAGAGCAACAATTTGTCCAACCAATCTCTGATTTTAAGAACTAATTTCTTTTTTAAAGGGGTGTTTTGGGATTTGTGGTTTCTCTCAGTTACAAACCACTGAGAGCCCCCCTGACAATTTAGGGAATTTAAGGAGCTACTGACAGCATCCATGCAGAAAAATCAGAATGAGCCCCCCAAGTAATTTTTATAAATAAATACAGGGAGGGATCAAAAGAGACAAAGCAATAAAGCAAATTTGGTTTAGACCTTCAGGCACAAGCTTGTGTTCTGTACCCTGTGACAGATTTGTCTGGGGGAAGTTAATGAAGAAAACAGACAAAGCACTGCTGATGTCCTGGGCTCATTGTAAAGGCTTATCTGAAGTGTTCAAAGAGTGGTTTAGGGGTGGTTCCACCCCAAAACCATCCTTGGTGCAGTGTCTGTCCCTCAGAATCACTTCTTGCATGTTCCCCCACCATGGGAAGGACCTTTGGCTTCTCTCTGGTCCCTTCAACCTACAGCACTCCCTACACAGAATGTAAAAAGACAAAAAGGGACCATGGGTTGGTTTATTTTTTTCCCTTTCTCACTTGCTGCCAGCTCACTCAGTGTTGCCTTCTTCAACTCCATGTTTTAGAAATATGCACTCATCCCTTACTTTTCCTCATGTATATATGACCATGGAACTGAAGTAAAAATTTAAGCCAGAGTTTAAATAATAAAAAAAAACAAACAAAAACAAACAAAACAACAAAAACCAAAACAGAAACAAAAACCAAAACAGAAACAAAATCCAAAACAAACTCCAAGAAAAAAAAAAAATCAAAACCCCAACAAACCATCTAAACTATTTAAAAATTAAGCAATTTAACAATCTGCAGGTAAGCGGAGTTCTAGAAATACAAAAATACATTTACCAGCAATGTACCTGTACTGAAAATCATTGTCTGCTCAGTGTCAAAATGCACAGGAAAGTCAATTAATCCCCATGTTATTTAATTTCTGCCTGATTCGCTCGAGCTGAGGCATCTCTGCTCTGGTTCTTGGGCATTCCAAGTGCTCCACAGGACCAGAGAAAAAAGGGATTTCTGGAACTGATGATTTATAGGAACCAAACAACACTTTTCCTTCCCCTGTTCAATACAAGCACCTCACTTACTTTGTTGCCAAGATCAAATTACCAAATAGATAATTTAAATTTGGAATCTCTCCTCCTCTGCCACATTTTCTGCCTTCATAACCAGTAACTCACTGAGGGCTGCTTCTCTCCAACAGATTTTTTGGTGCTGCCATCGTTTCCCACCTCTGTTGTTCTCCCCTTCATGGCTGGATAAACAAATTCCCTGAGCCCCCCCAGGCTGGGAAAGCACCAGGAGCTTTTTGTGAGCATCCCCCAGAGCTCCCATGTTGTTTTATTATTTTACACAGAGGGATTTAGAGCATTTTAAAAGCCTGAGTTGTTTTTAGAGTGGCAGGAGCTGTGTACCCGAGTGGTGAATTTTAGTAAACAAGCCACTCAACATTCACTGGAATTCTGCTGTGAGCCTGGGCCTTTTTCAAGAGAGCTGAGCAGTGGAAAACTTTGCATTTATGCTGCAGAGCTGGCAGAAACATAAAGTAATACTGAGATCAAGACAAAAAAAAGTGCTAGGATGAAAAAATTCCATTAGAAACCATATTCAGGAGCTTCTTGACATTTGGCCTACTAAAATGTACAGACATTGATCAAATGCTTAATTTTGCAGAAGAATGAGGCTTCAATTTAATTTTATTTCCAAATTTGTGTGAAACATAAAAGCACTTGGCCCAAAACTGGAAGGTTATTTGAGAAGCCAAATGTTGTTGCTCCATTTTTTAAATTAAGCATTTGCTTTTTAATTCCTAAACAAGATTTTGTTTCAAAATGTAGTGATAAGTAAAAAGTAAAGAATTCAAATGTTAAAAAATAAAAATACTTTTTAAAGCTCTGGTCTGTGTGAAATGTTTTCTGTTTGTTCTGCTAAAATATCACTGTGCAAACAGAACTTGAGTGTAAAATCACCAAGAACCAGATCCCATTTCCCATTTTCAGGGGTTCAGCTGCACTTTTTGATCCAAGTATTCTCTGGAACTGACCACAAACAAGTGAGAAATCAGTGAACCCCAACCCCAAAGTGCAGCAATAGCTGCAGATTTCTTCCCAAATTTGTAACACTTTTTCTCAATGCATTTCATTCCTTCTCTGCTTGTAACACCCCAAAATTTTCTTCTCTTTTCTTTATTTACAGACCTAAGTTGCAGCAGCACTTTGGGGTTGGCCCTGGTGGTACAAAGCCCATTTTATTGTCTCTGTTCCCCAGTGGCATTAAAAGCTGTTCCTGCAGCCAGGATTCTGGGGAGAATTCGGGCAAAATTCAGTTTATTGAGCCTTACTGAGTGTTTAAAGCAGCTACCTATAGAAATCCATATGGGAAAATAAGTTTGCATGTGGAAACTGAGATTGTGCACACAGCTAAGGAAGGTTTTCCTTAAAATATTCATGATCTTTGTAGGAATTCCTGTATTACAAAGATTTCTGGGATTTAATGTTAACACATGAACATTTATCTCTTTAAAGACTCGTCTCAGAGGAAAGAATATGAAGTCACATAATGCATCACAGCCAAATGGGAAATTGGGAAAATGTTGATTTCCCATCCTGTCATTTATCCCCACGGGCAGTTTTGGTGATACCACATCAGTGTGAATATGTGGGTGTGTGTTTTGTCAAGCAGAAGGGAGAAACAGCTCTGCAATGGGAGGTGAAGAATAAATTTGGGACAATAATCCAACAAATAATCCAACAGCCTAAACCCGCCTAGAGCAACACAGTGGAGTAACTTTATCCATAAGGAAGGAAGAGGCAGCATTGCAGTAAATCCCATATTTAAGCAGAAATGTCCAAGATTTTAGTGGATACCAAAACCATGGCAGGAAATGCTGAGGGAAGCAGCTTCCAGCCTCACAGCCAGCCCAGGGCAGGCACCTCTCCCAGGGCAGTTTTGGGGTGCACTCTCGACTTTTCAGCACATCTTTGCCCAGCCCTTTTTTTGTTGGCTTATTTTGAGAGTTCAGCTGTTACTCCAGTTCTAGGGTGGAAATAAAAAGAGTTTCAGAAATGCCAGGGGGATTAGAAAGCCTTTTGTTGTACAGGTCTTGAAAGAATAATCTTAAGGAGCACTCAACTTTTTAAAGAGCATATTCCAGATTTTCTGCAAGCAGCATGTCATTCCACCAGTGTAGTAATCTTATCTTTTCATTTTTTCTCTTATTCCTCTGGAATAATGGGATGAAGCATCCTACTAGCACTTCTCAAAATAGCTCTGTATTTCCAGTGCCTCTATTTATATGGTATCATAAACCCACTTACATCACAGAAATAACATGGAATATTCATTTGCTTCACTTACTGACTCCCCCCACTGTGTGCAAAATCCCTTATTATTATTTCCTCATTAATATCCATCTGTCACTTAGCATTTTAGATGAATTTCATCTGAAATATGTACTTTTAGCAACAGCTTTTCTCTGCTAGAATACTGGACTTCTAAAGTAGCTGAGAGAGTGAAGTCATTGATATTATTTGTAAGTGGAAATTTAAATGTTCCAATTCAGGCAAAAAAAGGCTCTCTAAGTTCCTCTTGTATTTCTTTCCAGGTTCCATCATGAAAGCAGTGGGAAATCTCTGGCTGCCATGCCCATACTCTGAGTTAATGTGTGGATCCTGTCTCCCTCCAGTGGCAACTGCACCAGCCATAAAATCTAATATTAAAGTGCAATTAAAGCTTCTCTGACACTCAGATGGTGCCTCCCCACTGCCAAGGTTGCTAAGGGGTTGTAGGGACAGCTGGAAGAACTTCCATGTGGCCCAAAAATCCCAGAGAAATCCCATAATGAGCCCATTCTTCCAACAAGTCTCTTCTCTCTGCCCAAGCCTGCTCAGCTTGATGCTGCTTGAGCAGAAACACAGGGAGAAACCTTGGGGAGAAGGAGGCAATTCCTTTGTTCAGGGCTTGAAACAACACCCCAGAGCCATAACTGGAGTTCAGAAAGCACATTTGGCACATAAAATTAACAGTCACAACATGATGCTGGTGAATGATGAGCCATGAAAAGGTGAGCTACGTGCACTGCCACACCCCAAAAGTTTGTGTATGGAATTTAGACTGAGCCTTCCCCACAGAATGCTGAAATTTGCCCAAACCTTTCCACTTAAATGCACACAAAACTTTGCATTTTAATGCACACAAAACTTTTGCACTTAAATATTCCCAAAGCATTTGCACAATATAATACCCAGTGTGGTGAGCAAACACTCCAGGCACCACAGGGAGTTATTTGCTGCCCCAGGAGAAGCCCCTGGGTGTCTCCACCCCATGCTTTTGGGAGGTGTTCCCAAGCAGATTCCTGCCAGAGAATGGGTGCAGCTGCCTTGGAGCAGGGAAATGCAATGTGCTCCCAGGCTGGCCCTTCATTTGGGGAAATTCATTCCCTTGATTTGGGAAAAATGGGGATCCATCCCAGGAGGGATTTCTGCCCTTGTTCAACACCTCTGCCCTTTCACTGCGTTTTTGATTTGTTGCTCTCCCTACTCTTTAAAGCCACATAATCCACAGTGTAAAATCTGCAGGACATATTAAATGAAATAATTCCTCATTGGGGAAGTCATAAACTGCATTGTAGGAAAAATATCTTTAAGCATCACACTGGGCTGTACCTTTGAATTTCATTCCTTACAATTTCAAACCTCAGTAATTTGTAATGATGGTGCAAACAGCAGACTTGGAAAAGAATTAATTCTTTCCCCAGTTTAAATCTGAAAATTTAAAGTTTAAATTTGGGTAGAGGATTCCTACCTAAAAGCAACACAAGAACCTCACCTCTAGCAGGAAGGCCTTCTCCTTTCACTGAGAGAATACTTTGAAATTTAGATTATTGCTCATTGAAGTAGAGGGGGAGTTGTAGTTACACAGATAATAAATTTGGCTGAAGATTTTCATCCTTGCAGCCTTTGTATGGATTTCTGACTTTCACTCTTGTTTTGATTTACTGCAACTCACACCTGGTTCAGACTGTGAATACCTGCTGAGGGAAACAATCCAGAGAATGGGAAGAAAGTGGGAGGAAAAAGAGTAAATTCCATCCCCTTAGCAGCACTGCACCAGTGTGATAGAAGCTGGACATCTTCCTCCTCTCATTGCTACTATTTTTTTCCCCAGTTAATTTTTTTTTTTTTAATTGCTGCCCAAACTCTTATAAAAGCCAAAAATGCAGTAAATCACTGAAGGGTTTACTAACTTATTGGTGCCAAAATTCAGGATATTTGACCTGTCTCTGAACCATTTTCCCAAGCACTATCCTTAAAAACTCACCATCCACTATTGAAGATTTCCTAATGGGGCAGTTTTTCATTCCACTGCAAGTTTTTCCCTTAGGGAATCATGTAATCATTAAGGTTGGAAAAGACTTCTAAGTTTGTTACCTGTCACATTTCAAAAAAAAACCCAAAAAGTATCCAAAAATTCTCCAGCAAGCAGAGATAATTTCATTGCTAACATCTGAAAATCCCAAGGTTTCATTTGTAAGGATAGAAAAATATCCTTTGTTTTTATGCAGGTTTAAATGCAGGGCAGGTTTGAAATCACTGTTCAGCAACTTGGATTTTCTGAGCATGAAAGCACCCAAAAAATGAAATCCCAATTTCTTTTACAACCTTTTCTTTTTTTTTTTTTTTTTGAAGAAAGCAGAGCAGATATTTATGTTTGAGTGCAGCAGTTTGCTCCACTCTCAGAGGCAGAAAAGTGGATTTTCCTGTCTTGGAAAAAGGCTTCACTGGCCTCGAGGTGGCGATAGGATTGTGGATTCCAGGGCTGCAAATCCTAAAATTGAGTCAATCTGCATGATTTTTTTTCTTCCTACAGCAACTCAGCATCTCTAAATTTTGGAAATTAGGAGTTAAGGGACATTTAATGAGACATGAGTTAATGTCTCATTTGAGAATGAGACATTCTCAAATGCTTTTGCAGTTTGGGTTTTCAGGTCAGGATTTAAGGAAATATCACTTCCACACTGATCCAGTATTCCCAAATTTCTCTCACCTCTATGTATATTATAATTAGATTGATTGAAAAGCAATTGTTTGCAGTTTTGGTTAGCAGCATCTTTTTAAGATATTGTTATTTATGTGCTGAAACTGATCAATGTCATGTTAAGGAGGGGAAAAAACACCACAATAAACTCATGCTAATACAAAAATTAAGGAAATGCAATGAAAACTTACAATTTCCAGGCAAAAAATAAACAATGTCCATTTATTTTAGAGTGACTTTCTACCAGAAAACAAGTGTTTTCTCTGAAAGAGATGTACTAAAATGTTCTATTTCTCTACAATTATACATGAAAACAGCCTAAATGCCACAGAGGAAAATGCATTTTTTGATCCAGAGGTCAGTGTAAGGAAGAGAGGGAACTCAGCAGCACAAAATCTATCCAGAGTAAGTGGATTTTCAGGTTCAGCTGATGCTCATTGCTGTGCACTCATGTTTTGGTACTCATTTTCAAGAAGGAAAATCCAGTGGGCTTCGAGCCAGCCAGGCAAGTTTCAATGCCAAGGAAATTTATGGGCAAAGTCCTCCTGGAAGCCATCTCCCAGTTGTCACCTGCACATCCCAGCGGCCTAAAAGTGAATTCTCCTGGCTGAGCTAGCAAAGAATTGCAGAAGTATTTCTGCCACCACAAATCTTACTGCAATGTTAACCTTTTCCCACTGCAAATAAAAGATCTAAGAAACCTAAAATCAATTTACCTGTCATGGCTCTGATTTTCCTGTACCTGATTAATGTGGCTTCGTTCCTCAAGCTCAACATTCACATGAGAGTTTATCAGAGATGAGCTACAACCTGTACTGTTCCCACAGAGAAAGGGAAATTTATCCAAGATTTTGGAAATCAGCTGTTCAGTGCAATTGTGGCTGGGTTGATAGATGCTCTTGTTCACTAAAGCAATTCACAATTTTAAAACTAGAAAAAAATAAAGAAACAAAACAGCAACTTGGCCAATTTTTAGCACACAAACATACAATAAACAAGAAAGATTTATTCTTATTTTTCTCCCCTTTTTAACAACCCTCTGTTACAGCAGGGGTTAAATTGATGTGATTTTCCATACAATTATCCATACTGTTACTTCCTGACCCATCAAACTGCTACATCTGCCCCTCCCTAAATTTCTTCCCGACACGAATGTTTGCAAAATCCTCTTAGAAAGAACGAAATGTTTTGCCCAGAACAGCTCAGAGAGCAGCACACACAATTACAATCACCTTAAATCTATCCAGGGACAAGCAGAACCATATTCTGAGTCAGGTTTGCACACAAACCCCATAACAATCCCATTAACTTGCTGCAGCACTGCTTTTGTGTGAGTTATAACTCGGCAAAGATCCCTTATTTCAGCTATAAACAGCACCTATATCTCCCAGATTAGGGCAGAGGGATGTATCTCAAGCCAATTTGAGCATGAAGATTATTGAGACCTTTTTATTGATGAAGGAAAACACTTCTGGGGCTTAAACAGAGCTCCAGACTGTTGCAGCTTCCACTGGTGCAACACAAAGTGATTGGTATGAGCTGTACACATGATAAAAAATGGTATTTTCAGAGCGAGAGGATTGGGTCTGTTGGAGACATAGAATATAAAAATGAAATGGGGACCAAAGCCCTTGGAAGCTAAGGGGAGCTGCAAAGATGAATAGCTGCTCACAAAGCTTTAACCCACCATGGAATGCAAATTGTACAAAGACAAAAGAGTCCAGAACTTCAAACCTAAGTGAGCCTTGAAGAGAATTTTCATTTATTTAATCCCCAGTAAACATAGCTGGCTGTGGGCCTCAAATACCTCTCTGCTAATGCAGACCCAGCACCCTCCCTGAAATATTTTTGGAACACACCTGCAACTGAAGAGGAAAACCAGTTCTGCTGTCCACATGATTTATGCTCTGGCATTAGGGAGTAAATTCACTGAAATGAGTAAACATGGAAACTGCAAGCACAAATCTCAGGTAGTTCCAGTAGTGCTCCTTGGCAGAAAGCTCCAGAACCAGCTGGCAAGAGGTTTATGGAGTGGCGGAGGTTCTTCTAATATCTGTGGGTTTGAACATTCAATTCTACATTTCCATAAAATGGAGAATGCCTATATATCCGTCTTATTACTACTAAAAGTTGCAGTAAATCTGAACCAAAGGCTGTTTTAAAAATAAAACTAGTTGTGCCAAATTCTAGTTCTAACTCTGAAGAACTAAGCTTCCTCTATTTCTTGAGAAGTGACTAAAGATTGCACCCATTAGTCTGAAAGCTTTCTTCAAGTCCTGAATTAATTATTCTCAACAAGCTATTTCAATTTTGGTGGAATGACAGTTTTTTTCAACACAAAAATGATTCTCTAGAACCAACAAATATTGCAATTCAGTTACCAGCATTGGCATTCACCATCTCTGTTATGGCACATTTTACTTCACCTTCTTTCAACTAAAAGTTGTCTAAAATCCAACTGAAGAGCAAGAACTTGTCAATGGAAGTCTCCCTGAGCCTGAGGAGGAATTGGCTCCTTGAAGCATTCCCAAAAGGAATTCCAGCCCACATGTGAGGGACAACCAGACACAGCCCACGTGTCTCCAGCCCTTAGCGCTTCCCAGGCTGCTCCCACCAGCCCATGGCCTTTGCAAATTGTCATGGCAACAGGAATTTCTTTACAAGTGGCACCAGGATAGTAAATGAGCATATAAACCCTCCCTGGAGCTGGCAATCATGTCCCTTAAGCTGGCAATAATGTGCCTTGAGCTGGCGTGCCCTCCCACAATGACAAACATTGCAAGGGTGTCAGTGGCACGTGGGAAATCCACAGGCAGGGCAAAATCCTGTTAAGAGCCTCCAGGAAAGCACTGGGCAAGGGAAGGAAGCAGCTCTGACCCCTGCTCATACAGAGAGTTCAGCTCTGCTGGGAGGAAGGGCTGGGGGAGCTGGGATTGTTCACCTGGGGAGGGGAAACTCGGGGGTGACTGAACTGTGGCCTTGCAGGGCATGAAGGAGCTACAGGAAAGATGGAGAGGGACTTTTTGCAAGGGACGGAGGGACAGGACAAGAGGAAATGGTTTCACATAGACAGGGCAGGGCTGGATGGGATTTTGGGAAGGAATTCCTCCCTGGGAGGGAGGTAAGGCCCTGGCAGAGGGTGCCCAGAGCAGCTGTGGCTGCCCCACCCTTGCAAGTGTCCAAGGTCAGGTTGTGATGCCTCAGATTTTGGCTTTTCTATTTCCAGACTCTGAGCTGCTTTAGTGTGTGGGGCTGGGCTTCACATCAGGGGATGCTGAGCTCTGCACAGAGCAGGGAGACAAAACAATTCCTGCTCCAGCTGGGCACCAAGGACAAATGATCCAAACCTCAGCCCAGCAGCACAAACCCCGTGGGCTGGAGAGAGAAAAACCAGCAGGGTGGGACTGCCTGGGCTGGAGCTGGAATGGGACAATGAACTCCAAGGTGCCAATGGAGCAGAGCTGATCCCAGGAGAGCCCCCGGGAGCGCTCGTGCATTTTGGGGCCATTTTGGGGCATTTGGGTGCAGCCCTGGCTGGGCTCTGGTGCTGCCCATTAGGGAGATCCTTTGAATAAATCCCTGCTTTATTCTTTAGCTCTGTCCAGCCTCTGTTCCAGGTCAGCCTTCTCAAGGCATCAGCTCAGAGGGGTTTTTCAGCTATGGGAAGAAAAACTGGAAAGGGGATTCAGATCCATTGACTGTGGAACCAATGAGTTTTAAAACACAAATGCTCAGGAACCGTGGGAGGGACAACATGAATTTTTTATGTGCACCCTTGGCAGGAGGACATCAGCTGGACAGGGCTGGAGCAGCCTGGGACAGTGGAAGGTGTCCCTGCCATGGCAGGGGTGGCACTGGAGGGTCCCTCCCAGCCCCAGCCACTCCGTGACTCCACACAGACACTGCAAGTGGACAAAGCCCAGGCTGTGGCACAGGGTCAGGGCACCAGAGCTCTGCTGGGGAAGGCAGGGGGCACCTGCAGCTCCAGCCCCACCCCAGGGGTGAAACACCAGCTCAAACCTTGCAGAACAAAGCGGGGCCACCCCTGTGCTCAATAAACAGGGCAGAGAATTCCCCGTCCTGGCCAGGAGGAGTTGGGGCACCCGGGGCTCAGCCGGACCCAGGCTGGGTTGCTGGGTTCGCTGCAGGCTGAGCCTGCTGGGAGGTGCTGACAAACACCTGGGAGTGTGCCAGGGAATCCTGCCCTTCCCTGTGTGCCAGGCTCAGTTCTCAGCTCACCCTGGGCCACCTCTGCTGCAGGTGCAGTTGGAATTCTGCAGCCGGCACTGACTCCACTCCCACAGCCCTTCCACTTCCCATCCGTGCTGGCACACAACACAAATATTGTCAGGTCCAAAAGACACAACATCATCACATTTTCATCTAAAATTTTCAATCTTTTAAAAGTATATTTTTCCTTCTTTTTTTTTTTTTGGTTTGGTTTGTTTTTTGTTTGTTTGTTTTTTGTTTGTTTGGTTTTTTTTTAATTTTTGTTTTTCTTTCTGTATAAATATTACTTGTTTAAAGCAAATGTTGCAGATATTTCAGATGCCCCAAACAAATTACCTGAAGGAGCCCCTCTACTGTCTTTTATTTAATTTTATTTTTATTTAAACAAAATACATGTCTAAAGTAAGCAGAGATTTTTAAAAAATTACACTGACACATCTTCAGTAAGCAGATTAAAAAAATTCATTTTGACAAATACTCCCAAATTCCTTTCAGTCTGTTTCTCATGATCCATTTAATAATGTAATAGCCTCAGGAGAAACACTTTTTAAATTTCTTTTACAGTGCCAAAGCAGATCAGTAAAATGTTGTCTGCAACCTGTCAGGTTCTACAGAGATTGTGTCACTTTTCCCCTTCAATATCACACAAATGATGGACAATAACTGTTTTATTGTAATCCTCTGTCACTGGAAATAAAAAACCCACAAACTGAATCCATTATTTCCACATTCTGCTCTACATTGGAAACAACAAAACAGGCAGATTTCCTGGTTTGAGCACTTCATTCCTCCTTGGTCGTATTCGGCTATAAAGACAGTAATCATCGCAATGAATAATTTCTCTGTTAATTCTGCCTGAGATTTAGATTTGGAGCAAGTAAAAATGGCTAAATCCCAGTGAATTTTGTTCCCACTGGACTGGTGGCAACACTCTTGTCCCTCAGTGGCAGAAGCACCAACTGCAACTGGCTCTGAAAATCCTCATTTATCAACCAAAGTATGTTCCAGTTTAAAAACTGATCTGTTCCAACACACAGCAGGGCTTTGCAGCCCTGTCCCCAATTCCACATCTCCAGTGAGGAACTGGGTAACGTTCATTTATTTAGTTCTTTGCCAGCTATTTTTTCCTCCTCGTTTTAAATCCAAAGTTGCATTTAACAGAGGGTAGTCAGCAGACACATCCATTTGATGGCACTGAAGGCCTTACCCCTGAATATCTGTAATATTCCCTTGCATTTCCTTCCTTCTGTGCATGGCTGTGCAGCACATCCACCGCTCCCTGCACATCCCACACGCCTGGAATGTTCTACCTGAGCAAACATTGGGATCTGGCAGAGGCAGATTCCTTCCCAGGCTGTGTTGGGAGCATTTCCTCTCTCATCTCCATCAACACCATTCGTCTCTGCAGCCAGGAGAGGCCAGGGACATGGTGTTGGATTTAGGTCTTTTCTGACCCAGAGATGGGGTAACTGAGAGGCGTTTTAAAAACTTTTACTCCATTTTCAGTCTCATGAGAAGGGTGAGACAATACAGATGTTATAATTCACACCATCACAATCAGAAGTCAACTATTTTTTAATGACAAAACACTATAAGCATTTCTTGGCCTATCAGCTCTTTGCCATGCCATGCTGGAGATGTCTTCAAGCCAATCATCTAAAAATACCCCTCATGGGTCCTACTACAATGCATCTTCCATAGTTCTATTTCTCTAAAGTACCTAGTCTTATTTGCAAGACCATCCTTTGAAACTTATTTCTAGTTCAAAAGTCCTTCTCCATGGAATTTCTAAGTCAGCATTTCTTATCTCAAGGTTTGCACACAGATGCACACTGTGTGGTCTTTCTGTCAGGCTTGGAGAAGTCTCTACAAATCCATTTCCTACAAAAGGAATCTGTGCAACCCCCTGAAACGTAAACTTTAAGAAATTTAGAGATTTTAGAGGAGCTAAGATTTTAGTTAGAAATAAGCCTTACTAGAGTTAATTAAAATAATAATAATAAATGAGTAGGCCTTGATGAAGTTAGGAGTTAGTAGTTAACTAATAATTGATTGCTTGTCAGCATCATGTTTGGTTAGCTGGGTTTATAATGAAGAATATAGAAGCTGACAAATAGCTTTTAGGACCATAAGACAATTGTGGGCCTCCTCTGTTCTGAAACCAATTGAAGACAAGGAATGGGAGTTCTACCAAGAGTTCATTTGTCATATTTGCATTGAAAAGGTAGAAAGGTCAGAACGAGGAAGGCTTCGTTGACTTCCTCATTTTGGGACCCCTCCCCATGAAAGGGACCACCGACCCATTTCAAGGGACAAACTACACATGCTTAATAGCTTTTGGAGTGATTAACATACAGAGAGGGGAATGGGATGTACCAAAATGATGAATATGTATTTGTATTTTGGGTATTCAATACTTGTATGGATAAAAAGACTCTGTAATCATCTGGAAGGCGAGGTGTGTATTTGGGAGCTATCCCGCACACTGCCCGGTGTTGAATAAACATAGACATTCTAACTTTAAACTGTTGGAGAGTTTTTGTCCGTCGCAGTTGGATATCAATACTAGATCAATATCCATATTTTTTCAATAAATCGCCCCCAGCAGCCGCCTGTGCTCAGAGTTCAAAGCCGAGGGACTCGGGCAGTTTTTCCCAGCAGAAAGGCACGCGGCCACGCAGCCATGCTCCTACCTGCGGGTCGGAGAGCCGGGAGATGTCGGGGTAAAGGTAGAACTTGATGCCCTCGGAAGCGCCGGGTAACGTCACCCCCCGAATGAGGAGGATCATCAGCATGATGTAGGGGAACGTGGCTGTCACATACACAACCTGGGGGAGGAAGCAGACATCAGAAAAGGTTGCTCTTCCAGCTGCAGCAAAACTTTATTTTCACATCAGCTGGAGGAAAAATGCTTTGGGTGCCTTTGTGCAGCTGGTTTTTGTCCTCCAACCGAATTCCCTTCTAAACTCTTCAGGGCTTGTGGGAGATGTCAGCACTTTTTTTATAGAGATTGGGAAGCTCTCTGTAAGTGTATTATTTCCAAACACTTGATAACAGGCAATTGATTACATGTTATAACAATACAAGCGATGGATTCTCAGTCACCCCAGAACTACTAAACTGATTTCTCTTCAGACTGCTCTGCCTGCATGTCTGGGTTTCAGGAATAAGCATTTCATCAAACCCAAAGTTTGAATTCTATCCATATTTCCTTGGGATTTGATCGAGGACCCTTATCTTCCAAAGAACCTTCAGGCAAAACTTCTGAGGTGCTGAACCCCAGCAATTTCTGTTTTCACATACATGGCCACACTATTTTTTTTCCCCAGAAATTAGTTTGTTCTCTGCATGGGCAGCAAGAGAAAACCTACAAGAAGTCACATTTTTCAAAGGAAAAATGAAGCAGGATTAGTCCTGTTTCACAGTCTCAAACCTGAAAGCAGCACATGGCTCCTCAAACTCAGAGAAGGAATAAATAATAAATTCCATGACACTAACAATATTTTTTTTAATGTGACAACCACCTCTCTGTAAATTTAACTCCCTATAATTTCCTGTGGCCACTTCCACCTGTGTTACTCTTACACCTGCCTTGCACCAGTCAAAATTTGTTAAGCTGCAAGAATGTAGAAAAATCATTTGGTGAAAAATACAACCTCAAAAAATATGTGTTTTAAACTCAGGAGTCCAATATGTGTCTCCTATGCAAATGAAAGGGATACATCAAAGAATGACCTGTGAAAGGATGCTCAGAAATATTTTTGTAATTAATGAACTGAAATTGGATTTTCAGACTATTTAACCCCCAACATTAAATGATCTCATGTGCCTCATCAGGTACCCTCAAAAATGGAGGAACTCTTTTACTTCAGCAGGTGAGTGCACTGTGCTAGGAGAGAGTCATTAATTCCCATTTTCTCTCCCTCCCCAGGAGCTCCTGAGGTGAGGCAGGATGGGGAATTTAGGAATCAGTGCCATTATTAGCAGCATCATCACATCTGTGGGGCATTAAAAGTTTCCTGAATTGTTTTCTTCTCTTTCAACACATCGAACCTCTCTGAATATCAATGTGAACACAACTGTTTCTAATTACACCACATCCTGTTTTAATTGACTTTAATTGCTTGGTATGTTAATTTGCATCCCAATGCTCAAAATGCTTTTTTTAAACCCTTGTCAGAGCCATGCCAATGTTTAAGCAGTTGGAAACAAAATAAAATTTCTGGCAGGCGAGTTTTTGTACCAAGTTCTCATCTCACAATGTGCTTGAAAGAAAAATTTACAATGATATTTAGACATACAAGTAGGTGGAAATGCACCCAACAACTCTGAACTATCCTTGGGTGCTTAACTGAAAGTACATTGGAACCAAAGATCCTGAGAATGGATATTTTTTTTGGCTGCCACGAGCTTTAAGTATCGAAGAATAGGAAATATGTTGAGTAGCAAATACTGGAAATTTAAATACCAAAACCTTAAAGAGGCTTAGATATCACTCAAGGTTAATATATAGATATCCAGGTACCTATGCAATGATTTAATGAGTGAGGCACCATAAAGATTTTGAGAACTGATCTAGATTTCAGTTTTATCTGTTCATAACTAAATATCTTAACAGATACGTGCCTGTGTTCCAATTTGCCCCCTGGGACTGCTGAACTTTTTGTCCTAAATGAAAAAATGTGTTTGTGAACACTCCAGGCAGATCATGCTGCAGGGGGAGGGGGATCAGGCTTTTGAGGAGAAGTAGAAGAAATTCAGGATAACCCTGCTGAGAATAAGGAGGAAGAATTCCATGCAGTGAACTGAGCCCCAACCTATGGAAATCTCAAAGCCCCAGATCAGATTTCTTTGGCCAAAACTCCCACAGACCACACCAGCCTGAGCTTCACACTCTTCCTCACAGCAGCATGAAGCTGTGAACCTTCCTCCTTTGCTTGGCTCTTGCTAAGAACACACAACCAGAATTCCTGAACTAAATATCCCTTGGAGGCCAGGAGGGTGATGGAATTCTCTCCTGCAAGCTGCAATGTTCAAGCTTGTTTGCACTATAAGAAAACAAATTTTATAAATGGGATAAAATTTATCTTGATGCTTCAGGAAATTACTGCCTTGCTAAGCCCTGTCCCCTAAAATCCTCTATTGCTCCATTGGGCTGTAAACATGAGGAATATCAATGCAGGAATTGCCAGAGATTTGCCAGAAGTCACTATTTAAGTGTTTATGGAAAATCAGACCTGCCCCCATGCCCTGCTCATCCTTATTTTTCACAGAGTGTTTTAAGCCTTGTGTAATTTAACTTTATTTATTTATTTATTTGAAACCATGAGCAGAGTGAAACCCCAACTGTGCTCACACTGCACTACACTCCTGTGTGGAGAAACTGCTCAGGAACCAAAAATTCACCCAGTGATGACAGAAAGGAAAAGAGTTTTTTTAATCCAGAACAAATTGGCACAAATATAGAAATATAATTATCATACCCCTGCCTGGCAGCTCTGCTGAGTAGCTGCACACAGGAACCACCAATTTGAGCAGGATTTCCATCAAAAGTTTCCAAATTGTCCCACAAGGCACAGTCAAACCAGATTTGGCCTCACTGATATTTGCCAATTTCACAAATTCTGACTTCCTAGATGGTACCAGCAGATGATAAACAAGAGAAAAGATTTTCTTTTTCAATTGCCATGGGATAGTGTGAAATACTCCATGCAGCATTGTTTGGAAAAAAGGCTTTTGTTCATCTGACTCTGCACGATCTACAGAGCTACAAGAGACAACTGAAAAGGGAGATTTTCCACATTAATTGGATTTACAATGGTATAAAGGAATGACAGATGATTCACAAGGTTTTTAAAAGCACACCAAAAGTGGGAGAACATTTGAGGTCTACCTACATTTTCAAGGCAAAATTTCAGATGCAGAGAAAGAAACACAAGCAAAAACCCAAGAGAGCATCAGGTGAGTGGATTTGTACAACTGGAATGAGGGGAGGGGGTTAGAACCAGCACAGTGGCTGATTTTTCTATTTTCCTTGTGTGTTTCATGAATTTATTCAGCATCATCTTCTCTTTGTCATCTTTGTTTATCCACAGAGGGAATCTTGCTCCAGAATAATTCTGCTAAACCATCCTTAACCAGATTGCCTACGAACTGCAGAATCCCTTCTAAATTACCACTGAATCATGTGTGAGTGCAGGAATAAATTCAAACCCCAACAGCTAAGAAAATTTCATGAGATTTGAGGTCCGAGAAATAAGAATGCAAAAGGAAATATTCATTGGGAATGAAAATTCAGTGAGATGAGCCACAAAAGAGGGGCCAGGAGAGGACTCTGGGTGAAGGGATGGGAGAACCTGAGTGATCACAGGAAGCAAAACTTTCCACATGAAATAATAACTGCAGAAAGGAATAATTCCAGCACCACATCACACTGAGCTCATTGCCTGGGACACGGAAAAATCCCTACCTGGCAGAGCTGTGCAAGTCCCAGGTTTTTTCCACACAGTGGTGAAGGCAATAAATAAATAAACGAAAGTCTGAGCCCCACTGGAATGGTTTCCTTCAGAAGTCAATGAAAAATTCACTCCAAAATTCATTGAGTCAATTAAAAAAAAAAAAACAACAAAAAAAAAACCAAAATCAAAATGTTCTGCTTAATTTTGGTCTGGCATACTTTTAACTGAATGGGCAGAAGGGAGCTCTCTCTTGAATGCAAAATGCTTTAACAAGCCCAAGTTGTTATTTAGAAGCCTTAATCCTACATTAAAAATGGCTGAAAATACCTATTTTCCATATATTTTGCAGCACAAATTATTCTTTACATTGGGTCTGACTTTATACACTTTGCAGCAATTCCATTTCAAACATTCTGTTTTCACAAAACTGCCTGCCTGTAGTCCAAGGTTCCAAGAGAAAGAGAAGTTATGGTGGAAAGCTGAATCCAAAGTGCTCCATTAGAAACTCAGGCATGCAGCTAAAATTGGAAAACAATGAGAAAGCACCAAGGGCAGACAATATCCATGCACAGCAGCAGCTCATTTTCCCAGCTGAACTGAGTGAACAATTCACTTCCATGATGAGCTGCTTCTCCCCATAAATATTCCTTAAGCAGCAGCAAGTTTTCTAAATATGTGTAATTTCCCAGCTCGTTCCAACAGCTGGGTTTGCTTCCAGCTTGCCCAGGAGCATTAAAATCAAGATCTGTCTTCTTTCTGCTAAAATTGCTCTTCAGGCTTGGTAGTTCTTTTGATGAGGTCTACAGACCTCCTTCTTAATTAAAAAAAAATCAGTGTATTGTCTAGAGCTAATGTAAAGATAGATTTCCTTGTATTTGAGTAAAAATTCTCTTATTACCAGATCCTGCCCCAAAAAATTCACTTGTAAGACTACCAAGAACAGAATATGCAGTCAAAAATCCCAGTCATGGAGGCCAGAACACATAAAAGTACCCATAGAAAGTGTAGAAACAGTGAATTTTATCCCATTATTGGAATCATTTATGTCAGCACCTGCATTTAAACACCACAATGAATTATATTAAAAATAACTAATAATGGAAAATAAGTTAATTCTTAATAAATTTCTAAGAATAAATAAATAAATAATATATGCAGATGCAGATAACCAGGTTAATTCTTGATACATGCACAGCTTAATAATGACATAATCAGTGACAAATAATGTGCCAACAGCTTCAAAAACAGGGGGAGTGATCATAAATAATGGGCTGGATCCTGAAAAAATGACTTTAAATCGTAGTTCCTTTTATTTCAAGGATTCATTCCAGCCTGAACAGGCCTTGGTCAAGTTCACAGTTCCAAATTCACAATAAAATTTACACATTGTACAAATCAGTTCAGATAGTGGTGACTACTCTGAAGTGTTTTGAAATGTTCACAAATGAATCCACACTAAAAAAGGATCAACCTGAACTAGAAACTGAGTGACTGTTGGGAATGTCTCATTCATGTTATTACATTTTTGCTGTCATTAAATACCAGAAAGAAAAGCATTTCTCTATTTCCTAGATCAGTATCTATAGTAAATACAACTCAGGAGCTCAGTGCCTCCTCCCAGTGCTTCCTCAGTCTCCAAAATTACATTTTCCACACTCAACATTAATCCTCCGCTCGCCAACTGTTCTTACAGGAGTTATGGTGATGAAAAATTGAAAGCTGCAACAACCCTCAACAGCAACAGAGCCAAAAATGTGCTCTCCATTTGTTGGAAAGTGTGTCCCTCACGTTGTGAACGTGCTGCTACCACACTGCTCTTACCAAAATGCCAACACTTGTAAACACTGCGTGCCCAAAACAGCTCTGGGAAGCAGGGAAGGGCTGTGCTGGAATGTCTCAAAGGCAGAAAACCTTCAGCAAAACGAGCACTACCATTTGGCAAACACACACAACTCTCCCAGAGGAAATACAAAAGCAGATTTCCAATGCTGAAATCCTGGTGTTATTGTCCCTGGCACCTGGAATGTCTCTGTTAGAGGTTTTTCTTTAAAAGCAGTGGGTGTTTTAGGGTTAGAGTGGTCTTTACTCAGAAAAAAAATTCTTGATTAAGTTTATTGTTTTATCTCCACCATTAATGGTGCTGATAAACCACTGAAATAACAGCATCCTATAACTGTAATTTGATTTTTGTGTTTAACATTCAAGGGCACAAAGAGGACGAGCTGCCCTCTGGTTGTGGGGAAGGTCTGTGCTGGAATTCTCAAATGCTGAGAACTGCAGAAAACCTTCAGCAAAACGAGCACTACGATTTGGGAAGCACACACAGCTCTCCCAGAGGAAATTCAAAAGCAGATTTCCAATGCTGAAATCCTGGTGTTATTGTCCCTGGCACCTGGAATGTCTCTGTTGGAGGTTTTTTCTTTAAAAGCAGTGGATGTTTTGGGTTTTGTGGGGATTTCCCCAGAAAAGAAGATTGATTGAAGTTTATTATTTTAGCTCTTGACTGAAGCTTTTTATTTCATCTCCACCATTAATGGTAATGATAAACCAGTGAAATAACAGGATCCTGTAACTATAATTTGATTTTTTTGTTTAAAATTCAAGAGTACAAAGAGGAAGAGCTGCCCTCTGGTTGTGGGCAGGGAGAGGAAGAATGATGGGGAGGAAGCAAATTTCAGCATCTTGGCTGAGCTCATCACTGCAAGCAAAGTGTTTATGTGGAGCTCCCATCAAGGAGGGAATTTGCAGAGCCACAAATATCTCAGAATTAAAGACTTCTATTTAATCAAGTAAAAGTCAACTTTAAAAATCAATCAGGAAGAATTTTAAATATAAATTAGGACTAATTAATCATCTGAGGGTTGGGGTTTATTTTCCATTTTGCAAAGGTGTTTAAGATGCACAAGCTTTTATAAAACAAAACTGTTCCTTTCCAGATCCTTCTAGGATTTTCAGAGCTCTCAATGCCACCTAGTTTATCTTCACAGACAAACCTGATACTACGTGTTACACATATACCCAGAAGTTTGCATTTTGCTTTAAAAAATGTGTAATATGAGATGAATATTCCCCATAGCAACCCCATTTCTCTGAAAATAATTCAGAATTAACCCACAGCAGCACCTGAATTCCCAGCTGTGTAATTGATTTTACACAGACAGAAGTAGGGGTTCAATAATGCCCTCCATGAATTGGAATTTTTACTTATTCTAGACAGACCTTCCAGTTCTCACTCCTCAGGACCTGACCCATCCTCAAAATGTTTCACCTTCAAGCAGATAGAGATGCAAAGGTCAGGACAGGGCAGGAGGTGATTTTTCCTGTCACTCCAAAATGTGTAAGATCTCAAGTGTGCATTGGAACGGACTCAAAATTTTTGGCCAACTCCTCCTGGTTCAAGGCTTGTTTGCCCTCTGACTCTTCCTGGAGAATGTGAAACTGGGTTTCCTGGAGGAGTGTTGTCCTCATTATTAGGGATTATTAAATTCCCTTAAAGTATTCATTTCAGTGAATCAACATTTTCCAGTAAAATTGGGATTTACCAGAGCATTCCTCATCATCTCCAGCTTAGATTCATTCTTGATTTTCCTCACTTGTCATTCAAAAAACCCCTCAAACAAAAAAAAAACCAACAAAAACACACTATCAAATGTAAATCAGCACTGAGGTTAAAAAAAAAAGCTGAATGAAGTCTGGGAAGTGGAAGCAATGCTATGACCAAAGGATTATAGGGGAGGTTTTCCAGCCAGAAAAAAGGTAAAAAAGGTGGCCTCAAAAGGTAAAAGGTGCCAGCTGGAAAAGATCAATGTGTCAGCCAGACTCTGCTGTCACCAAATAAATGCATAACATTTCAAATATTAAAAATACAGAACATTAATTTAATGGTAATAAAAATTTTCCCTAGGATTTTGCACCAAAACTAATCATATGTGAACCTTTCTTTTGAAAATTATCCTATCAGTCCTCCAGGCACTCCAGCAGGTTTGGTAGTGACCATCTCTAAATCGAGCAGTCATTGCTGGGGTGGCTGTGCAGGGCCAGGAGTGGGACTGGCTGATTCTTGTGGGTCTCTCCTAACTCGGGATATTCCCTGATTCCATGAATTGTCTTTTCCCTTGCAAGCAAAAGCATTCTGTGATTCTACCGGGAAGTTCAGGGCTTTTGCAGGAGAAGAGTGAGCTGCCATTTCCATGGTTAAAGGTGTGTTTTTGTGCCCCCAGCACGACAGCCCGGTCCCAGGCAGCCCTGAGCAGCACAGCCCTGATCTCCATGGTGAGAGCAGAGAGATGGATGCACCACGAAGCTTTTGCAGCACCACCTGTGCATTAAGTTTAATAACAGAAGCATAATAAATAGCCTCACCACTCGGACTAACAAGCATCCTTATCATCCTGACCCTGATTCTCCACATTTCCCTTCCCTGTGGTTGCTCCAGCCCCCTAATGCAGTTAGTCACACCTTGGCTGAGGGTTTATTGCCCTCTAAGCAGCCTCGAAATGTAGCTGCTAAATCACCTCAAGGCTGGCTTGTAGGACACCAATCTGACCCTGCTGCAATTAATTTGTGGGTTTGAGAAGAAAAGGTGATGGGATGCATAGAAAAAACGAGAGGATCACACGATAAACCCCTTGGGCTGGAAGGCAGGGTGACTGAGGAGTTCGTGGCTGCCGCAGATTTATTTTTCTCTCTTAGGGAAATGCTTTGGTCTCTCAGCTCTCCCTTCAAGCCCTCAGCTCGCAGAGATGCCCGGTGGTGTAAAGGGGGGTGTAAAGGGGGGTGTAAAGGGGCTCTCCCTGGGGAGCAGAGACCTCTCCTGTGCTCATCCCACACTTGGAGCTCTGAGATTCCAACCTCAGCGCGGCACTCCAGGGACGAGGGACGCACAAAGCAAAGCACAGAAATCCTCACGGACCTCGACCACTGCAATTCTCCCAAACACATTTTACACCCACAGGAAAGAACCCAGAATTTTTTCATTACACTTAATTAAGAGCAGTGCCTTACACTTTCTACAACACAGCAATCTAGTAATTGTCCAAAGTGTCGACTTTCCATGACACAACGCAGCTTACAGGGGATGTTTTGAGTTTCTTCCTTTCTTTTTTGGGGCACACAGGTTTTTTTTTTTCCAGCAACAGGAGTGACTAGAAGGTGCACAGCAGCCAGCTCCCTCCTGGGGATGTGTTGTAGTTGCCAGCCCAGCACCAGCAGCTGCCCGAGGCTGCCTTTGCTGTTTGTGAGGCAATTTATTTCATTTCATTAAGCTTTGGGAGTGAGTTTGGATCTGAGCCACGGGAGCTGACACTGGGGTGGGATACAGGACTCAAGTTTGTAAATCGCACAAGAGCAGCCTTATAAACAAAACTTGTACTACAAAGACACCTTCACACTGGAGATAAAGCCAGAAATGTGGACTTGGCTGGCTGCAGAAAGCAGAGACTGCCTTCCCACCGACAGGAATTTGGTTTAATATAGCCTTGGCATACAGGGTCGTGGGGTTGGATACCTAAAATTGCAGTTAAGGAGCCAGTCTTAGAGCTGGACAGATTAGCAGGAGCTGAGGACAAATGACCTGTGTGAAAATAGGGGATTGTAGCTATTCTGTTTCATGGGAAGAAAGATAAAATTGGAGCAGCCTTAGGGAAATCAGAGCTATAAATGTTTGTGTATCCCATCTGAGGGACCCTGTGTGCTCCTGCAGGAAAAAAAAATGCAAATAATAGTCCAAATACACAAAGCAAGACTCAAGAAAAGCAATGCTCATTGCAATTTCTGTGCAGAAATTCTGTGCACACACAGAGACCACGACACGGCAACCACACAGTTTTGGGAAATGCAGCTTTGGAAACCCCTCAGTTGTAAATCCCAGCCAGCAGCAGTGCCCTGCACCTGAAGGAATAATATTTTAACCCTGGCATGTGCATCAACAATGATAATAAACTGGAAATTTTATATTTCAGCTCCTGTTGGGTGTTCTGCTGCAGGGAATCATTCATTGATTACAGGGAAGGGGAGAAGAGGATGGTAAGGAAGGGCAGGTTCTGAACCATGAAGAGCTCATGCTCTGAATAAATGACTGCAACTGTCACATTTCTGAAGCATCTTTGTAGGGTCAGGGCCATTTTGGTAATGAGCCAAAAGTTCCTGGTAGCCTCAATGGCAAAAAGAACCCGAATTTGTTACCTTTGGCCAATCAGTGCATTTTTTTTCCCCCAGATATTGCTGGGTTCATCCGTGCCCTGGGGCTTTCCCTTTAATTCTGCAGCAATTTTCCCTGCATTGCACAACAAATATCCCAGCTGGCTTTCCACCCTCTGCTCGTCCCTGCCCCTTCTGCTTTCTCATACTTTAAGTTCACAGAGCAGGTGATTTCTCTGCCCAAAACCTTTCCCACCTGCATGTGCCCTGAGACACTTTTTACTCTCTTCAGCTGTGGACCCGGGCTTTTATCCACCCGAAATATTCATATAAAAGTGGATTTCCCCACTAAGGTGCAGCTGGGAAGGACTGAAATCATGAAGACAAGATTTTGATTGAAGTTTCCTGGATGAAACCTTCCCCATCTGTCAAACAGAAGGTCGGGAAAACCACCGAGAAGCACAAAAATCTAATTTTTTTTTTTTTTTTAACAAACCCGAGGTGTCCTTAAATGCTCAGAGCACAGGAGAGTGGAAAAAAAAATTAGTTTCGAAAGCTCACAGAGAGGAGGCGGAGAGCAGGAACTCTGCATGCATCTCATGAATGTTCTACTTTCCCCCTTTGAATACAGACATCAGCCTTGGCCACTGTTAAAGCCTCTCCATGAAGGGCCATTCTTTGCTGTTACTTCAGCCTAAAACAAAAGACACTTCAGGAGATACAATCCTTGCTGCCCAGTTCCTTTTCCTGGGTTCCTACAATGGGGCCTAGTTCTTTCTTTTTTTTTTTTTTTCCTTCCACCCATTTTTCTTTTCTCTCTCTTCTCTTTTTCTTTTTTTTTTTTTTTTTTGCTGTCCTTTTGCTCCTTCTTTCTGCCTCATTGAATCCATTAAGGCCTTTAGATGGCCTGCTATTGAGAAATAAATTTTCTTTGGGACTAGTGACTGAGTCTTAACTGCTGGCAAGCAAGGCTTAACTCCTGAGGGGAGAGAAAATGATGGGTAAAATATAGAAAAAACCATCTCTGAGTTTGGGCTCTTCAAGCACACTGGATACCCAGCAGTGCCTTGCTCCTCAAGGAAAAGGAATAACCTAATCCCAGGAATTCTCCCACTTCTCTCATGCATTAATCTTGACACACTGAGCTCTCTTGCTGCTGGTATTTCCCAGCAGATGAATGTGTTCTCTTATTTTAGGGTCACATGGCAGGGATTTTTGCACAGCTGGAAATGACAAGGCCTCAAGAGAGGCTCTGCTTTGAGAGAGGTCCTCAATTAACACAGAATTACCCCTACTCAGAAATATTAGCACTGTTCAGGCCTATTTTTTTATTATTTTATATTTTTTAAATTGTTTTCCATCATAGAATTGTTGGCCCAGTTCCATAAGTGCAAATCTAGTGCCTGTGCATGCAGAAACAGATATCCAAATCTTACTTGATTTTCTTCCTCAGTTTATATCCCAGAAGCAGCAAAAGACATATTAGCTCCCCTTATTGGGTTTTTTTTCTGCTTTGTGACTCAGGGGCTGGAGACAGCTACAGAAATTCAGTGACTTTTTCTGAAAATCTTTGGGTAGAATAGATTGGCTCCAAGCCTTACAGAGAGGTAAGCAATTAAATCCAACCAGCGTTAAAGCTTAAAAAAAGATGTTGTTCTTTGGAGGAACCATTGAAGCTTACTGCTTTATATTTGAATTTTTTTTTTTGTTTTAGGCAAGGAAAAAATCACATTTGAAAAGAACAGATATAGGGCTGAGTTATTTGCTTCTCCTCATTGCATTTTATAATTTTTTTTATTATCAAAATATTATGAATAACAATAAGGTTGAGCATAATTGGGGAGCAGATAATTCATGATGTGGTAGATTATTTCAAAGCCACCAAAGCCCAGTTCAAACCAAGAGATCTGAAATTCACCTCAGAACCAGGACAAAAAACCTTCAAGGTTCTGAGAGTGACAGAAATCATTCACAAAATATAAATAAATATATAAAAATAAATATAAAGATATATTTATATATATAAAGATATATAAAATATAATATAAAGAAATATAAATAAGTGCGTGGAGGGGGGACAAAAAGAACTTCTTGTGTCTGGATAATGAAGTTTTTCTGGGGATGTACATCCATGAACCATCCCCTGCTCCTCTCCAGGTGGAGGAGGAAGAACTATAAAAACAGAGCTAAGGGGGAATATTTGGAGTTCAATAATGAGAGGTGACACCACACTCACTCAGCCAGCTCCCATTTGGCATTTTAAATTGTTTAAAAAAATTCTGGGCATTTTCCTCAACAGCAAAATGAAAAATAAATTATAACCAAAAATTAACTACAGTTGCAGCTTTATTTTATCTATTTTATTTAGTAGAGCACAGTGTAGAGCTTAATTTGTTGGAATAAATTCCAAACAGGTCAGGTGTCTATTTTATATTGAATTATTCAGAATTGCAGCCTGGGACAGGTGGTCTTCAAGAGCATCATAAAATGAAAAAAACCCCAGGGCTCTCTACCTTTAGTTACACCTTGTTAAAATGTGAGTGTGAATTAAGGATATCTTAGTACATTTCCTTGGCCACCTCAATTATTCATTACAAATGGTCCAGTTTTCAGTGGCTGTTTCCTGCCCATCACATTGACAGATTAATAATAATGTCAAAACCCCTTTTCAGGACATGTTCCTGTTATTGTTAAGAGGATTCTATGTCAAGATGTCCCAGCAATCAGGCTGTACCAGTTCTCTTTCATCCCTGTTTTTTTGACAGATATAATTAATACAGACTTCCAAAAATTTCCTGGCCCTTCAGTGCCTTCAGCACAGCAAATCAAAGTGACCCACGGCACCAATTAACAAGTGAGGAACAGTGCAGCACTGCAAAGACAGCAGCTGTGCAGCTAGGAAATGAATTTCTGGGAATCACAGAATAATTAAGGCTGGAAAAGACCAACCCTTGACCCAGCTCTGCCAAAGCCACCACTGTCCCCAAGTGCCACATCCACGTGTCCTTTGAACGCTTCCAGGGGTGGTGATTAAACCCTGGGAGCCCCTTCCTGTGCCTGGGAACCTTTTCAGGGGAGAATTTTTTCCCAATATCCAACCTAAACCTGCTGCAAGCCGAGGCCATCTCCTCTCAGCTGTCCCTTGTTCCCTGGGGGCAGAGCCCGACCCCACCTGGCTGTCAGATCACCTAGAGAGAAATCAGGTCCTCCTTGAGCCTCCTTTTCTCCAGGCTGGACATCCCCAGATCCCTCAGGGAAATCATCTTAAACCCCTCAGACTGGTCAGAGCTTTAAATGCACTCAGCAGCCTCTTCAGGACTCTGGTCTAAGTTTTGTATGTAAAGGTTAAATTAAATGTTCAAAGCAGGAAATATCTGGGGGTCTGAATGGCATCTAGCTAATTTTCCTAAATGGAACTTTTAGAGAACATTAAAGGGGAAGGCAATAGCCACAATGGCAGGAAAAAGAGAAAAAAAAAAAACCACAAGCAAAAGAGCAAAATAAGAAATGATGCCCTCATTTGCACATATTCAACCCCAAATCCTGCTTCTTGTGGCACCTACTGCCACAAGTTGTTCCTTTAAGGAAAAAAAAGTAAGTTCTCTGCTTTGCTCTGGTGTTTGTAACTTTTCCAGTGGGGCTGTGTAGAAAGTGAAACACTTTAATGGGTAATGAAGGTGACCAGGACAATATCAGAGCCCCTCATCCTTTTGTGTTTATGTTCAACAGCTGCACCACCCAGAAATCCTGCCAGGTCATTTCTCAGGGTTTACAACGATGAGCTGCCAGCTGAACACTGGATCTAGAGATGCAGTGGATATCCAGTGACAGATCAGGTGAGAAGTTACAGAGGAGATCCTGTGCAATCACGAATCTGTCCTTTTTTTGACTCACAGCACTATTTGATCAAGCATCTTAGTTGATGTTCCTGTAGAGAGAGGAGCCCCATCAGAGCTTTGGCTCATGTAGCACAGCAAAACCTCCCAGCAGAGCTCTCTGGGCTGTGGGTAACAGAGCATCTGCAGGCTGGAAAGGGGTAAAAAGTGACTGACAGAGCCCAATATTATCATTTGTGAATTTGATTATGACCTGAAAAGCCAAGCAGATTTATTTTAGAACAATATCCACAGCCTCTTGGCTCTGAGTCTGCAACATCCCTGCTCCCAGCTCCCACCATCACCCTCTGTATTTTCCAGCCTCTGCTCCTGGGGCAGCTCTAAAATGTAAAATATTGAAAGGCAGCTTAAATTCAACACCTTCAAAATTCAACACTTTCTATCAGCAGGAAGTGGAAATTCAGGGAACTGAGCACAAAGAGAAGGAAAGGATCAAAATATTCACAAGTCAGAATGGGACAGAATAATATTCAGTGATTATGGCATGTAGAGTAGTTTCAGGAAATGTTAAAGAATGGATTCCTGTGAGATTTTTCTCTCTTGCAGCTGGTTCTGCACAATGAGAAGGATTTCTCATCACTTATTAACCAGTAACTAGTGCAGAAGTAAAAATCACAGTGCAAGAACTATTTGAATTTACCTCTGGCAAAAGGATATTTGCATGATGTTAACAAGAACCTGTTCAAAAAGACCCAAAATATATGAGAATTGGTCTCAGTGTTCATACAATCAGTGTGACACTCAGTAAAATCCTGGAGGGAGAATATTCTTTGAACACTTCACATCAGAAAATGCTGGCTTGGAGTTGAGTCATAGCATGACAAAACCTCATCCACAGTTTAATGAACGTGCTGTGGGTGGGGTAAAATGTTCTGATATCAATAAATTAAAAACAATGCAAAGACTGTGGGGGCTTTTAATACTTTTAATTCAACTTATCCTCATCTACAGCACAAAATTTTGAAGCACTTCAGTGCTGATTACCTCTCATTCCCCCTCAAAAGGTCCAGGCAGGAAAGGTAGATTATTTTTTAACTTGAGTCTATTAATTTAGATTATTAATACAGAAGTCTTTTAAAATCAGTAACTGGAGACACTCAAACCCATGCTCTGTAGTGACACAGATGATACAAAAAATGGGCTTTGATTTGGGCTGGATAACAGAAATAATTAATAAAAAAGAAATAATTTTTAAACAAAATTAAATATTGTAATGAACCAACATGTAGGAAATAATTGATTAATGGAGGGAAATGAAGCATTGGAAGAGGTTTTCCCAAGACATGAGCAATCCCTGACCTTGGAGGTTTTTAAGCTGCAGCCAAACACCAAGACAACAGTTCCAAGTTCAGTGCTGAACCTTCTTTGACCACGAAATTTCACCAGAGATGTTCCAAGGTCCCTCCCAACCTTTGCAATTTTATAACTCCAAGTCCCTGCCATGGTTTCAGACCAGGGATATCAGCACAGGACAGGGATGTGTTGATGCACCCCAAAATTAACAAAGAGCAGGAAAGAAGACTTAAAATGCTTTTCTATAGCTGTGAGTCCATCAGGCTCCTCCCTTCAAAAGGAACTGGGCAGAAGTTGCAGAGAGACACAGCAGAGGTCAGTGGGAGGCTTTGTGTGCAAAAACTCATGAAAATAAAAAATAAAAAGGAAAATATTAGGGCTACTGCCTTCAGCAAGTGATTTAGGAAAAATACTTTGGCAGCTCTTTCAAAGTTTAAAGCACAAGGGCATTTAGTTAAATTAATAAATGGATAATCAAGATCCATAAAAGAAGAGGTTCCCTTCTTCCTGAAGATTTTGTTTCTCAAATAGGAAGATCAAAAAATTAGGGAGACTCAGCAGCTCTGTGTACAATATAGAAAAACTCAGAATTGCCATGACCAGAAATCAAAAGTATTTTGGAAAAATCAGGGACTGAACCAAATCCAATGCTCTGGAAGAGACTGGAATGATAATTTAAATTGTAAAAAAATTAACTTTCTTCAGTCTTCTACAGAATTCTTACCTCATCGTTGGAAGCATTTGATCTCAGCTTCTGAAAACTCTTCTCCATGAGATGGAGATCAGATATAATCAAGCAAGTTTCAAAATACACATCAAATTATGGTAACTGCACTGGCATGTTTTTCTCCTTCTGATTTTGAGTTTCTCGTTGAAGGATCCTGTATTTTGCATATTTGTAACATTTAAAATGTGAAAGCTGGCACACAAATACCTTCAGCTCTAAGACTGGATAATTCAAGGTGAGAAAAGCTTGAATAATTAAGGACAAGGTCCTCTGAAAGGGCACAAATCTATTTCACCTGAAAGCTGCCAGAATCACCTGGATTTATTCTGCTATTTCACATCTGTTGGAATGGAAAATGGAAATGCTTTGTGAGAAAGTGATGAATTTGAAGAACAGTAATGGAAAAGTTTGGAACACCCTGTTAACAGTGTAATAAGCACTTCCTCTGGAGTTAAACTTTGTGTTAGTCTTAATATATTTAATATCCTGAAATATTAAATATTCATGATCTGTGGAAGTGCTGGTTGGAGAATGATGGGGTTATTTTATAACAGCTTTTAAGGCTTGGATTCTTTTTCCACCATGCATTAGAATGCAGAGTAAAAAAGAGGAAAAGGGTGAACCAACATCCTGAATATTTCACAAAGCACAAGTGTGTGGAGAGGACACACCTTCTCCCTCTCACCTTTGCTTCCCCTGTCCTCCTTCTCTCCACTCTCCTGTCCCACAGACACCTCCCTTTGTAAAGTTTCAGAGGTGATAAAACTTTAAGTTCTTTGCTTTGAATAAATGTATTTTTGATTGAAATTATTCAACCCAATTAAAGTATGTCATTAATTTAACAGACTGTTATATTATTATAATAAAAGAAGAAGTCAATTTTAAATGTTTCCTGGAAATGAGCATAAAATAAATTCAATTTAGTGGAAAGGCTTATGGATGAGCTTAAATATGAATTTTAGAAATGGCATTAGATTTGAAATGGAAACTTCAGCCCTGAAATCTGCTACATCATTTATATTTCAGAACATTTAATCCATTTATAGCATCCCCAGCACCTGAGTGCTGCCTTTGTTTTTAAGCTGGGAAATTTGCTGCTCTGGGAAAGCAGTGCCAAGGCCCAGATTTCCAGAGATTAGGCTGGAAAAGGTGGCAAGTGGAAGAATATTGAATAAACAGTGCCTTAAAAAATTAAAACCAGTAAATGTATACCCAGGGACTAAACTGCACTGCAGAAACACCTGCAAAAAGGAATTATCAATATTGGCTAGGACAGATCCCTCCTGAGAGCCTCTGGAAAGGCAGATTCATGGGTACCACAGGCTCTCCTGAGAAATGTGGGAATTTACCCGTCCTGAGGCATTCCTCAGGATTCTGGAAACAGAACAGCTGCTCATGGCAAACTGATTTAAATGGTGCAAGTCTACCTTGACTCTGCCTCTTACAGAACCCTGATCCAAATGTTTTAAGCTTGAGACCTATAAAGGGGAATGTTGGGCACAAATTCCCTTCTCTTTGCACTTCTGTTGAAAGACTAGAAGTTATTTCTGCTTGTTGAAAAGTTCATTATCCCATTTATAATGCCCAAGAAAGGCTGTTCTTTCCCAGGCTGACCTCAGCAGAGAGGTGGTTATCAAAATCAGACTGAAATAAAATCCATTTATTCCACCTCCCTAAAGCTGAGGGTTTAGCTAAGCCATCAGAAAAAGAAAAATAAAAAGGTCAGACAGGTTATCCATCCTCAAAGCACAATATCTGGTTCTGGGGAAATGGTATAAACTGAACGAATAGAAGAACAATAAAATCCTGGATGTAAACTCCAGAAATGTAAAAAAGAAAATCCTTTCTAAAGTCACTTCAGCCCCTCTGAGGCCAGGATTGCTGCCAGTGCTCTTTCTGTGAGCGCCTGTGGCCCAGCCTGGCGTGCGTGCGGCCACGGAGCTTTCTCCTGCACCCCTGGGGCAGATTAAACCATGCTAGAATACATTTCCATCCTCAGAAACTCCTTCTGATGGAGAAAAAAAAAACAGTTTTGCTCAGTTTCATTTCTTCCCTGCCAGCTGCAGCCCCTCAGAAAACTCCAAAGTGCTCGTGCACCTCCCTGAGCCCGCGTCAAAGACGTGAGGACATTTATCGTGTCATTCCCCCGATCACTTTGGCTTCTCCAGATTCCTCTCTTTAGGATTTTCCCCCTGCCTTTAAACTATTCATTCTTATCCCAATGCATCAGGTTTCAGCTTTTATATTTCCAGATTCTGTGCTGCTTTAGTGTGTGGGGCTGAGCTTCACATCAGGGGATGCTGAGCTCTGCACAGAGCAGGGAGACAAAACAATTCCTGCTCCAGCTGGGCACCAAGGACAAATGATCCAAATCCCAGCCCAGCAGCACAAACCCCGTGGGCTGGAGAGAGAAAAACCAGCAGGGTGGGACTGCCTGGGCTGGAGCTGGAATGGGACAATGAACTCCAAGGTGCCAATGGAGCAGAACTGATCCCAGGGAGAGCCCCCGGGAGCGCTCGTGCATTTTGGGGCCATTTTGGGGCATTTTGTGCCATTTTGATTCATCTTGGGTTCATTTTGTGCCATTTTGGTTCATCTTGGGTTCATTTTGTGCCATTTTGGGTCATTTGGGTGCAGCCCTGGCTGAGCTCTGGTGCTGCCAAGGTGGATCCATGGAGGAGATCCTTTCCATAAATCCCTGCTTTACTTTTTAGCTCTGTCCAGCCTCTGTTCTAGCTCAGCCCTCCCAAAGCACCAGCCCTACCCCTGGCAGTGTTTCTCAGCAGGGATTTTCCCTGCAGTGATGAAAGAGGGGCTGCAGGAATCTCTGCGTGTCTGTGGAAACACTGGCACGGGAAATGCAGCAGCAGCTCGAGTGGCACAGTTGGCAAACACACCCAGAATCAGCAATTGGGAGCAGCCAAAATGTTGCAAGTATCAAAGATGTGTGCAGCTGACACAGCTGAAAAATCTTACTCTGGCGTTTTCTAAATTTCAAAAATCCATTATGTTTCAAATATTTCATTTATAAACAGAGGTCACTAAAACAGAAACAAAAGAAAACTCCAACCACAACCCAAACGACATAAGAAACAATTGAAAATTAAATGTTTCAATGCACCAACTTTGCTCCTGGTTTCCTTTAGTTCCAACATGGGAAATCAGTGATTTTTTTAGATCCTCCCTCCAGATCCGTGGCTCTTTTCCTCTCTCAGTGTAGTTGATTATTCACAGATTCTGCTCAGGGCTGTGGCTGATACCACTCCAGGGGCAGCTTCTCCTTCACCCCATGGTTCCCTCTCCCCGCTCCCAGGATTAAATGGCATTCACTCCAAAAGTGCTAAATATTTTTATTTTTCCCCATAATATGCCCATTTTGGTCCCTCTCTGAGTGCTTTCATTATTTCTGCTCTTGGTGTTGAATCCGTATTTTTAAATTCTCTTTTCGTGTGCATCAAAACTCAGTGACTCTCCTGTGGGACCAAGAGTTTTGACTCCTGACAGTTTGGGACAAAATCCAAATTTTGCAGAATTTGTGCACAGAAATCAACAAATTTACTGGTTTCAGTCCAGTAAAGCTCATTGCTAAATTAACAAAAATAAAACAAAACCACCCAGCCTCACCTAAGAGAATTAGAGAAAAAGAAAATCATGAAACCAAAAGGAACAGAAAAACACAAACAACCCTTAATTACAATTAATTACAGTTCCTCACACCCGGGAAATTCTCCTGTTCTGGTGGAAATAAATATTTCAGCCTCACCTTTCCAGTGGATTTGGTTCCTTTCCAGATGCAGAAATAGCAAATAGTCCAAGCAGCCAGGAGGCACAGGGCGAGCTCCCAGCGCAGATTCCCAATGTGCTCAATCCCATCAGAAATTGCCAGCACCCTTCGTCTTCCATGGGGAAAAAAGAGGGGGAAAACATTACAATACTGAGCTAAAACACCATTACAGAGGAAATACTGGGATAAAACTGCCTTAATTACAAAAAAAAAATTATAATATTGAGCTAAAACAGTGCTACATATAAAATACTGGGATAAAACTGAATTAATTACAAAAAAAATAGATTACAATATTGAATAAAACAGCATTACATACAAAAAACCAGGATAAAACTGAATTAACTGAAAAAATTTTATAATATTGAGCTAAAACAGCACTGCATGTGAAATACTGGGATAAAAGTGACTTAATTACAAAAAAGAAATATTATAATATTGAATAAAACAGCATTACATATTAAAAAAAAAACAGGATAAAACTGAATTAATTATGAAAAAAATTATAGTATTAAAGAAAACCAGCATTACTTGTGAAACAATGTGTTAAAACCCAAATAATTTGATTCAAGGACTCCTCTTTACTCACTACTGAATATATCCTGTGCTACAGTAGAAAGGAAGAGAAAAGATAAAACCAGAATATTCCCAGCAGTTTGTATCTGGTTATAAATGAACAAATGTTTCACTTCTTCAGGTCAGCCATGAAATTTGAATTTTAGAACAACTTTTCCTTAAAGTCAAAGAAAAATAAATGATTTGAATTAGGTACCAAGACATATGAACCAAATATAAACCACTTCCTAAATAAATGGTTTTTCCAGTTTGATTGGTTTACCCCCCCAAAAGAAAAAGCTAACTTTTATTTTTACCTGTGAACCTTGATTTTCATTAATTTCCTTTTGTAATTGGAGCAATAACATTAAAATATTTCTTTTCAAAACCTCAACATTTTGAAGCAACTTAAAGCAACAAATGCACACACTAAGAAGTTCACATAAAAGTTTTTAGCATTCAACACAAAATAAACCATCCTGAGCAGAGAATTCTTTAAAATCTGTATTACAAGTTAATAAATAAATAAATTATAAATTAATAAAGTTAAAGTTATAAGTTAATAAATAAATAAATATAAATTACAAATTATTACAACCTCAGACTTGTAACCCTCTCCTTCTACATTGTGAGTGAAAACAAATTAATTGATTTTCACTGCTTTCAATTGATTATATAATTAATGTCTACATAGGTATACACATAATTGCAGTTTAGGAAAAAGCTTAACTATTAAATTCAAACCAAGCAAACTATAGTTAAATATATAAAATAATTCTTTCTTTGGTATTTGGTTAAGTTATTGTTTGAAGTAATAAGTTTAGGGATATAATGTCTGATCCTGTAATTCCAGCCAATAAAATACAACAGTTAAATTTTATAAAATATTTCTATGAAAATAAAATAGTTATAAAATATAGAAATAAATATACTATTTATATAAACCAGAAATATTTAAATGAAATAAAATTAAATTTAAAAATTGAAAAAAAAGGAGGAATCTGCTCTGTCTCTGCTGTCACCCTTGGAAGGTGAGGATGAAGGGAAATTCCTGGAGTGATGGAGTGGGAGGCTGGAGATGCCAAGAGAGAAAATGAAAATATTGAAGCATGCCCAGCTTTGCCAGGTGCCTGTGCAGATGCTGCAGCACCTGGGCAGGTTCCACACCTCCAGAGCTGCAGCTGCTGCTCCTGATGGAGGCAGCCACTCATAAAATGTCTGTTTAAAATTTCCCCTTTACCTGGGGAATGACAGAATTAACACGGGAAAGAAAAATCCCAATTAAAACCCAAAACCACAGACTTTATCTCCATATTTCACAATTATAAAGATTGATCTTCCCAGTCAAAAAACAAGGGGGCAGGAAGCCAACACGAACTTTTTTGAGTATTATCTGCTTAAATGTAAAATTGCTGCCACCTCATCTACATCTCCTCCCCATCGAGGAATTGGTTTTATTCTTCAAATCTTTATTCTGCAAATCTTTTTTCTTTTAATTTTTAGTCTTCAAATCTTAATTCTTCAAATCTCCCAGAAGCAAGTTTGGGAGAGAAGTGATCCAGCACAGAACACTCTCAGTTAGGCAAGACCTGCAAAGTGCCTGAAGTTCTGTCATCAAAATGCACCCAAATGAAGAGAGGTGGCTTTTAATGAAGGGTTATTTTAATCAAGAAGAGGAAGGACATAATTGATACCTGCAAACAACATCACTGAGACATAATTACACAGAGAGGTGATGAAATACATCGTTAAAATTCAAGTTCTTCTAAGCTGTTTGACAGGTGAACGTGGAATTTTACCGAGGATGAAGTCCACCTTCCTTACAAATTCTTATTCAAAACCCAAAAGAAGTCCTTGAATTCTTAGATCACTTTGAAGATAAATTAATTGCAAGAGAACTAGGACAAAAATTGGCATAATATGATAAGAAAAGGAATAAATAATATAGAGAAATAAATAATAAAAGGCCCTTTAAAGCAATACATTTTTAAGATGAAATCTGAGACAAAATATTTACGGTTGAGCCACAATAATAGTGGAATAGAAACCTTTCTCATTTAGCTATATTTTCACTGTGAACTAATACTGAAAAGTCCTTATGTTTTAATCAAATCACGTTTTATATGGCTATTTGGATTTATTTATGTACCTGTGAACCTAAACATGAGTAAGGTTCCTTTTCCAAAGTAGGTGTGCAAGTCACTTCAATTCCTACACTGTTCTTCCTATGTGCAAAACAACTTCATAAATAAATGTTCTCCCTCTCTCTCTCTCATGATTGAAATATTTCACACACCAAAAGATGCCTTTGCTGTACGAACATTGTTTTAATGAAGGCTTGAAATGAAGATTTTTAAAAGCAACCAATTCCTGGGAGCAGAAAGTCAGAGCTCAGAGTTTTCTGGATGCTCTGGATGTCCCAAAGAGCAGAGCCACCTCCTCAACCCACGCAGGACTCTTGGCCTGATACTTCTGCAAAGTGTCACAATGGAAATTAATGGGCTCGCCACAATTAATTATCCCCGCGGGTCGTATTTAAAACAGACACGTGGTGCCAATCAAGGGGAACTGTCAGCACCATAATGAGGATTTAATTACCCTGAAGCGCTGTCAATCGCTTTGGATTTCCTTTGTTCCAGCAGAACAAAGGCTTGGTGTTTCCCTCACAAAGGGAGCAGCAACAAGTCCAGAAGCACTAATTAATCTATAAAATAAAATGTATTCCAAGAACGGATCCAAGGAGGGGAAAGTCCTGCCCAGAGGCCAGCAGGGAAATCCCTCACAGCTCTCCCTGAAGCCAGACCCAAACTCTGCTGCTGGAACCATCTGAAACAGCAGCAGTGGATGAAGTTTTGATAGGATGGAGCCATCAGAATGTGAAATTCTGCTCACAAAGCTTCAGTTTAGTCACATCTACCCCCATTCCTTTATTATTCGACTGAAATAATCGGAAAAGGGGAAGGATTTTAGAAATATATGATTGCCCCCCATGTCTGAGAAGTGAGGTTGATATTCAGGGGTCAGATCACAGCTCTGCTCCTCAGCAGTGGAGCTTCTACCTAAAACCTGCCATAAATCACTGAAAACAATCAAAAAAAAAAGGTTATGTATCTTCTTCCAGTCCTTCCTCCTCTTCTCTTACCTTCAAGAGCCCTGCACTGCCTTGTTGTTCTCAACTTTTCATGCACAGAACACAGAAACAAGCAGTAAAATCAACACTGAATGTGCTCCTCTCTCATTTGAAGGACCAAATTTGAAAAGTTCTGTAGTGAATCTATAGCTCAGCTGCTTTGCATCACACTGGGATGAAATTAAATAAATAACTTTATCCTGTGTATCAAGACTTGTTGAAGCTGAACATCTTTAAAACCCTCTTAAATCAAATAAGAAACAGATATTTCATTGAAATATCTTTACTCTTTCTCACTAGAATCCAGTGCTACCACTTCTTTATTTGAAGAAATGATTATCAACAACATTCCTTGACAGATAAAAGCCCAAGAACCTGGGAGACCACAGTAGCTGGCAGTACAACTGCAGGTAACCATTTGAATTACTCCAGAACATCAAATCCCTGCTTGGTACAAGCCAGTTTAAGCAGAATTTGGTGGCAACAACTTCAGGCTGTGTGAAACTTTGCTGTGAGAAAGATCTGCCCTGCACTGAAGGCACAAATCATTAATTACTGTTGGATCTCATTGAAAACAGACATTGATGAGAGTTTGAAAGTATTTATTGTAGGTATTGAGCTTGTTTTGCTGTGGTGGCTGTTTAAGGGGGTGTTGTTTGGTTGTGTAAAAATACTGAGCACTTCAGCCCCTTGAACCCACCCAGAGGCTGGGAGAGAAGCCAAGGGATTGGTGGCACTTGAGCTTCTTGGGCAGAATATTGAGGGAAACACTCCCCTGCCATGGGGGGAGTTTGGAATCAAAGGTTAATTCAAACCAGGGCAGGGCTTTAATTCAGTAGTAGCAAAGTATCAATTCTCCACAGCATATCTTGTTTGGAAGTAGAATATTAAAGCCCAGCCACAGTGGATTGTGGTGCTTGAAGGTTTCATTGCCTCTAATCACACACATTTAAATTGGTTCAATGCTAGTGGAGATTCTTACATTTCTTCCTGTAAATAAGACAGAAAAAGAGTGGCAAAAGTTCCAGGAATCTAATGAATAAAAGATAAATCTGGGGGGAATAATAGGTCACATCTCCAAAGAGGGGCTGTCAGAAATGCTGAGGTCTGGTCACAAGGGTCTGTGCAGTTGGGCTGAACAAAATCATGACAAGATTACTACAGTGTAGATTAATTCTACTTAGAGTAACAAATATTGTAAGCCTGGCTTAAATCTCACTTGAATTTAAATAGAGATGTGGATTAAAAAGGAAATAAAATGGATAGTCAGGAACTATCTAAATAGAACTACAGAACTAATAGAACTACATAAAGAAAAATGTCAGCATATTTTCAGTACACATAAAATAATAAAACAATGAACCCAGGAAGAAATTAGATCTTGTACAAGGACCTGGTGCTCCCCACATGCCAGGGACACCCTGTTGCCAAGGGTTACCTCTGTTCCCTCATTCACATCACTGCATGTGCAAAATTTACACAGATAAAATCCCATTGGGAGATTATTTCAACAAGTATTAGATACCTACTGAAAATGGGACTAATTTGTTTGAGAAAGTACTAAAACACATTTCAATTTGGTGCCTCAGTTCATGTGAGAGGAAGAAGGGCTCCTCTGTTGTTGGAATTGCTGGAGAGGGGAAGGTTATGAGATAACTGAAAAGCAACCTTTCCAGCCAAATTTGAAACCAAACCTTCTGAAAGCTTACACACTATTTATTGGCTATGGGAACACTGGATTTTCCTGGGAAAGAGGGTCTTTAATAAAGTTTGAGGAGCTGGAACAGGCTCTTGAATAGAAAGAGGATTAACAGCTGCCAACACATTGTTGAAAGGAATGTTCTGGGGCATTTCTTGAGTTATTTCATGATTTGGGAAGCTGAAGAACAGCTCCAGTCTATTTGAGGAAGGTCCCTTCATGTTCCCACTTGCATTTGGAGCAGTTTCCAAGACACTTGGCTTTAAAAACCCAACAACAAACAGCACCCAAGCAAAGGAGCCTCTTGAGGTGCCTTGTCCTTGGGGATGTGCCCAGCCAGGAGCTCAGGGGCAAAGCTTCCTTTTACTCTGGCCAGGCTCTGCCCTCAGAGCATCCTGGGGGCACAAAAAACAACCAAATCATGCAGTGCCCCTCTACAGAGCCCTTTTCATTTTATATTTTGGTGCACTTTTATCCCTGCACATGTCAAACCCAGCCCGTATTTACCTCGTGAACCTTGTCACTGAGCTCCTTGCTCAAAAATCGTAACACACCTGAGGGCCAGTGCTGCACAGATTTCTCAGCAGTTTAGGGGGAGAGGATTGAGATCTTTTAGACATCCTCTATTTCTGTGTGAAAGTGAATTTAAGTTTATGTCTAAAGACATTTCCTTAACTCACATCTTTCTTTCTCTCATTGCACTGTATGCAATTAAAATTCATTTGTTTCTGTGAGAATATATTGCTTTGAATAGCTCATACCCAAATGCATTCAGGTACCCTGTGCAAATAGGATACCTGTTTCCAAATTTCTGGCTCAGAAACTTGAGCAGATTTACTGAACTCTGAAAATTCAGTATTCCAGTCCCATGCACCAGAATCCTCTGTGGATGCTTGAAGTGCCAGGAGCTTTCCCATGCCAAAATACCTGTCAGGAAGGTGAAGCATTTCCCTGTGGCTGTCTAATCTGAGCTAATTGCTGTCTAATTTGGGAGAGGCAGATCCATGCAACCAGACTGCAGAACTCCAAGGTGGAAAAGAAAGAGCTGAGAAGGAGCAAGTTCTTTAGAAAGAACCAGAGAACACAAGATATTAAAGATTTGAGCTATTCTCCACTGCCTTATCTACTTATAGGATAACTTTGGAAAATGATACTGATAAACTTAAGAAAATCTATGCTGAATGCTAAATATGAAACTGAAATCAAAAGGCTGGCAGCTTACTTTGTGAAATTCTTGGATTTTTTACTTTACATAAACATATTTTCTATAGATCAAAATGAAAAAAAAATATATCCTTCAATAAAAGGAACCTCAAAAGAGTGTTTTTAATTCTTCAATCAATTCATTAGTGGATTTCATGTACTGGTTTGCAAGGTTTCTCTTCTCTGGTATGGTTTGTTATCTTTTGACACTTAAAATGTAAAGAATGGTGCAATCTTGTCTTAGAGAGCAGGTATAGAACATTTAATGTCCCGGGAATATCAAAGCTGGGAAACATATTTCAGATTTGATACCTAAATCCTCTTCTGTACATTACAGGACTGTAAAAGATAACTGTCAAATTAGAGAATTTTTGAGTTTCATTGCATAAACAAAAAGTAACAGAAGATCACATACCTCTGAGGAGGGATTTGAGCAAAAATGTGTGGGAGACCTCTCCCTTTTCCAGAAGACATATTTGAGCAGTGAGAACTTTTATGAGTTTTAGCCCCAAAGTAGCACAGAATCATAGAAGGGTTTGGGTTGGAAGGGACCTCAAAAATCACCCAGCTCCACTCCTGCCATGGCAGGGACACCTTCCACTGTCCCAGCTGCTCCAGCCCCAGCCTGGCCTTGGGCACTGCCAGGGATCCAGGGGCAGCCCCAGCTGCTCTGGGCACCTGTGCCAGGGTCTGCCCACCCTCAGAGGGAGGAATTCCTGCCCAATATCCCATTTTACCCTAATCTCCCCCAGTCTGAATCTATTCCCACTTTTCCTGGCACTCCATGCCCTTGTCCGAAGTCTCTCTCCATCTTTCCGGTAGCTCCCTTCAGTCACCCAAAGCTTCTCCTGGCCAGGTGAGCGATGCCAGCTGTGCCAGCCTCTCCTCCCAGCAGAGCTGCTCCATCCTCTGCTCCTGCTGGTGCCTCCAGCAGCTCCAGGTCCCTGCTGTGCTGGCCCAGGGCTGGGCACTGCTCTGCACTACAGAGAGCACAGCCTGAATCAATGTCAGAATTCAGAATTCAGCAGGACAACACTCAGGCTGCAGTGAAGTGCTTCTGACCTTACTTCCACCCAAATCCTACAGTCTGGATCAGCAGGAGAGCAGGAGGAGCAGGGACACACGGGGCACTGCTTGAGCCTGCTTTGTCGTGCTGCCCTGAGGAGCTCAGTGACGTGTGATGACACGGGCAAGAGTGGCACAGTGACAGCATTAACACCCTCCAGAGAGCAAATATCTGACAGAGAGAATGCCTTAGAAAGAAATTATTCCTTTCAGACTTTCTTTCCTCCCCACCCCAGACTCTAACATTTGGGAAACGAAACATGGGCTGGTTGTGCCAGGTGTTTTCCCAGGGCAGTGGTGTGGTAATCACTGAAACACCTCCAGAACAAGCAAGGCTACAACTCCAAAGTTATATAAATCCCAGTGGAATTTTTGCACATTTAGTCACTAAATGTGTTTAAAATCAAGAGAAAGAGTCTGGATGCCAAACTCTCCCTGCAAGTCAACATGGGCTGACACATTGGCTTTTCTGGAATATCCAGAATAAGAGCTACAGGCCTTGTGCAGTGTCCCAACCTCTCTTTTGAGGGTTTACTGGAAACTCTAAAAGAGGAAATATACCCACAGGCTTCTAAAAGAGCTAAAAATGGTCCTTGGCAGATATTGCTGGATACCAACTCCCCAGCCATCAGTGCTCAAGGATTAGAAAGAAGGAGTTCAGCTTTTAGAAGATAATCCATGGGCTACAGATTGGGAGAAATTTATTGGAAATTCTTTAAAGTGCAAGACTTCATTTCTGGAAATCCACTGAATTCCATACTTGGCTTGTTTCTCAAGGCAGCAGACAGACAATTCCCAGTGGTCACATTGGCAAGAATCCCTCAGCTACAGCATTATTCTGAAATATTTACCTCTCCCAGCAGATCCAGTGTGAATTACATGTGACAGAATGAATCATTCCTGCTTGAGCCTCATTTGCTGCTATCCAGCCCAGTTCCTTCTCCTTAAATTCCTGCCAGGGTTGAATGTTGTTCCATTCATTACCCATTTCTACACACCTCCAATTAAAAAGTGAAATTGGGCTTTCCTCTGCTGAATTTTCTCTGAAATTTCTAGTTCACCTTGCAGAACAAGAAAAGAATGACACATTTCTTGTGTCAACCCCTGTCTCATGAAGGTCAGTACAAGCTGACTGCATAAATAATAATATAATGTAGAATAATGTATATATGTATAATAATAATGTATAAATATATTATTTTTACATGTGTATATCTGTGTATCTCTCACACTGAAACAGTGAGGGACAAACACAGAACATCCCATTCCTGGCCTATTTTCCTTACCCCTCTTTCACTGAAGTCATGGCAACTTCTCCTTAACCAACCCCAAGGGTTTAATCCTGTTAAATCACTTTTTGTGCTGTTCCACTCACCCCTGCTCTACAGTCTCTTTTCTTAATATAACCAATGACTCCTTCAGGCTTTTTTTTGTAATTTTCCCTCTTCTCCTCTCTGAAGAAGTCATCTAGCAACAAAAATCTCCCTTTTTATTCACCTTGAGTGGTATAAATTAGCTCAGCACACAGCACCAGCTGTGAGCTGAAAGCACCCAGAAGAAATCAAGTCAAGCTGATGCCTCTCAGAATTTGTGTGGAGCCTTTTAGAAAACCTGTACAGTTGTACTCAGCTTTTCACTATTAATTAAATGTTCATCCAATCAGAACTACTGAGGACAAAATATTGAGAACTACTGCATGATCTTGTAAAACAAACCTTCACAGTGAGTTTTTAGCTACAAATTCATGTAACCAATGAATGGTGATAAGCTCTTATCTCTTCCTCACAGAACAGGCCAAAAGAAAATCATTACCTGACTGGCAAAAAAATTTTTAAAATGGAAAAAATTCCTCTGTTGACATATTTCTTATCTCACTGGCCTTAAACTTCAGTCACACAAAATAAAAAAAACCCTAAGATGTAAAAGAGAGCGGGGGCACAAGGAATAAAAAAATAACTTACCACTCAAAAGGGAAAAAAGAAAGCTGCAAATGGACGAGAGTTATTTTGGGAGGTCTCAATGCTTTGTCCACATTTGCACCTCCTGGGTCTTCATAAAATATCACTCTGCTGTAGCACTCACAAATTACAGATTATTAATTAAATCCAGATTCATTCTACTGGATCAATTTTTCATTTATGAACTTAAACCTATGGACATCAGATGTGAAATAACTAAAGAAGACCTGCTGAAGGGATTTGGGGGGATTTCAGTGGTTTCCTTTGCACCCAGAGGACAGCAGTGCCCATGGTGCTGTTCCAAGGCCTGATTGGTGTCCTGGAGCCTTTCCAGGAATTCCAGAGCAATATTTAATGAGCTTTGTGAAAAATGCATATTTTATGATTGGCTTTTCGCAAATGTTACAATGAATATTCTATTGTGTAATGTTAGAAAGTTATGCTGTATTAATTCTCTTAAGTATTGTGTTAACTATAGTTTTAGGTTACAACATAATGTTAAAATAGAAACTCTGCGATATAGGATTTGTTACAAACTCAAGCAAGAAGATGAGATAATCAAGAAACTGTTCACACAGAGATGACAGTGAAGGGGGCCCATAAAAAGTTCCAGAAAAGACAAACATTCTTCCACCTTCTCTCCATCTTTGTGGAACCACCAGGTTTAAGGGGAAGAAGGTGACAAAAACCAAAAAAGTTCTTAATTTGCAAGGAATTTATGCATCATGTATGAGATATATGAAAATGCAACAGGCTGTGGCTTTTAAGGTTATTCCTTTGTTCACAAGTTATGCTTTTCATGACTTAGTGTCCAAGAGCATCTGGACATCCATAAGTCTTTGCTTTTTATTGCCTTGTAATTGTCCTAACTCTAAATTTTATTACTCTAACTGTATTACTATTTTTATAATCATTTTATTATTATTAAACTTTTAAAATTTTAAAAACCATGTTATTGGCATTTTTCACAAGTTTCCTCAGGAAGTCCTCCTGACAGAGCAAAGCAATTTTGCTTTGCTGGAATTTTTTTAAAAAGCACGTTGTTGTGTTTTGTTTTTCCAGCCTGTGCTCATTATAATTTTTACTCAGTAAAAACCCCTCTCCTTTGAGCATTTAATTTGATTTAAAATCCCAAGCAACCACCCTTTCTGTTAACATCCTGAATGTACAAAGCCATATTTGGGAAATACACTTAAAAAGTGTCCAAACATTTGATTTTTCTTATGATTATATTTTTTCAAGAGCCAAAAGTAGACAGAGGCTTGATGAATTGCATGGAAATCTATCCTTTACATAGTACCCATGCTGAGATAGCAAAAAACCAGAGGAATGTGATTCCTGTGAAATGATGTTTTCAGTTAGTTGTGCATCTCTAAAATCCCTCTCAGCAAAGCCCTTCCCATTCCCAATTCCAAGACAGGGAATAAATGTACTGGACACATTCCTGGACAGTTGGAAATAAAAGTCTCTTCTTTACTTGGGTATTTAAGGGATTACAGAGGTATGAAAAATATGCCTTGGAAGGGCTCCATGTGATCTGTTGGCACTTCCAGTCTTGCACATCTCTTTCCTGTGGTCAACCAGTAAAGAAAATAATTCCTGGAATGGGCAACTTTGTCAAACGTGGGACTTTCCAGCTTGCCCTGTGAGAAGCTCCTGGAGGGAGCTAACTGGTTTGAGGCAGTAAATGGCACCAGAAGCATCCTACTTTCAGTTTTTCAAATGTCACAGTTATCTAGAGAGCTCCTAATTTCATTTTTCCAGATTTAAGTTTGTGTAGGTACTTCTTACTTTCAGGTTTCCAAATTTAAATGTTTGTGTAGACATTTCCTACTTTCACTTTTCTAGAATTAAAAGTTTGTGTAGACACTTCCTACTTTCACTTTTCCAAATTTTAAAATTTTGTGTAGCTACTTCCTACTTTCAGTTTTCTAGAAGATTTAAAAATTTGTATAGATATTTGTAGGATGCTGTACATAACAACTCAAGAAAAAGGGGATGAGATGGTTTTCTAATTGCATAAAACCAGATATAGCCGAAGGGAGGCCTTTAAATTGAAGCGTTTTAATCAAAAAATAATTTTTAATTAAATTAATTAAATTTTAAAAATAATAATAAAAAAAAATTAAACCCCCCAAAAAAACCCAGCAAACCAACAAGCTACAAGAAACCAATAAACCCCTGGCAAAGGCAGCAGAAACACTCCTGGTTATTTTAGCTTGGGCTGCTCCTGGCTGATTTGGCCAAGCCCACCATGGCACCACTGAAGTTTTGTTATTTTAGACCTTTCACTTTATATTAATTTCACCCCTTCAAGCAAAATGTGCTTCTCTCATGTAATTCTTTCCTTATAATAGCAAAAAGTGCATTTATAGATGTACAAGTCTAAGGACACATTCCTATCTTAACCCAAATAATGAAAATGCCCTTATGAGTTACAAATAAAACAGATTTACCATTTCTCAGCAAAATGGGATATCTAAGCCAGCAGCTTCTAAAAATCATAGTTTTCAAGCACCTCAGTTTCTGTGCATGTTTGCCTATCATTAGTAGCAATAATAGCATTTCTAGAACTTTAACAATTGTGCAATTAAGAGATATTTTGAGTAGCTCACGTATGACCTTTGTTACAAAAGTTTAATTTCTGGTTTTGACACCACTTCAAGCCAAAACTTGACAGTGTATCAACACAGGAACCAACCAAATGCTACAAACTCCCAAAGCAGTAGAAAGTCAGGAGAATTTGCAAACTTGCAGGTCATTTTTTCATCATCCATAGCAAAAGCGTTACGTATGACAGGAAGTGTAAAAATTAAAAACCACGGAAGTTCATCCACCCAGCTTAGGGTCCAGCCCTCAATACAGGACAATTTGGCAGCATTTTGATACCCATCCCGTTTACTTTTTTCAGCTGAAGTCAGGCAAAATCAGTGATCTTGAGGCAAACCCAGATGGAGAGCTCACGAGGCTCCAGAGGAAAAGCAGTTTTCACACGGCCCCTTATGAGCTGGGCAGCCAGAGGAAGGCCTGGCACTGTTTAATGTCCTACAAGGCACCCACAAAGGGGCTGGTTCGGGGTGCTGCTGGATGCCCTGGGCGCTGAGCAGGCTCTGCTCACCCCTGACTTCTCACTGTGCTGGGGATTAACCACAGGGTGACTCCTGCACTCGTTTGTGGCCTGAATGAAACAGGAAAATCCTCTTTTTTGACTTTGCAAGGAAAGGGTTTGTGCCTTTTCCTTTCTGCTGAGAACAGCCCCTTTTCTTTCAGCCCAGACAAAACCAATGTTTTTTCTCACTAGGCTTTACTTGGAAACGCTGGGGATGTGTCACCCCCTCCAGAGAGTGACAGGCCAACAAGCAGAGCTCCTTTAGCAGAGCACCAACTTGTTGCTACACAGCCAATAAAAAACCATTGAGGTGGAACCAGCCACAAAACCCGGCTCCTCTTTCTGTGCAGCTCCCTTCCCAGGCACTGGAAAGCTCCAATTCCTGCCCGTGGGGACAGACTGCAGCAGCAGCCAAAAGGGCACACGGGCATGGCTGCAGCCCCCACACCTGCCAGGCAATTTCCTCTCCCAGGAAAGCAGAAAAATAATGGAGCAGAGCATCTCCCCTCTGTTTGCTAGGCTGCAAATGCACCCTCACCCACAGCCACAGTGCCTTTTCGTATCCTCCTTTAATTTACCAGTAATTAGCAGCTACCACTATTAACTATTCAAATTTTGGACACCAAAATTCTATGTGTCACACCTTGAAAGTGTGATTATTATTTTTGCTTAGAAAATCCTTAAACAAACTATACAATTGGGATGAGGGAAAGGCCATAGATGGGAGAAAACAGGTCAAGTCTCTGAGTGCTGGCACAAGTATGAAAAGCAAAGTGGAAATTCAGGCTCTTGTCTGTCCTTTGAAACACAGCAGCAGTGAGATTGAAGAATAAAAAGTGAATTTTTATGAGTCTAGCGGCTTCCCTACACACACAGAATTTGGAACTTCTCAAGGCTTCAGCTTGCAAGGCCTTCTTGAGTAAGAAATCCTTTAATCCCCTAATTTTGATCAATTGTCATCAGTGGTGTCTACTCACCCAAATAAAGCCTTAAAACACTAACAGGGACAGATATTTCTAAGCAGGAAAAGAAGAAAAGAGAGTCCAAACTGCCAGGTTTTGCTGCACCTCCAGCAGGATCAGCCCATCCTCACTGTGTAGCTACAGGGAAGTGGTTATCAATTATAATCTCACAAAAATATTTAAAGTTTTGAAATTTTATCAGGTTCTTTGTTTGGAGTGTACCAGAAGGAAAACAGCACCTAGGACCTGCTGCAGAATTTCTCTCTGAATCCTTTTTTTTGTTTGATTGTTTTAACAAAGAAACCATCCATGCAAGACAAAACCTGAACTTTCACCCTCTGTGTGAGGCAGTTACCAAAGCAGGGAGAGAAGATGAATTCTCAGAAGTCAGACTGTTCCTGCTGAGGGAGCAGCATCCTGTGGGCACAGCTGAGGAAGGGGAACTGGGAAAGCTTCGTGGCACTGCCAGGTGTCCTCTGCCCCTTCTGCCCATGGCTCAGTCCCTGCCTGACTTGAGCCACAGCTTTAGGACTTGCCAAGGCTGCAGAAGCAGCAAAAGCTACAAATATTTCAGCAGAAAGGCTGGAGTTTGGGTTTGCAGTCCCCAAGCCAGCTGAGGATTTGGATTTACTTCTAGTCATGAGTAACTAAGGGCTGAGCCTTACAGCCTAGCTGGTGGAAAAGATTTAGCAGCCCCAAGTAAAAGGGGAAAAATTCCTTTCCAAAGCCAGAAATAAAGATGGTTTGGGCCTGGTGTAGCATTTACACACTTAAACCCAAATCCAACTTGTCCCCCTGCTCCCAACCTCTGGTGGCACTTTGGGAATGTAAATCCTGTGTGAAACAACAACCTGAACCTCGAACCTGAACCTCCCCAGCATGAGGAGCTCTCAGACTGGGAGCACTGCAAAACCACTGGGGAACTACTGAGTCCCTTCTGGCTAGGCTGGGCTTAATTAAAACCATCTGAAGACAGTGTGATTGCTCTAAAAGGCTGTGGCAGTGGGACACGGTTGTGAAAGGAAAGCTGCAGCATCAGCCTGACACTTTACAAATGCAGGGTTGAGTTTCACATGTAAACAAGCTCACTCACAAAAAGCAAACAGGATCACTGTGCACAATTACCACTCTAATCCACAGATTAAATCAACAGACAAAAAAAAAAAAAACACAAAAAAAATCCAACAAAACCCCATTTTTTCCCCCCACAGCCAACCCTTCACACAATAAATTGGCTTTATGTGGCCACAACTTAGAGGAATTTCAATGGCAGCCCTGGCATTGCAGAGAGCAAAGTGTGAAGGTTCTGAATGGCTGTTCTGAAGAAATCTGGAGCCTCCCCCTTCCCTACTCCAGCAACTTTCCTTTTTACTATCCGTTTCAACAAGCTTACAATGAGTTTAGGGCTCCTGGCAGCAGAATTTACAAAATCATAAAGCAGCGTCACGAGAACACCACCTCTGGCTGAGGGAAATAACATTGCTGATAACACTTATCTCCAGACAAAGTAATTCTTTTAATAATATTCACTTTGTATGAACTGCTCTGTGATCTGCTCTTTACACAGAAAGACCCTGCTGTGCTTTTATGTCTGATATTCAAGACATAATTTAATTATAATCTTAATTCCAATTAGTTATTTCAAGGCAAAATCAGTCCTGATTTTTAATAAAGCTCATTCTTCCACCATGAAACTACTTTTTCCTGGTTTTTGTTTTTTGTTTTATTTTTTTTTCAATTTTGAAGCTATGCAACATCATAACTACTTAAATTTCAAACAAGGCAAACACCTTCCTTAGCAGGAAGAGAGTACATTTATTTCCTGTGTGCAAAACTATGCAACTCCAGTTTTACTTGGACAGAGAAAGTAGAAAAGTTTAATATCTTAAGTTATTTTGGCCAGCAAACTGTTAGTGTTACAAAAAGTTTGTCTGTGACACAATAAGAAAAGACATTTCAAATAAATAACAGATTATTTAATTCACCTTTTTTGTTGTTTTCTTTTTTTTTTATTTTAAAAAGTTTGGAATGTGTATTTTCAACTTTTTATTGATAAGACTGTAAAGCCAGCTAGAGATAAGGCTAAATCTGAATATTCCTTGTAGTTTCATAATTTATTCCTGACTTAGCCAAAATCAGGTAGGGAAATATGCCCCAAAATTGAAAGGGTTAAAACCCACTGCAACTTGATCACAAGCAGAACCTAGAGAATCTGGTTTAGCTTTACTTTCAGAGATCTCTGAGAAGGGATGTCCTTAAAATGGATTTTTATGTGCTTCAAAATAACACTGAGGCAGGAATTCAGGTACTCCAGAGATGAGCACTACCACAAAACCCACAAAAGCATAAAAACAGGAGAGTGTAAAATTTACTCTGTGCCCTTCATAGAACTCAACTAAACATTTCCTGCTTCTCTGGATAACTGGTGTTACTATCTGTGGCAGAGTTGGGAATATTGTTGAAAAATCATATAAATGCAGAGGGTAAATTGGCTAATACCTGAGAAAATATTGTGTTCATTTATTCCACTGATGTCAAGACTTAATTCTCATTATCCCAAAGAACCATACCAGATTTTTGCAAAAATAAAGTTGTAGCATTAAGTGATGCCACCTGAGAAACTCTTATTTATTCTGAAATATTATCTGTGGGTAGATATATTTTGATTTAAGGTGTAAAGTGTTCAGATTATTGAAAATTTTAACAGAAAATAAAATTTCAGTTTTACCCAGGGAGTATATATGACTCTCATATAGTTCAGGTTTAATTCAGTTTGGGGGGTTATTTTATTTTTAAATAAAACAGTATTATTTGCTGAAATAACTCATGAAATCTAAGTTTACTGATGTAGCACGAAAAAGAGATACAGACAGATAATGCACATCCTAAGATTGAAGGAAATTATGTCAATGTAGAATTCTCCCTTCAAGAAGTTTTAATTCTTGTTTTTTTAAAGTGTAGCTGTTGCTGTCCTGAACACAAAACAGCCTCAAAATAAGACTCCATCTTACAAATAAAATTAATGGGTCCTCAAGAAATTGCAGTAACCCAGAATTGTGTAACAAGCTTTGAATTGTGAAATCACTTTGAATTCAAATAACATTCCATTTCTCTTATTGGCTTAACACACGCTGCACCCTGCAAGGAACAAATGGGAGGCTACACTGCACTGATTAAATATTTATGATCAGAAAAAATATGTCACCACAGGAGCAGATCATCTTCTGCAAACATCTGATTTTCTTCCCTTAGTCTAACAAGAAATCAGAGTCAGGGGGGCAGGAGAGAGTTAAACTCTCCTGTTATTCTAGCTGAATAACTAACACTTACACAGTCCTTTAAAAAATAATGAGATCCAGAAGCCAGAGTATTAGTTAGCTGAAACAAGGATGAAGATGTAGCTCTCAAACTCCTAAGGGAAGAAACATTTGGGGAAAAAAAAAAAAAAAAGGGAAGAAAAGGAATATTGTAAATCATCTTCTTTCTTTCACCTTTGCCTCCTCATTAGTATGGGTTGGAGGCTCTTTCCTCCAGCAGCAGGAGCCAAGCTCCCGAGCAAGTGGCACATTTTGTTCTATGTCCTTTCAGGATATGGAATTCCTTTCCTTGTATCCTCTCAAAAAAAGAGTTAAAAACTCTCATTCTGACTGTGGCTGGATAAGAAAATTTCCAGCTTAACTCACATCCTTAAGTGCTATAGGGTTACAAGGTGTAAATGATCAAATAGGCAGTGAATAGTCTGATCAAATATAAAGTTTTTGTGCACTTACTCCCAGAATTCCATCACTGGAGAAGTGGCATTTTGTAAGGAGACTTGACTGCAGTTGCTCATGTTGAGTTTTTGAAATTCCACACAGTTTTCTAGAAGAGAACCAAAAAAAGAAGGAGTTTGCTATGTTGACATGCAAGCAGAGCTCCTGTTCGTGTCCCTCTGTGTGCACCTTTACAGCCCCCACTCTACACCACATTTTCTGGGTGGGGTTAAAGGGTTTCTGGGGGCACTAATTGCCACAGCTGCTACTTCTGCAGCACCAGGTTATGATAACCCAGAAAAACATCCATGAGGACTCTCCTACAACACCTCCCAGAGGCACAGGGCCAGAAAATCCCCTCAGGCAGACGAAAGAAACATTGAGACAATGGATTGGGAATTACAATCTGCTCCTACTCCAGTGGTTTGTGGTACAAAGGGAACATGGCCAGCCATAAACTCCCACTTTTTCCTGGGAAGGAAAGTGGGTATTTCCTCTGGCTTATCACTGCCATTATTATTATTATCGCTATTATTATTATCTCTAACACAAAGGGCAAAGTAGCTCAGCACTGTGGAGCATTTGAGCAGTGATAACACTGGCCAAGCTCCTTTGCAGGGCTGCCAAAATTGATACCAAAGCCTTCCACATCCACTGGGCCCAAAATTACCTCCCTGATAGAAACTAAGATTTCAGGCAGCTTTAGGTGTGCTCAAAGAACACAAAAAATGGCCGCTTAGTGAAAACTGAAAGACAACATTAGAAATTGGACTGTATATACATCAATAAAATAAATGTGCAAAATTCCAGGATCATGGGAACAAGGACAGTGAAATGAGATCCTCCCCATGAGTGTTTGGGATCTAGAGACTCAATAAGCAAAGGATTACAGATATAAATATCAATGAGAGGCCAGATGCAGAGCCCTACCCTGCAAACCCTCCTGAATACATACCTCATCCTTCATGCAGGAGGCTACTTTACATGCAGCAAGGATTATTTATGAGACTACATTTCCAGAAGTAGCTTGATGAACATTATCCCTCAACATCTGGCATTTAAAAGAGAAATTCCAAAGATTCACATTTAATATTTTTCCCTCTCCATTCAAACTCCTCCTGACTTCATTAGAGTGAAAGAGCAAGATTGCAACCTGTCATCAGGTCATTCTCTGCTGCAGAATTCACTCACTGAGTTCAGGGAGAATAGATATGATTGCAAATGAGAGTCTTGGGATTTAGCCAGAAGATCTTACAGAATTAACAAATCCATAGTCTTTTTCTGCTGACATTATATTCTTGAGGAGTAAATGCTTTACAATGACCTAACCCAAAAAGGTCCAAGGCAGTTTCACTCCAGGTTTCCTTTCTCTTGCTGCAGTGGGATGAGATTGGCCCATTTGTACAGATTTTGCTACAGCTTTGTTCAGGACAATTCAAGATAATAATCAATCACCTGGGAGGATTTTTGTAGTGGCAATCTCTGCTGAGGTCATACCTGTATTCCATTCGTGGCCACAGGAAGCCCAGGGAAGCTCTGTAGTAAAGCAGTTGAACAGGTAGAAGATAGCCCATGCTAAAATGATGATGTAATATACATTTAGGTGTGCCTCTATAACTTGGGTAGCATAGCCAATGCCTGGAGGAGCAAAACAAAAAGTGAGATATGAAAGAAAACTTCTACTTTTCAGGCTGTATTTAATTTAAAAACAAAAGCTTAGTCTTAACTATATCTTAACTAAAGTTTTGATACTATTTATTTCATTTTACTCCAAATGGAATGCTTTCTTTTGCAGTAGAACACAGAACTGTTACCTTCAAAGAGAGGGCAAACTTTCCTCCAGCATGTGATGCCTCCTTCACTTGTAAACTGTCCCAAGGCCGTCTCCAAGAAAAATACTGGTATTCCACAGCAAATAAAAAAGACCACGTAGGGGATGAGGAAAGCACCTGCCAGTGAACATTGAAGGGGTGTTGGTTAGAATGAACAGGGCTCCTCAGTAGCACAGAGAGGATTTTTCCATTAAAGGAAGGATCAGCTGTGAGCCAGCAGTGCAGTGCAGAAAGGTTTAGTCCTGCCCCAAATATCCAAAGTTAACCTGTAAGCCAGGGCCATGGGCTAAAACAGAGCAGACCAAAGTTCCTCAGCCTAAAGTCAGCTCGGGAGTCTCTCAAACACAGAAAAGATCCCAGCTATGCTCAGCCCAGCACCACATCAGTCTGCAGCCCCATCCTTGCTTTTTTCAGGGGTGTGGAAGCATTACAGACAGTAAAGCTGAGAAACCCTTTTCCTGTTATTTATAAATTAAGGATTGAGAAAAGGGAATGAGGAAACAAACTTCAGAACTACTTACAAGGGCAGAAAAGCAGGGCCTGGACTTAGCAGGCAGAAATACTGATGTGAAATTCTAGGCAAATAACAAAGCATCAACGTTTTGGTTGGATGCTGACAGTGAACTCCAGCACAGGTAGTGAACCACAGCAAAACCCAAACACAGCACAGCCACACCCTGCAACAGCTGCTGTGCTTCAGTCACCCTGGTCAGAAAGCTGAGACAACTAAATCCACCTGCTCTGACTGAGTTTCCTTCATCTCATCACCAGGAGTCTCTTCCCTCAGCCAGGAAATTTCCCTAGAGATGAATTCCAGGTGCCTCTCGAGCAATCCATAGGGATTCCACAAGGAATGGAATACTTGCATGGCTTCTCTGGATAATTTGCTGGCCAGGATCATCATGCACACTATCATAGTGAGTTTAACAATTCAACTTGTGGAAATCCAAAGTACCAGCTTGGACTGTTTTTCCAACAGGCATACATCAGGAACATCAGAAAACATCAGGATGCCCAGCTTGCAAAAAGATCATAGTCCAAGAAATACCTCATTCTAAACACACAAAGTTAATTTTCCTCAAAACCTGAACATCCACAGCCAAAAATTATGGATTATTATTTCTACACTTCCTGTTATGACTTGAAGTAAGTGCCAGAGAGGTCACACTTTACAAGTTCCAAACTACAGCTTCTAGATTTGTCCTGTTGAAAGCAATTTATTTCACAGCTAGCTCAGATATTTACCACTGTCTTCCCCTAGCACACACCAAGGAGTTGGATGCATCAGATTTAAGCACTAAAAACAAACTCTGGTCTAATTCCAGCAGGGGGTTACACAAGCTCACAGACTGAGCCTTCATTGACTAAAACTGGTCAATGGCAAATGTCCCATGGTGCCAGGACATGACCAATTAAATCACACCCACTTATTCTATTCTTAAAGAGTACAGAGGTGATTAAATATGATATTTAAGTAATTTCTTTTTCAGAAAATCACACAAAACAATGATGAAAATTCTTTCTACTTCATGTTACAGCCTTTAAAATGATAGCATCACCTTTTGACAAGCTGGCACACACCTACAAATGGGCACCTAAAGTTGGATGCAGGAGCCAAAAAATTACACACCAAAAATATATTCCTGTGATTTCCTCTGCCAAAAGTTCTCTGGGAACACTTTGACCATCACCAAGAAAGGGTTGTGTGTATGATGTGCAGCATGTTAATTTTCAGGATCTGGTGGCAGCATTCTCTAAAGAGCTGAACTCTTGTTACCTAAGTTTGGCCAAAATACAGAGACATAGAGAAAGGAACTTCCAACAATAAACACCATTTGCACAGCAGGATTTGTCTTGTAGAAACAGCACACAAAACAGGCTAAAAACCATCCCCGAGTTCAGATAAGGAGGGACAAGGAATAGAAATTCGGCACAGCAAACAAACCCATCAAGGGGCAGATCAGTGCTTATCAGCCCTGAACATCCTATTTTTCTTCCAGCCTCTGTGTTTACACTGCCACTGACTCAGGCCTTAAGTGTGAAGAATGTTGAACCCAGTCCACAGAATTCTAAACTGAGTTTGTAATTTACTTTCTTCATTGCTGCCCAAGTCACAGCTGATGTGCTTATTCTCAACTGTCATTTATCTTACACAGTTTACAGTTGGCTGTAACCAATACATGCCACATGTTATACTCTGTAGAAGTTGAATCTGCTCTTTTCTCTCTCAAATAAGATTCATATTTTATATTTATTAGGGATTGCTCTCTTCGAGTAACCTGTAGTTTTATATCTTCCCCTGTCTTGCTGTAGGAATTGGGGAAGTGCTGAGGGGGAAAAAAAAAAAAGAACATCGAGGTATAAAAAAATTCATGCGACAAAGAAAATAAATTTAGTCTTTGTGTCATTATTAGAAAAAAAATATTATTCATCCTTTCCAAAGTACACTGTTGTGACAAATTAAGTGCTGCCTTCTTTTCTGCATCAGACAAACTTAGTTGAGTCTCCCTGGGTGTGTATCCACATGCAGAAGTCAGTGTGTACTACTACAACTGAACGCTGGCTTCTCCTGCATGGAAAATGCTCCTGAAAAAAATGTGTCAATTTACTAACGTAACAGCAACTTGTAAAAATAAACCACACAGTGTTTGGAGAGAAGGAAAGAGAAACACGACGGTTTTTCTTAGTTGTCAGATGTTTAATGCTTCCCTGTCTGCACATGCACTGACATCCTGAACACGTCTCTCTCACTAGTGCAATAAATCACTGCAAAGCACTCTTAACTGTTTCATTCCCGTGTTTAATTCCCATGTAAATCCACATGTGATGCCATCTTACCTCCTCCATTCTTGTAGCAAAGATATGGGAATCTCCAGACGTTTCCCAACCCAATAATCTCCCCTGCCACAGAAAGCACGAATTCAACCTTATTGTTCCAGTGACCTCTTTCATGAACTTTCTTATCATTGCTGTGGACGAGGTTGGTACTTGAGGCTTCTGGGTCCAAAGCATCTTCTGGCTTGCCATTAATTATAGGAATAGTCTTTTCAGCTGTCATGACTTTTCAGCCTAGTGGAGAACAAAAGAAAAAAACACACAGGTGTGTTAAGACACTTGCTGGCACTGATCTTCAGTGACTGAAATCTCCCAGGGTGGCACTGGCTTCTTGTTACCTACGGAAATCTGCGGGTGAAGATGAGGGAGGAAACTCCACAAGGCTGGAAAAGTTGTAAGGCAGGGGAAAAGATAAAAAAAGGGGTGGGGGGCAGAGAGAAGGTTCTGTGCAAGGGAAGGAGTCATTCCAAGTGGTGACAGGTAACTTGCTAGCAGAGAAGGAAGCCTTTCGAAAACCCCTCCCCAGGCAAGGATCCCAGCCTGGCTGAGCTACCAGAGGCCGGGGATGTGCGGCACCTCCGGGGCGCGCAGCGGAGCCGGGAGCGCTCGGGGCAGCGCGGGGAGGGGGCTGGGGTGGCCGTGGCTGCTGCAGGAGCGGGGGGCTGCCGGTTACTCACCCGGGGCTCTGCCCGTGCCTGCGCGCCGGGAGCGGGGGCCGGGCTGTGCTCAGCGCTGCCTGCGGGCGATGCTGCGGCTCCGGCAGCGCGGCCAGGGCACGGCCGGCCGGGGAGGAGGCGGTCGGGATCCCCGGGAGCCGGCGAGCCTCGTCCTGCCCTGCCGCTGCTGGCGGCCCGGCGTGGGTTGCAGGATGCTCCCCGCGCTCTGGAGCCGGAATTTGCAAATGCTCAGCCCTCCCCGGAGCGATGGTTTAACACCCGCCTCCCCCCTCCGCCCACCTCAGGCTGTCCCGCCAGCTCCCCCCTCCTTCTCTTCCTCCTCCTTCTTCTCCTCCACCCAGCATCACCACCAGCATCACCAGGCGAGCATCAGCACCGAGCATCCCCGGCTGCGCTCCCCGCCCGCGGGCAGGGCCGAGCCCGGCAGGTTGGCAGCCGTGTTCCCATCGCCATCCCCATCCCCGGCAGGTTGGCAGCCGTGTTCCCATCCCCATCGCCATCCCCGGCAGGTTGGCAGCCGTGTTCCCATCGCCATCCCCATCCCCGGCAGGTTGGCAGCCGTGTTCCCATCGCCATCCCCGGCAGGTTGGCAGCCGTGTTCCCATCCCCATCGCCATCCCCGGCAGGTTGGCAGCCGCGTCCCCATCCCCATCCCGGCGGTCCCGGCCCCGCTGCGCAGCCCCGGGCGCGGATGGCACCGCGGGGACAGCCCCGCACCTGCAGCGCTCGGGGCTGGCGCAGGCCCCGCAAGTTAAAAAAAGGAACCCGCCGGGAAGAGATGACACAAACTTCAGCTGGAAAAGGCGGCGGGGGGAGCCGGGGGACAGACGGGATGAAAAAAAAAACCGGAGGGGGAACATTTGGGAAGTGTGGAAACAATGTGGGCGCTTTCGAGTTCCACCGGGGAAATGCAGAAGCAAGCAGACCATGTGGGCATCTCTAGCTGGGGCTTGGCTTAACATTCAAGCTGTAAAACAGGTGACAAGAGGGAAAAAATTATTACAAATGGTTTTGTTTCAGGTTGAAGCAAATATTTCAAATAGAGATTTTTTTTGTCCATCTAATCTTCTCCTTTTTAAATTTTTTTTGTAGGTGAGTCATTTTCACCCTGTTTCCATAGTCAAATGAAATACCTTTTCTTTCTTCATCTCTGCAGCTTCTTCTTGGCAAATGGCAGCAGCCAAGCCAGGTTCTTGCTTCAAATCTTCCCTCAGCTCCACACTCTGCTGCAGTTACGATCAGCAAGGCTTTGCTCTGCAAGTCCAGGGGATGCACTTTGGAACTCACAGCTCCAAACTCCAGGATTCTCTGCTGGAAATGTCCCAGAGACAGTCAGATCTTCTTCCATGAGAATCCTCTCCCTCTTGCCCTCCAGCTCCAAGGGCTTTTCCCACTGCCTGGCCACCTGTTAGCAATGCTCATGGAAGACAAAGGAAAGGTGCCCATGGATAGATTTTAAATTAATTTGAGCTGACTTTGTACCCTGCCTGTACATTACACATTGGAGGTTCTGCTGTGGTTAAAATTTTCAGGATTTTGCATTTCAGTGATGCCTGTCACAAGAGTGGGTGCTGGGGCCTCACCCTGTCAACTCTCTGTCACATCAATCCTTGCACCGAACAGGTGCAGGATGAGCCTCTCCCTTTCCTTCCTGATGCCAGCATTTGCAGTTCTAGTCAAACCTATCTTGGGAAAGGAGATCTGCCAGAGGGAAAACTGAAAAAATGCAAAATTTTATATTTTATTTTTTTTTAAAGCATCCTTACCACGGATATTACCAGAGCTAGGTTTGATTTTGGGTGGTATACTTGTGTTTTTTGTTTTAAATGCAGCTTTTATTCATTAATTGACAGTGGAATAGATCAATTTTTTCCCAAGCTGACTTTGCACAAACTAAATTCAACTTGGAGGGGTTTTTTGTTGTTGTTGTTGATTTATTTTTACCTCCTACTTCCTCTTGTTTTCAGCAGGGATCAAAACAGACCCTGTTTTTCTCTCTTCCAGCCAGGCCTAGCAGGCTCAACAGGATACACTTAAACATCAAAGCTGACAGTGAATTCTGATTTTATTCCTGAGAGTAATTCTAAAAACGGAGGGAAGCTGAGGGACAGTAAACATTTGATGATTCAATGTAGAGGAGAGACCAACCTTCATCAAATAGATTGATGATCCCAGACTGAAGGGGCTGCTGCAAGGGACAGTCTGCAGGCAGATGCTGAAGGTGTTTATTTGCTGATTTGTTCTGTATTTGAAATGATTAATTCCTGCTGTCAAGTGTTTTATCCACTGCTGTATTCCTGCACCAATTCCCATTCAGTCTCCTCCCAGCTGAAGTGTTTATGGAAGTAATTGCTGGCTGCTAATCCTTGTGAGCACTTCCCAGTGTCTGCAACAAAAAATGACAAATTTTAGACAGGTTGAGAAACATTTTTTTTTTTTTTAATTCTGGTGGGACCTTTGGTGTTGCAGTGAGGGAAATTCCCTGGATTACAGGCCAGGAGTCAGTTCATGCTCTCTCTGTGTCTCTGGTGCTCCTCATCAGGAATTCCTGCCTGTTCCTCCCAGCCTGTTGGGACACCCTGCACAAGTTTCCTGGCCATGCTTTTCAGGCTCCACATTAAAATAATGTGCCCTAAAAAGCTATTCAAGTTCTGCTTTATTCAGGTTTATCTCCACACTTCCAAGGAATCCTTTACAACTCTGTGCAGAACATACAGGGGTGGGGGTGGAAATCAGATGTTTCTGTTCACCAGAGAATGGTGCTGCAAAGTACCAAATGTTCCAAGGCTACACTTATTTAGATTTATAAACTAAAATTAATCAAGAGAAGTCATTTATACCTAGAGTAACTTGGGAAAACAACTTTCAAGAAAAATCCACATGTCCACAGGATTCTGCCAGGCTGCCAAAATTAATGTTAGCTAAAGTCATGTGATATAACTCTGGAAATTAAAAACTGGGGCTTGGCTCATTTCTTCCCCTATTTTAACTCTGAATTTCTGTGTTTTTCCTGCAATAGCAAATCCTGGGACAATATAACTGGAGGGCAGGGGGGAACAACAATCCTCTCCAGATTTAAAACCTTCAATTTAGATTTGCTATAAGCAAAATCTGTACAAGCCTTCTATAAAGATTTCACAAAGCTGGACTCTTCGTGGGTAAATAGCTACACAAAAGCAAATAAATACAATCAGAATTTCAGCAGTGATAATAATCTGACAATATTTTGGATCAAAAGCCTAAAATCACAAAGCCATTTGTGAACAAGATCAACACATTAAGCTGTTTTATTAGAGGCTGACTTCAATCAAAAATAGGCTGATTTGTACCGAAACAGTTTTTGTAATGGGAAAAAATTATTTCTTTGTTGCAGATAATTTTAAGTAAAGCACCACCTGATTGTTTGGCTTCTGCTTAGAAAGGCTTAACCCCTGCCACTGTAGCAATCTCTCCATCCAATTTATTGCCTCTCAGTGGGTGAGATGTGGAGTTTTGTGTTGAGGAGAGCAGCAAAAATCACTTTTCCATCTCTTGATGTTGCCCTTCCCTTGTCCCCTGCTGTCAGTCTGAAACCAGTATTTTGTTACCTTCATTTTATCTTCCAACCCCTCTTCTAGACAGGAGGGGGTGAGAATATCCCAAATAGGGGATTTCTGCTGCAGACTTATGCTGATGCCCTGGAAAAAGTGGCACAAATTGGGGGTTCCTTGAGTTATTTCATCCTTTCCCACTGTGCTTTAGGGACACATCCTTCTGCTAATGGGTAATGGTACCTTGAGTTTCTTAAACATGAATTTTATACATAGACAACACTTGGAGAGAGCCTCCAAGCCTGGTTATCCACAACTCCCAAGTGTTTGCAGTCACCCATCCCAGTGAACTGAAATCTAGAAAATGGCAAATAAACGCCAGCACTAAATGAGAAGAGACTTTTGAAAGGTTTTAATGGGACTTACAAGTGAGACTAAATAAAAGAAATATCAAAGAGACCTGAGAAGAACCCAATGCACAACACCTCAACTGCCTATAGTCAGTCATTGTTGCAGATTAGAAGCTGAATTTGCACTCTTCCTGCAGATACAGATGTTATCAGCATGCCCAACTCACAGTTACTGGGAGCTGCTCCAGCCTGGAAAAGGAATGAACTCTGAGGAGAGTCTGTGCTCAGCTTCTCTGGATATATTTTCAACTATATTAAAATATTTTGTATTATTAAAGGTACTCAGTGAACAATGTCAGAATTTAATTCAGGTTACAGAAGCTCTCTGCAGGCACATAAAGTATTTTATTTTATTTTATCCCAGACACTCTTCCTTTCCCTGTTGTAAAGTAGGATTAGGGGTTACTTTGTGCACTGGATGCTCCAGGTCAATATGGGAAGATTGTTAGGAATTAAATTTCAAGGAATTGAATAATTCTCACACCTCTGGTAAGAAGAAGCATCTCCCCCACCCTTAGGTAGTGGTCCAGTGCCCTTTGTTTCTGCAAGCAGCCCACTGAGCCAGGCTTTGGGTTAATCCTGGAATTTCACAAAATCAACTTGCCTTTGGATTGAGTCTATGGCACAATAATTTAAAAAATGAAATTCCAGCTCATAGATGAAGATGATCATTCCATGTATGAAGTGTCATGCTCAGCAGTAAAAAATGGGGCCAAGAGGGAGGGAGGACGATAAATGGAGTGATGATATTTGTCTTCCCAAATATCCCATGGGATTAAATCCTGCCCTCCTGGGAATGGCTGAACATCCACCTGCTGATGGGAAATAGGGAATTCATCCTTTCTTTGGATTTGCTTGCACATGTGCCTTGCTTCATTCTCTGCCCTGCCAATATGGGAACCTGTGCAATATTCAGGTTCAGTGAGGGGTGGCAGCAATACTGCACGCTCTGCCAAGTGTTGTTTTAAAAGACATTAAAATCAAAAGCAAGTTACCATTAGAAACACAGTGATGGTGTGAATGAGGGAGTGGTTTGGTTCTGTGTCAACCTGAAATAGGAAAAAAGCTCCAAAAGACAGGTCAACCCAGAATGAAGATCATTTATTTTTCACCCCAGTGCAAAAAAATACGAATTACATATAACCTCCTAAAATTTCAACTCAATCACGTTTTACTTTTGAACTAGAGTGCAACAGCAAAATATTGCTTCAAAATTTAAAAAGAGGGCCCATATTTTCAGAACGTTTCCTTTATTGAAGTCTTTTTGGCTGAAGTGGCATGTCAGTAAAGCAAAGTAATTGCCTGGAAAATATTGATTAGCTCTTGTCAAACACCCCCTCTGCTATTCAGTATTTCCATTTCAGCACTGTCAGCATTCAAGATCCAGCACAGGAGTTTAACTGTGTGTGTTAAGTTCTCTAAAGCAGCCCCAGCGCAGTCCCACAGACACTGAGCCACCGCAACAGCTCTGCCACATAAATTACATGTGACAACTTGGACCAACTCAGCAAACAATCCTGTCCTGAGCTGTCTGCTGGCACATTGCTAATTAACAATTAATTGCCTTCCACAAGACTCCTGCAGAGCAGATGATATGATACTGCAGATGTTTCAGCCAACTTGTGCTTCTCTGCAGCATTGCAAAGTGCCCAAACATTTCTTTTACTGTTTTGCTTTTCATAATGGTATTTTTAATCAGATATATATATACTCCTTTTGTTATTTTTAAAAATATGTTGCAGTATTTAAATACATAAACTCCTCTTACTAAAATACTTTCTTTACAGTTGTGAATCATCAGTTGTTTGTTGACACCTGTAGGTTTATAACCTGAAAATTGGGTCAAAACAGAACTCAGCTGGCAGACGTGGAAAATAAATTCTTGTGAAACACCACCCAATTATGCCCAGCAAAAGCAATATCTCTGCTTCAAGAGCCAAAAGAGAAAATACTCTCAAATTTTATTACATCCACTTACTAAAAATGCATGGACTTGTTTGTATTTCCCAGCTGAAAGAGGAATATTTTATTGTAGGCTAATCCACTGGGAAGGCAAATGGAGAAGACACAAAAATTATCCAGAAATTCATCTCTGCTGGACAATTATTTTTCCCAATGACTCGTTAAAGGTGAAAAAGAAACTCAGGGAGAGAAGAACCCTCCAGCAATGGGGCAAACCTCACACTGAGGTGCACAAAGCTGGGCCTGGAGGAGCAAAGAGCAGCAGGGAGATTGCACAGATTGCAGGAGCCTGCCAAAGGCTGTGGTGGCAGGGCAGGAGGAGATGTGGGAATTGCTGCTGCACTCCTCTGGAGTGGGTGAACAATTCAGGCACAGAGGACAAAATAGGCAGGCTCCCATCAGTGGGAAAAGCCTTCCTGGCAATTTTCAGAAAGCCCTGAGTTGATTTTAGGTTCTTCCCCAGAGGGTGCTGGGCACTGCCCAGGCTCCCCAGGGAATGGGCACATTCCCAAGGCTGCCAGAGCCCAAGGAGAGTTTGGAAAACGCTCCCAGGGATGCCAGGGTGGGATTGTTGGGGTGCCTGTGCAGGCCCAGGGGTTGGACTGGATGATCCTTGTGGGTCCCTTCCAACTTGGGATAGTCTATGATTATTTTTATGCTTCAGGATATTTCTGACCACTCCTACTCCCTCTCATCTCAGTTCCTTTCATATCCACAGGAAAACTGAAAGAAAAGCTTAAAATACACTTGTCTCCAATTCTTTTCCAAGTGTCTGGCACTGAGGAGAATCATCACTCTACCAGAAACACAGAGCTTAATCCATGGAAAACTGAATTCAGGAGAGGAGAAGGACTGTTGCTGGAGATCATTTTATACATAACTTCTGCCTATTTTCGACTGCCTCAACACCCTGGTGTTTGTAGAGTGACTTATATATAATAAATCAGGCAGAGAGAAGACATCCCATATTACCTGAGACATGGAGTTCTGGCATCACAACAGCAGGAAAAAGAAGCTGAGCTTCTTTCTTTTTGCAGTTTGTAGAAATAATCAGTTGAGATGAGATTCTGTGCTCCCACCATGTTTTAATTTAAGCACAATATCTGGTGAATGGAGTTCCCAAAGCAGCACCTATTTCTTAAACTCTTTTTCTAAAATTGACTTGAAAATTTTTATAGGAAAAAATCCCTATGCTGAGGAAGGCTAGGCATAATTTTTTTTTAAACCCCAATTTTTTTGATGTTTAACTTTCTCTGAATATTGTTCCAGCCATGATTTCCTCATGACTAGAAATGTGTAGTTAACTAAAACAGGAAGAACACAAAGATTTCCTTATTCAATGTCACTTTTACTTGTCCCACTGGGAAAGGAAGACTTTGCTGATGGAGTCAAGGCAAATAAAGCTCCCTTAAAATGTCAGAGCATGAGTGACAGTGACACATCCACAAATATCACAGCTTTACCAGCCCTGGTATCACAAACATACAATTGTTGGGAGCATCAATCTGAATATGCTGTAAATAAACACAATAAAATTTTCCACCAGTGCATCATTTACAAAACTTTCAACATATTCAGCCTGAAATTCATTTCTAAATATACTTTGCAGATTTGGGGTTTAAAGGTCAAGTTTTCAGGAGCTAAATTCCTGAAGTGGCCTTTCCTGCTGAAGAGTGGCAGAATATGGCACTTGATTCATTGTTTGCAGTTCAAATGGGGTTTGTGCACCTTGGACATTGATTGTTTTGATGATTAAAGTAGCTGAGACTAAGGAGATATGGCTTTATATCTGTAAGTACTTTCATCTTTCCAGAAAGTGTGAGTTTCCTCAGTTCATTACTGACTTTACATGCAAAATAAAAAGCTTTAATCCCCATAGTAATAGAAATAAAGGTTTTAAATCAGGCAAGGTTTACTCTTCTGAGGTTTGTTTTCAAACCAAGCAGGGAGGGTGTGGAGCAGCCAGCTCTTAGTGCAATTAATTTCAGGTCCTTGTTAGTAATGATAAGAAAGTATTACAGTTCAGATGATAAGAAAGCATTACATTGCAGCTGCTTGTGTTACACTGAGTTTTGATTCTAACTGATTCCTATTTTAAGTCCCTTTAAGCTTATTAAGAGTTTCCCAGTTCAGCCCTGGTTTTTACAAGAGCCTTGAGCAAGGAGCAGAGCAAAGTGTCCCTCTCCTCCAGCCCCTGGGACACACAGGGATGGTCCAGCTGCTTCCAATGAAGGCAGAACCTACAGGTGAAAGAGCTGAGTTTATACAGACAGCAGCTGCTCTGGGAACTTTCTCCTGTGCTGCTGTACACCCAGAGAAATAACAATTTATGTTCATTTGCTGCATGGCCAATACATCTGCAACAGACTGCACTTGTTAAACACGGATTTTGTGAGCTGTAACACAAATCATTATCTACCAAATATTTCTATCCTCTGCAATGTTTCTGCAGGCTGGGGGTTGTGCACTGACCTTTTGGCAGGGCTGTGGCACAGCACACTGACCCCTGGAAGGCAGCACCAGCCCTCAGCAGGAGGACACACCCTGAATTTTGTGTTGATTCATGAGGGGCAGTCATGGAACCGTGGAACATCCTGAGCTGGAAGGGACCCAGAGGGATCACCGGGTCCAACCCTGCACAGACACCCCAACAATCCCAGCCTGGGCATCCCTGGCAGCGCTGTCCAGACTCCCCTGGAGCTCTGGCAGCCTCAGGGCTGTGCCCATTCCCCAGGGCAGTGCCCAGAGAGGGTGCAAGAACCTTTCCCTCATCTCCACCCTGAACCTGCCCTGGCACAGCTCCAACCCCTAAAACTCTTTGTTCACACTTTATCCCCTTGTGCATAAAGAATTTTTTTTTTAAGCACGGGGGCTCTCCGTGATTTCTTGAATGGTTTCAGTGCCCCTTTGCTAACAGCATCCTGAAGTCCTGAGTCCCTTTTTCTATTTGCAAATCAGAATCCTGGCCAGACACAGAAAACAACCCATCTATGAGTCCATTTGATTAAAACAAAATTTGGCTGCTGCTAATGGCTTGCTCAGGAAGCATTTGGGTTGCATTAAAATGAAGAGGCCAAAGCAAGTTCCTGAGCTGCATTCAAAATCCAATGTTAAAGGTCAAAATACCAGAGTGAATGGCACCTAATCTGTAGAACAGCTTTCAGGAACTCTTTTTACCACCTTCAACATTTACCACTATATTCTTAGCTGAAGCAGATGTAAATTATGGTCTCCTATTAAAACAAATGAGATATTCAAGAAAATTTCTTTGAGGAAACTGGAATAGTTAATGCAATAAACTTACTTGAGTTCTGTAATTAATCTTATTTTCTCTTAAGTAGTTTAATTTAATGAAGATTGTTGTTTTACAATATATCATTCTAACACAGATGTTGCTATCACATCTTTGTCAGGTACCCTAAAATATCTGAAAATCTGCCCAAATTACCGTTTCAACTCTAGAAACATCATCCTGTTCCAGTTCTAGGCTGAAAATAAATTCTCACTCTGCACCTACAACTATGAAGCATCTAAAATAATTCTTAGAGCTAAACATATATTCTAAAATTTGGGGGAAAAAAAAAGTATGTAAGCTTTCCATGATCCAATTCCTAATTTAGATTTTTTAGAAGCAAATGCATCTTTGACCTATGTTTGTTTAAAAAAGGATTACATTATAGTGTATGTTGCTTACAGTTGGTTTCTTCACATCATCTTGTATTTGAAGGTTTTAAGATTATTTAAAAATGCCTTTTCCCAAATGATTCCTCATCAGTTGTTCCTGACCCTGTGATACCACCCCTGCACACCCTTTACAGCAGGGCCTTACCCAAATGGAAGGATTTCCCCACAATTGCATCAAGTTAATGTTCTTGTTTTATTTAAGGTCTTGGGGGTGGAGTGTTTAAAAAGCAGCTCCTGGTAAAATTCCCTTTCAATGACAATAATGGGCTTTCCTTTCTCATTGGTGCATCTCTAGAGTATGGAAAAATGAGTCTCTGCAAACTCCAGCCCAGTCCTGAACACAACACTGAAAACTAAACAGCAGAAGTTGGACATTTTAAAATATTCCTCAAACCCTGTAGGAGGATTTCATTCCCTATTAAAGAAGTCAAGCCTTATTTTCCTGGGATTTTATACAGCAAGATATCAAAACCCTTGAACACTTAAAACTCTCCTGACAAATTAAGGCTCATTTTAATTCTGCTTTGAATTCATTTTTCTCAAATCTTTTAGGATTTTTTTTTCAAAGTAATAACTTCCAAGACTTCTCTGTTCACAGTTTGGAACTAAAGAGTTTGAATGGAATAGTCCAGCTGATTGCCCTCTCAGCATTTTATCTTTTTTTCTCTAATGCTTGATAATGCCTCCCTAAAACAATTTTTACTATTGGTGTGCAAGGCAGAATTACCTGAATGTCATCAGATACAGCTTTCCCTTAAATATGTCTCTGGGCCATAAAGAGTTCTCTGTGGTTTTACAACATTATTTTAATTTATTATTCAACATATGTAATATTATATGTTGTATTACTTAATGAATTATTTAATATTTTAATATATTAATTAATTAATATTATTTAACATATTACTTAACATGAGAATAAATTTACTTAGAAATATAATGCATTACTATTTTATAGGCCATTTTAACTCCAGGATTATGATTTTGAAATTGTTGTTCAGATTGCATCTTGCATTTAGTTCCTTCACTCTAGATTACCTTAAAATATAATTACAAACACAAAAGAATATATAAAAAATTCCTACATTTAGACGTGATTAATGACTTAAAGTTTCCTGCCCGTGGCAGGGGGAAAGAACAAGGTCATTTCTAAGGTCCTTTCCAACCCAAACCATTCCGGAATTCTCTGAAAATGGGCATACCATTCCCACTGCCCTTTTTATTAGTATTGCCTGATTTTCTAAATCATGTTCCAAACCAGGCTGTGTTTGGTCCACCTCTGGATGAAACAGGTAACTATTTATATAGAATATTTCTAATTTTCCGTATTGTCCCACGCTGTTTCTACAGGTGCTTTCTAAAGATGGTAAAAATGGCATAAACAGCAAAAATTCCTTGCTAAGGAATGGACTTCCTCCATTTATTTCTGTCATTATCTTGGGAGCACGGTGCCTAATTGCTGCAAGGAGGGACTCGCAGAGCTGAACAAAATCTTGGCACTGCAAAAAGAAACACAGCCAGGCTTGCCTGTTTTCCTGAGCAGCTCTGAACTCTGCCCAGATGTGCTGGGATCCAAGAAACTCCTGAGGGGATCCCTGCAAACAGAACATTCCTGGTCACCAGCAGCTCACCCACTGCAGTGGCTGGAACTGTTCTCCCAGCACTGCTTGGATGCTGGTAAATAAACTGCTTTAAAACCCTCACCTAGACAGAAATAGGTGAAAGAAATGGAGATGCAGAATTCTTAATTCAGCAGGGATGACGTGCAACAGTAGATTCGTGAGAGAGGCAGCAGCAAGGAGGAGAGGGAATTCCCACCAGAATTTTTTTTCCCCCCAACATTATATCAAGGAGGAGAAAAAAATCCCACAGGAATTTTTTATCTGGGTGAACCATGAGAGCCCCAACATTACATCAAGGAGGAGAGAGAAATCTCCTCCTTGATTTTTTATCTGTGTGAACCATGAGTGCTCCAGTGTTACATCCCTGTTTTATTACACTTGGTTCAATCTTCCACTGACTCTAGGAACAGCTAAGGAAATTTTTTGTATGACTAGTCCCCCAAAGAGTTGAGATTTATGATTTATAGCTGAATCTTCATGGCATGAGCTCTTTTTGAAAGAAAAGCCTGCTGCTGTCGCCTTGTCCTGTGTTGGCAGAACAGGAAGGTACTGGGGTTTTTTAGGTGTGTGATTTGCAGCAGTGAATTTGAGTTCTCAGCCATAAAACCTGCTCCTGTCTCCCTGAAACCTGCTTGCTGCAGCTCTGACAGGTGTCCCAGACTGCTGGAGATGCTCAAATTCTCCCGAACTTGCAGCTATTGAAGGAGAGACCTTTCCAAGGAGCAGCTTCCCTCCACCCCCTCCCACCCTCGAGTGGGCTCTCTATTATTATAAAATGGGTTTCTCAGCAGGAGCTGCTTGACAACAAAATGGGCCCTTGGCTCAGCCACCCGATGTTGTCAGAGCTGAATATCTGCCTGGAACAGGACTTGATATTCCTTAAAATCAGTTCATTAACTGCTTGACCTTTTCTACTTCCTAGGAAGATAAAAGTATCAATGCCAAGCCAAAGCACAGCCCTGGACCACCTAGGATGCTGTGACATGGTTTATAAGCAGGGACGTGGGTGAGAGCAGAGCCCGGGCTGCCCAGAGAGGGCAGGGCTCCAGGGAAACTGCTAAAAGTCATTAACATTCTCCAGGACTGTGCTGGGAGCCTCAGTGCCTCGGAAATGCCCTGTCTGCTGAGCCAGGGCACAGGCAGTCCCTGAGCCCAAACATCCCCCGTGCTGGGGTCCCCAGCTGCCAAGCTGCCTCCGTGGTTATCACTTTTACAAGGGAACAAAATGACTGCAAAACAGCAAGAATTCTGCTCATGCCCCAATAAAGCACATTTCGTGGCTGCTGTTAATCTCAGTAACAGGGTAAACTGAGCAACTGCAAATCTGGGGATTGCATTAACGGCAGTGCAATAATGGCAGTAATTATGTTGATAACATCATCATTCAAAGCATTTGCACATCCAATTACATCACTGATATATGAACAAAAAAGTATAAAACATTCTTTTCACCTTGACTGCTTTCTTGGGTTATTTTCCAAGTGTTTTTCATGCAGACCATCATGAATTTGTCAATGACTTGAGCAACCAGATGACTGTGTGGCCTCATTCCGTACAAATCCCATCTTTCCTCTGCCTGCTCATTAGCAGTATTCCCTAAAATATCAGCAACTGCAGCCTCAGGCCTCCAAGGCCTAACCCATGCTTAGCTTCAAGCATTTAAGAATTCCAAATAGCAACATCTCTTAACAACCAAAATCCAAAATTCTCTTTTTACATGATGGTCACATACGGATGTGACCAGTTCTGGCCACCCACAGAAAACAGATTCTCCTTTAGCCTCTGGAACCTCTCTGCTAAAACAAACAGAAAATGAGTTTTTACTGGTGGCAAATCTGTGTCATTTTGATCTCATTTCAAGTTGAGGAAGAGTTTCTTTTCCTCCCGTACCAAGCTGGAATGAGTAAACATTTACACAGTTCCAGAAAGACTTCAGAATAACTTCTTCCAGCATAACCAAAACCAAATCAAGGTTTTGGATGAGTGTCGGTTCAAATGATAATTGAGAGGATCCTGGAGTAAAAAATGACAATTGAAAGGATCCTGGATTAAAAATAGTTTGGATACAAATATTACAGTATAATAGACATTGATTTACCACACTCTTGTAGCCTAAAGTCATTGATCTACCTTATGCAAATTTGTGTTGTGCAAATACCACTGAGAAAAAAGGGATTTTTTTTTAATCCACAATTGATTTCAAATGCTATTATACAGAGAGGAGCTAGAAACTGGGGTCTGGACTTTACTTTGTAAAATGAATTTGAGAAGAGGCCATGTGGGTAAAGCTGAAGTCTCCTAAAGCATTTTCATGTCTAATGCAAGAGGAGTTCTTCAGCACAGAACACCGGCTGTGGGATGCTACAATACCAGTACAATAAAATATCAATAGAATAAATTATCAATACAATGTCAGCCAACAAAATCACGAGATCCTGCCTGTGCTTAAAAATAATGAGATCCTAACTCCACTCCCAGATTTTGTAGATAAAAATTCCAAAATTCCAAGACCAACTTTAAACTAAATTCAAAGGAAGAACAGACAGGAATTTGGCAGCACTGTCAAAGCTGTGAGTGTTGGTAGCATCCCTGGGTTTCATTGCAAAGGGAGGGGTCAGAGCAGGTGATCAAACCAGTGCCCCTGGATTAATTCAGTGATTTAAATCAGGTGTGATGGCCCGACCCCAGCTAGATGATATCTATTGCTGTACTACCTTGATAAACTCCATTTGCATGCCAAAGAAATAATCTATTTCTTCACAAATGTTTCCTCTACTCTCAGAAAATGTATTTTTATGAACAGATTTAAACTGACTTCATGATATTGTGGTTTATGGGTTAAAAAAATACAGCTATTCTACCTCTAGAAGGTAGAAATATATTCTTTCCATCAGAAGAGGAAGCAGGCAAAGTTATTTCTCAAGCAGAAAATTGCTGGATAAAAAATGCCAAGCAAAGCCAACATTCCAAACATGATATGTATATCAAGCATTGCTCATGAATATCACCTGATGGAAGGACAGGGATTCATATCTTCTATTAATTTTGTCTATTTATCTTTCACCAGAAGTATCTTCTTTTCATTTGCTCTGCAAAACAAAAAAAGTCAAAGTTGTTATACTAAAAATATATTAATTCTTATAATACCAGCCAGGCAGGTGAGTGCTTTTATTGCCCCACACACCAGACTGAGTAGTCGGTGCTTTGGAGCCCCTTTTTCCACTTTGAAAAAGGACATTTCTGCTCTGTCACAGGGGGTTTGCCCAGTAAAGGGGCAAACCCAGCAGTAAATAGCCATAAAAATAAAAAATATGTTGACAATTACAATGTGACAGAATCAGCTTGATCCCTCAGAAAATGTCAGCTTTGCTTGGACAATTCAAGGAGAAAAGAAAGGATTTTGTTTTCTATAATCTTTGGAACATGTTGAGTGCTAATCCTGCTATGCTGAGCAGGACTTGGGGGATATTTTCTCTCTAAATCCACACATTTGCTGTTATACTCCCAGCCCATTTATTGTATATTTGAGTAGCTTGCTGGGGTTTATAAGTAATTATTCCCTGGCTCAAACTCTATCAAGCTCAATTCTCCATAGGACAATAAGGGACTATTTTTGGTCAATAAAAAGTATTTCATCTGTTATAATTTCATTGCATGGCTCAACTTATCTCCTTACATCACAGTCAAGATGATTCCTGACTGTTGCAATTGGTTTAATTATTTTGGTAATAGTCTTCTGAGTTATCAAAACTTATTTTTCTGCAGCACAATCATTTGAAATCCACAGGAATCTAAAAATACATGCAGTTTTTTAATATATAATATATATTTTAATATATATACTAAAAATAGCAATATGTGGATAAAATAGCTTAAAGAAGAAATGGAATTTGAGTTTTTTGCCTTTTCTGAACATGATTAAATGCAACAATTGTTCAGTGATGATTCACTGGATTTTGTGGCTATTAGAACACAGATTTTCTATACTCTTTGTGGAGAAAATACAGCAAAATAAACTGCTTAGAAAAGTTTGGCTGAGGTCTATTAAAGGCAGTTAAGTTTTATGGTTTGGCTGATGAATAGCTCATGAAAGATAAAGACCTCAGTCTTCTATAACAGATTTCAGTCTAGACCTGCACACAAACTGCAGAAGAGATTTTTAATAATTCATCTGTAATTTCACATCACTGCAGAAATATTTCTAAATGCTGTTGCTGTCCACAAAGAAAAATGTTATAACCACCCTCATAATGTTCTTTGCAAGTTATAATTTTCCTTGCAGCTAATAATAATGGCTGTAATAAGCAGTAGGTGATGGGAAGGCAGAGAGAGTTTTATTTACATTTATTTATAGCATTATTTAGACAGTGGTTAGAGCAAGTTAGGAAAGGATAACTTGGTAAGGCAGCACCATATCACAGATAAACATTTTGGGGAGAAAGGATGTGGGAAATCATGTTCAATTAAAAAAAAAAAAAAATTAAATGTGGTGGCAATGCTGAGCTTTAAGGAGTTAAAACACTCCACAATTGATTGCTTTGGAAATCCATCACATTCCACTGCAGTAGCAGCAGAAAATCTGTGGGTGGAGGTGCAATATCAACTATGATAAAAGAGAATAGCCACCACAAAAATCCCAGGAGATTATAAACCAAAGCCTGGCCAAATGTTTGCACAACAAACATTTGTTGTGCAATGAGGAGCCTCATTTCACCTCTTCTGAGGGGAAGAGGAGGGTTGGCTTGTGGGAATTACTCTGTGGTAATTGTCAATGTGCAGACCAAGGTTCTCAGAATTTATCTGACATTTCCAGTTTTCTCCTGCAGAAATATTTGGAAATTAGCTATCCCACCACACAGATATATTCATATTTTCCTTGTGGTCGGTTGTGTCTTTGAGCACCAGCACCACAAACCAAAGGGATTCTCCAAAAGTAAAAATAAAGGGTAAAGATCGTCATGTAACTAGAAATCAACACTTTTAAAATACAGACTTACTTCCATGTAAAGGAAATGCTACATTTCATATGTATCTTCTTGGAAGAGCAAAGCAGTGTGAAGCCATTTGAAAAACAATTTAAGTGTATCCATGGACATGAGAAAATTTACAACTAATCTTACCCACATTATGGAAAAATCTACACCTAATGGCCTTATGGGAAAGATACATCTAGCATAAAAGAGATATCTTCAAATATTCTGTGTGGAATAATCTGATCTTTGAATGTGGAAAACATGGAAATCAAGAGCTGCAACCTTATAAGTTTTTTTTAATTAGTAATCATCGGGGAAACAGAAAAGTTTGTGGGAGGGCACATTCACTATGAGAAGTGAATTATTGCTTAGCCTTGTTACACATGGCCAGACTGTAGAAACATTCAATCCCAGTAAATCAATTAAGATTTGTTACTTCTCCATAATTAAAAAAAATGTGTGTGGAAACTTGTATTACCACCCTGAATCCAAAGACAGTGTCTGGAAAACACACACAAAATTATTCAATGTTCAAAACAAACAAAAAAAGGATTAGCATTGTTTATAACTTCCAGAATATTTTGTTCCCAGTCTGGTCAACAGTTTGTTTTACAGACATGAAACACATGAAGTAATCTATATTACATGCACACATTTAATTAAAAACTAATTGAGTCACAGAGTTTAAAAATACCTGTTACAAAGAGAAATACCCTGAAGGAAATGGTCTAAAGTTAAAAAAAAATTATTCCTTGTCAAGAAGTTAGAGCTATATTCATCTTTATATTTTTTTTCTACCCATATCATTCTCCTTTCTCAAAAGGAGGAATGGAGTAGCTTTACAGAGATCTAGTGCACCCTGCTACTGTGTTCTTGAGCTAGGTCTTGGAAAAGGACTGCTAGCTACCTGATGGGGTTATTTTTAGGAGCTGAATACATCACCAGAGTCTGTTGTGCATTCCCAGAGCCAGCCCAGGTGGCACACGGAGACTGGATGCGTTCCTGAAGCCCATGGGCAGGGATCCAACGGTGACGGCGCAGATCAGGCTGACACGGAGCAGGAGGGCTGCAGTGCACACTGAAAAATTGCTCCAGGCAGCCAGAAAACACGCCAGAGAAAGGAAAACGTTGGAATGTGTTCATCCCGGTACTTCTTAGCGAGAAAGGAGGAATGGGAACACACTACAAGGAGTTTAATCTCTGGGATAGAAGCACAGAAGCTCAGTGGGGCTGATAAGAGGAACAGAAGCTCACACACACTTTGTCCTCTGAGCAGGAAGAGCAGTGCTCATCCAGAGGGCAGCCAGCATCACTGAAAGGCATTAAAATTTAAATAAAAAATTTAACTTGTGGGGCCTTGCACTCATGTTACAGGTCAGGCACTCGCAATAGTGCCCAGAGAGCGAGTGTTGATTCCTGAGAACATCAAGGACAACAGAAACACCTTCAGGGGCTGCCAGCAGGACAGCAGCTGTGCCACCGAGTGTCCTGGGTGGGGAGGGACGCACAAGAATCACCCAGGCCAAGCCCTGGCTCTGCACAGACACCCCAACAAGCCCACCCAAGCTTGTCCCAGCGCTCCTGCAGCTCTGGCAGCCCGTGCCCATTCCCTGGGCAGTGCCCAGCACCTCTGAGGAAGAACCTTCCACGGATCTCCAACCTGAACCTACTCTGACACAATTTCGGGTCATTCCAAATCCCTGGCCACCACAGAGCTGCTCCTCCTCCTCCTCCCCTCAGGAGGAAGCTGCAGATCCCTGAGGCCTCCCCTCATCCCCTCCAGATGAGCTGCCCGAGTGCCCTCGGAATCCCCTCACACGGCTTCCCCTCACAGCCCTCTGCCATTTTGTGGTCTTCCTTTGGACACTCTCTAGTATTTCGATATTATTTTTATATTTTGGCACCAAAAACTTCACACTACTCAAGGTGAGGCTGCCCCACTGAGACATGAGGGGGTCAGAAAATTAACTTAGAGTAGAGCAGGACAATGTCCTCCCCAGCCTGGCTGGCCATATGGGCCAGGACACTGGTGCCCTCAGCACACTGATGTCCCCCTTGGCTGCCAGGACACACTGCTAGAGCCTCAAGAGAAATCTGCACCTCAAACCCCACCAAAACACTGACTTGTACTCAGAGTTCTCCTCTGGGACCTTTGCTAAGTCACATCTCTCCCTCATCCTTGGGATTTTTGTTCAGGTGTCAGTCCTGTTACGAGCAAAGCCTTTTCCTTCCATAGGAAGGTCCCGGGATGAAGGCTTTGCTCCAGACACACATTGCATTTTGGGGAGAAATCTCTCTCCCAGCACAAGGTCAGCCTGTCCCAGAGGGTGGAAGACCCTACGAGCACCCATCCAGTGCCACTCTCTTCAAAAGGCAAACTGGAAGCGTATCAAAGGTGTATCATTTGTGGCAAGATGAAGTCTAATTTAGTATAAAATGTTGATATTTTACAATAGTGAATTAATCTCAGCACTAATGAATGTGAAGATAAATTGTTTGACTGTCTGTTCTGTCCACAACACTGGTAGTTTTAGATGAGATGTTCTGGAATTGCCTCTTTATGGAAATGATCCTGATAGAACAGGTGGTGTGAATTTGTGAAGAGATGATTCACACCAAACATTACATTAACTGCTAAACAACATAAAAAGGATTAGTCCAGGTGTAGAAGCACAGTACCATTCCAGATCACAGCTTGAGTCTTGAAATTCAGGGAGCTTCACTACAAATATGTGAATGAAGCACAAGATTACAGGTTACCTCTGTATCCTCCACTCCACAAAACCACACTAACAATTTTTGGCCACATACTCACAATTAACAAGAATTAAAGTTTTGTTTATATAGTGAATTCCATTGTGGATGATATATTCTAAATTTTTCAGTCAACCAGTACTCAAAAGTGCATTTCCTATGTATGAACTGTGCAATAGAGCTTTCCCAATTCAAAAGGGCTGTAGCTCTATTACATTCAGGCATTTGCTCTTCCATTTGTTTTCGAGAAATTTATAACAACATACTGGTTTAGAGTTCATACCCCAGAGTTTGTTTGAATGCAGTAAATTGGTTTAAAACCACTGGGGCAGTGATTGACTCCTTTCAGTCACACGACCACAGGCAGTGCTGCAGGATGAGAGAGGAGCAAGTCTCCAGAGGGCAGGAGCTGAGATTGTGAGGATTACCAGATTGAAGGGTTTTCTGCTGTTCCCCCGATTTTGGCAGTGCAACCCTCCTGAAACAGATGAAATATTTGCCCTTGGAAGCAAAGCAGAGTAATTAACGAGGTGTTAACGAGGCAGTAAAAGCAGGGAGGTAAATTGCAAACCATTTAAGAAGCCAAACTACAGACAAGGGCAGTGCTATCCCATTCCAAGAGCTACCAAAGAGTAAAAGGCAGGATGTCCAACAAAAATTCCTTTTCTGACTGCCCTCCAAATTAAGGTGGTCTACTCCGTGTGCTACAGAAATACTTCCTTTGCTCACCTCTGGCTCCAGGTCACTTGCTCACCCAGCACAGTGGCCAGAGTGTTAAAAATAAACCAAATTTAAAGTGAACAATCAAACCACTGCATTTCCAAGTCCCTGTAGTTTTTGTTAAGTGGCTAGGATATTTAAATCTCAATGAATGACCTATTGATCAGGAAGCCTTGCTGGACAGAACTATCTCCCAATTTATAACTCAGAAGTGAAGGCCACACCACTTGTCAGAGGTCCTGTGCATAACTGAGTGATCAGAGTCTCTTGAATTCTAAAAATGTGGAGAACAAAAGATCTCTGGCCCGCAGAAAGAAAGGCAGCTCTTGGCAGTCCTCACCATCATTTATGGCAGCAGTAGAATCCCAGCAACCATGTTTAGAAAACCACGTGCTGAATTTAGTGAGAAGTTCCAGCATTGTTTCAAACTACTATGAAAATGGAAGGGTTCATCTGCCCCATTTGCATTTGCTGTGGAACCTTAGTGGGTCCTCCTAGAAAAGACTGATTTTACCTGAACTTTAGAAACCTAAAGCACCCAGAGTAACCTCCATCCTCCCTTTGATATTTGTCATGGGCTACCAGCCTAGGAGATTCAGCATTTTCAGTTTTGGGCCGGAGAGGGGAGGCCCATTGTTTATCTAGTCAGACCAGGATCCCTGTTTGGTTTGGATGAATTACATAATGACTATAATCAGAATTTGGGGATGGTTCATAGATAAGAAAACACAGGCAAAAGCTTTTGTGCAGCAGTAAATGCTGGTAATTAAGTATCACCCATTCTTCCCTTTATTTGGTGAAACTACACACAGAATATAAATTATTCTGTTGTATCAAAATTCCCAAAGTTACCACCATGGAATTCAGTCCTCCCCCTTCAACCAAGGTGACCTAATTTGACTCATCTCAGTTTTACTTTAATCGCCACAGTGCAACCAAACCTACCCAGCAAATGGGGCAGGACATCTGTTCACACAGGGACATGTATGAAATCCAAACCCATGCCAGGTGTTCACATTTGTCTTTTTGTAGCAGGATTAGGAAGAAGTTTCCTTACACAACTCATAAAAGTTGTTTGCTGGTGAAGATAAAGGTGCCTGAGGAGCTGCTTGACAAATGTGAACTGATAGGGGCTTTTGGAAAACATTGTTCAGGTATTTGGTTTAAAGAACAGAAAGGGAAAGTTGGATGATGCTGAAAGTTTGCCACACCTTGGGTCTCTGGGAATGAGAGGAGACTCCTCCTGTTGAGGCAATGCTTCCCCAGGCCCAAATCCCTGCCCCATTTCATGGGAGTGGGCTTGGGAAGCAAAGCTTTTCCTTGTGCCCACTATGCAGGTATTTGTGGCAAAATTTTCTCTTGGCTCCTTCAGTCCTTTTCACCTTGGAGGAGCCTTGGCAGCATTTCCCTGGGCACAGCTGAGTGGGAGCTGCTCCCTCGGGCTGTGTGAGCCTGAGAAAAGAGACACAGCTCCCAACTTCAGCTTTTATCTCCTCCTCATGCTGGTTTTTACGCACAGCTGTCGTGGATTAAGGCTAACAAGGACCTGTCCCTGTGCTCCCACCTGATGCTCTCCTCTGGTGCTCCATTTTCAGCTGTCTGATCGCAATTACACCAATTAACCTCAGGAAAAGATGAAGGCTTGCTGGGGCTGGGGGATAATTTTCCTGAAGCCACAATGTAAAGGTGTGACTTGGGCAGTTTCTTGTATTTGATGTATCCCCTCTATGTTCTCAGAATTTACCAGCTTTGCAGCAAAGGAGTTTTGAGCTCTAGGACACCCAAATGATGGATCATGGATGGAACAAGCCCTTTAAAAAAGCTTCTCAGTGCAACCTTGTTTTGCTGTAGTCTTTATTAAATATAAGCCGTGTATTAAATATATAAATGTAGCCCATGCCCTGGCTGTATCGAGGCACTCCTCAACACTCTCCTTTGATCCAAAAGATGCCTGGAACACATGTGAAGGGGAGCTTTCCCTTCTGGCACTGGCTGCTGTTCCTAGCTAGTTTTCCATACCATTTCCAAGCTGTAGCTTGAGGAACAGACCATGAACAGCCCTGTTCCAGGCAAGCAGAAAGTCCAGAGCATCCAGGAAACACAGGATAGAGATCTGGGGAGGAACAGGGCAGTGAGGCTCATTCCTGATGGTGGCACTTGTTTTACCAGCTGAGAAAGGCAGAAGTCTAAACTGGGAATAGAAAAGGAAGAGTTATCCAACTTTTTACCACCAAAATCTAAAACTGGCTGCTGCTGAAGCTGTCAGTTTGTAGCAGGGGTGTGCAGTCACCATGTGAAGCATATTTAACATAATCCATTGAGCTGAGAGCAAAGCTGGATTGGTTTGGGTTTTCCTCTATTTGTTTAGGATTTGGTGGGGGTTTTGTTTGTTTGTTTGTTTGGGGTTTTTTTGGTTGGTTTAAGTTTGAAGTTCCTAGAGGAGCACATCTGTACCAGCACACGAACAGGCTCCCTCTGGTGGCTCATTTCCATAAATGACATTTTTTCCCAAAAAAAAAGCCGCTCCGTGCAGTCCAACCAATTGGAGTTGGCCGGATGAGGTGGAACCTGTTTGAGAGCACGTAGGTTCAGGAAGCTCTAAGGTTTTTTGTCAGGCACTGAACAATTAATTCTTTTATTATGAGTAAAGACTTGGGGGTTGTACAGGCTCTTTGTTGTTGCTATGCAGGCTGTAAAAGCATAGAGAAATCTTCATCTTTAAAAAATAAAAGACTTTTAAAACAAGTATATTAACTGTGAAACAGTGTAATTTTATTTAATAATGCTTAAAATTGCTGATTATTAATTCCACCCCCACTTTATTTAAAGAATTTCCTCCTTGTGATTACTTCAGGGTTGATATTTGCTACTTTTTGGAGGCACAGGAATAGAATAAGGGTTAGAATAGAAGTTTGAAAGACTTTAACAGAAACAAACCAAAAGCATGAAAACTTGGAAGAGTTGATATTGGACATGTACATGTCTTTTAGTTCAACAAGATATCAAAATTAAAAAAAAAACAAACAAAAAAGAAACCAACAAAACCACATCCCACCTTAAAAATAAAAACCCAAAGGCCCAGTGATTGTATAATCAACATCACTGCACAGCTTCCAGCACTTGCACTTGCTATTCAGCCTTGCTCCCATGTGGACCTACCCCAGACCTACCAGATTTTGACTGAAGTAGTTAAAATTTCATAGGTGGCTAAATATAACCTGCCAGTCAGGAAATGCTGCATGGATGGAACCTTCCAGCAGGGCGGGAGCAGGCGTGGAGCTGGAATGGGTAACCCAAGCACATCCAGAACATTTTACACCAGCCTGCTGTTAACCCTGGTCACGGCTGACAGCTCCTGGGGCTGCACCTGCAGTGAGGAGGAAATGGTTTGTGTTCATGCCATCTCCATGTCGTGTTGTTGCTATAAATCTCACCAAGGAGAACTCTGATCATTCCCAGTTCTGGCTGTAAATATTCTGGCTGCAGCAGAACAAACTCTGGGTCTTAATAGGCTTCAACAATTTTTGGTTGCCTCAAGTTTTCACCTCACCAAATATTATTCCTAAGGATTTGTCCCTGACTCTCTGCAGGGAATGATCCCTAGTTCTGAGGTAGCCCTTTGTGAAGCATAAATCCTTCTTCAGTTTAATATTTCATAGAGTTGCAAACTGTTGGAAATTTTTCCAGGATTGTTCCTCAGCTTCTTGTCCCCTTCCCCTTAAAACCTGTTGGAATTGTCAGAATGGTACTAAAGAAAATTGTGCCTTTAAGAAATGTTCCTCTGTCAGTTTGTTTTATATTTTAGGCCAATCTCTCCAGAATCCTTACCTAACCTTTACAGTGCTGGAGAAAGGGGAGGGGAAAAAAAAAGGTTGCTAGGATACTTGAAAAAAAGCAAATTAGCTGCACTAGAAATAAAACAAAAGGATTAAAAATCTCTAACCTTTTGAGTTAAACACTCAGTTCCAGCCACTGCCAAAATTTCATGGTCCTTCTTTTTGAGACAAAGGAATGCAGAATGTCATAGAGCCCCAATTTCACAAGCATATGGGATTTTAAAGCATTGCCTCACTGCATTAAGGTTAAGATATGATGAACTCTGTGGTAAGTTTCTCCTGCTGATGGCAGAAAATTTGATAATTATTTATACATTTATATATTTCTGTTCCTATCCCTGTTTAGAAGTAGAACTTTGGAGTTTTAGATATTCCATAAAACACTGAGCTCAGCTGAGCAAAGCTGAGTCCCTAAAACCAGGTAGAATGTAAGGCTTCAATGAAAGACTTACTTTGGGACAGAGCTGTGGAGTTCTCTTTTTATATCACTTTAGTTCTACTGAACTTTTCTCCTTTTATAGCTTTGGCAGCAAAAAATCCAGAAGGAAAGTAAAGGTGAAGATGGAGATTCTTTCCCTTCACTAAAGTATTCACCACTGATTGAAACACTGATATGAAATCAACCCTTGCATATTTTCCTTCATCTTAAGTGTAGTAAAATTTCTGCTTATTTCAAGGCAATCCCATTTTACTTATTCAAATCCACTGCAGCAGAGAGCCCCAAGCCCCTGCACGAACTCTGAGGCAGAGCCAGCACTCAAGGAGAGCTGCTGGGATTATCAAAGCACGTCGTTTTCAGGGCTCTCTACTCCACTGAGCTGAGCAGGTTTTGATCAGATCCAAAGGCAAAGGATGAAGCCATCCCTGCCCTGGCGCCTCCAGAATTTGGATGCAGCTGTGATTTGTAGGCCAGCAAACACTTCTGCATTGATGGCTCTTTCTTCTTCCTTTTTTACCCCAGTAATGCCTGAAGCAAAACCCCTGTGGGCATGGGAGATCTTCAGGAGCACTCCACAGCCTGGGCATGTTTGGTGTTTCGGTCCAGAGAGATTCTACACGACATTTACCCTCAGATATTAAGAGGAAACACAAGGCAGAGGAGTGTTGGGCTTTAACAAACCAACATTGTGGATGAAAATGGAGCAGGACTTGCTCCTTGCCCAGTCCCAGGTGGGAGGAGTGGCTGGCCTGGGTGCAGGATGGAGGGAGGGAGTCCTGCCAGCTGTCTGCTCTGCAGATAATCAGCAATGAAAGGCTCCTCTGCCTCTTCCCCTTGGCAGAAGTTGTCAGAATTCCCTTTCCCTGGACAGCCAGTGAGAACTATAGAAACTTCCAGGGAGGAAGAACGCTGCCGGTTTCACAATCAATTCCCATGGCTCTGCCATTCCAATGTCTGATGCCAGCAAGGATTTGTTCTGCACCCCTTCTGATGCCACAGAAGTCAGAGATGGAAAGTTGGAGCTTCCTTACTTACAGGGGGAGTTGGAGATCATGATATTGCTCTGGCTTGACTATTTCCTTTCTCCAGCTGAGGCAGTACATAATATTTCAGACAAGAAAAATGTGTACCAGGAGCCTTCCCTTAATGTATTTTCTCATTTATTTCTTTGACCCCTTTAAAACATGGATTTTTCTTTTCCTCTTCTTCCTCTCACATTGATGTGAGTCACAAGAATGAGTTTGCAGGTTTGGTTTTTTTAGTTGTTTTGTTGGGTTTTTTAATTAAAAACAAAAAAGTATCATCTTTGCATGCATAAATTGAACTGGAGTAGTGACAATCTGAGATGGCAAATTGGGAAGCATCCGAATGCAGCTGCATAAAGAGAGAAAACAGCAAATTGGAATGGAAACACATTTGGACAATTACAAACTTGCCAAATCAGGACATGTAAATCTCCTTTAAAAAAAAATAAAAGGCAAAAGATGTAATACTGTTGTGTTTCTGCAGTGCTTACTGAATTAAAAATGCAGAGGCTGTAATAGTACAAAGATCAGGATTTACAAAGGAAAACGAGCTGTAGGAATTAAGAATTACTGAAGTCTAACAGGTCATTTTAAAAGAATTCCAGAAGAGCAGAGCAGAGCCAGGGCATTCCATGGGCTCACTGCTCCCTAAGGAATGGGAAGCAAAGAGCACCAGCAGCCAGAGCCCTGCCCAGAGCAGCCGTGGGAGGCAGGAACAGCCCCAGAGATGGTCCCAGGCTCAGCCAGAAGCCCAGGGCTGCAGACAAACCATGGAATCCTAGACTGAAAGGATCCCTGAGTAAGCCATGGAATCCTAAACTGAAAGGATCCCAAACCACTGAGGCTGGAAAAAAGCTCCAAGGCCAGCAAGGCCCAGCTGTGCCCCAGCTGTGCCCCAGCTGTGCTCTCCTTGTGCCCAGCCCAGAGCTCCGAGTGCCACCTCCAGGCATTGCTGGGACACCTCCAGGATGGGCACTCCCACCCTGCCTGGGCATTCCCAGGCCTGAGCTCCCTTTCCATGGGGAAATTCCTGCTCATGTCCCACCTGGCCCAGCCTGGGCCGTTCCCTCCCCTCCTGTCCCTGTTCCCTGGGACTGGATCCCAAATCCCCCCAGCCGTCCCCTCCTGGCAGGGGCTGTGCAGAGCCAAGGGTCCCCCTGATCCCCCTTTTCTCCAGGCTGAGCCCCTTCCCAGCTCCCTCAGGCCCTCACAGCACTGACACTCTGCCCCTTCCCCAGGGCCACCTTTCTCAGGAACTCAACAATCTTAGGAAAAATATTTAGGCAATTTAAAAACCTAATTTTTCTATTCTAAAATCCATAAAATGCCCTATTTTATTTTTATTTATTTTAAATGGGGTGTATATGGTGCAAGATGATACTTCCTGGAATACTTTGTTTAATGTTTTTGTGTGATGATCTTCATTTCATTGGCCATGCTTTTGAGAAGACATTAAATATAATATATATTCTTTACAGGACAAATAAACTTTTAATATGCCAGACTTTTTTTTTTTTTTGAGGGATGGGAGGTAATATTAATAATTCAAGCCATCATAGTACTTGATTAAGCCTCTAGGAATTTCAAATTATTTGTTAGGGAACTGGAGTACTTCAGAATATCTATTTCTGTTTAAGAATCTTAAGATTCAAATGACTGGTGTCTCTCTTGCTCACTCAAAAAAATCAAAACATGAACTTGAATTAATTTGCTTTTATTCAAGCATATGGGAACCTGCTGGAGAAAAGGAAAAATGTGAAAATATAGTAGGCATGGCCACAGATAAACTTTTACTAAAAATTTGTGTTTGGTAGGAAAAAAACCTCAAAATTAGGCGTGTCTTGGGGTAAAAAAAAAAAAGCATTTATAGTGTGAATCTCTGCTCCAGCACTGAATTCCTGTTGTTACAGCTTTATGATAATTACAGCTAAGTGCAACAAAGTGTATTGTTTTGTGTAAAAAGTGAAATAAGGTCTGGGAGGATCCAGCACTTTGGATTTCAGCGAAAATGAGAAAATTAGGAATTTAGCAGGAATCACTTGGGAACTTGATTGCTGATTTTGATGTTTTGGTTTTGTTTTTTGGTTTTTTTTTCTGTTTAAATAATTCCTCCATTTTTTAATCACCCTTTAAATCTTCTCCAGGGTAATTATTGAGGGCACTGAACCCTAAGGGAGGCAGGCTGCAGTCTCACATATCCAGAGGGATCATCATTCCCACTGTTTATTTTCTGTGCTACCCTTGATTTCCATCCTGCATCATTGTCTTAATCCACATATAAGTTTAATAGAAAATGACAAATGTCACTCATTTGCAACTAAATAGCTTTTTAGAATTGCTTTTTATTTCCCAAAAATGTGCAGCACAGATATTAAGTCTCACTCAACTTTCAAAGCCCAACCCAAGAGTTGTAAACACCTCGGTGAGCAAACTCTGACAGGTGAATAATGTGAGTACGTCCTCCCACAGGAAAGGCTTTTTCAGGGTGTTGAAAGTCTGGTGGTTCACACTTCAGCTGGAAAAGTAAAACTTGGGTTTTTCTGAGGAGCTATTTTTGTACAAACTGTGCAGGAATAATGCATGAAACCACTTGAAAATATGGGGCAGTGATCCCACAACTGTGCACTGTAAAGAGTTTTTATGTTTTAATCAGGATGAGATGCAAAACAATTCCTTGGTGATATTTTTCTAGGTTTTAGGCTGAAATTCAGGTTTTATTGGCTGAAATTTTTTAGGAGATGATAACAAGACATGTTTTGCTTTTTCCAGTCATGTGCTGCACAGTCAAAAGTGACAGGGGAAAGGGGGAATGCCTGCTGGGATTATAGAATTTATATCAAAATCTAAAAAAATATAGAATTCTCTGACAGAGACAACTCTGGAATTCCTACTAAGCTGATAACTTCCCATTCCTCAGAATGCAGCTAAATTATTAAATATAGCTTAAATATATAAATAAATGTACTTCTGTAATATCTGTAGGAACAGGGGAAGTATTAATACAAATCTGGTCTCAGTGTTTTGTGTTTCCAGCAAGAGTTAATTCCATTTTTATTCTCTTTATAAGTTGGTATTAAGAACTTTGCAAAAGTCTGAACAAGTCCTGTGACACTGAAGGGTTTTCAGGGGTTTCTTCTTCAGGGATGGAAAATTTCTTTTTTTTTTTTTTTTCATTCGATGGCCAAACAGGAGTTTTCTGTCCTTTTCCCCCTGAAACAGGAGGGCAACAAAATGCAAATGCCATCAAGCTGTCACCTCAGTCCCTGCTCCATGTGGGTTGCACATCCTGTCCACTTCCAGCAGGGATAAAATCTGCACACTGAGGAGTCTGTTCAAGCCTTCCCCTGGGCTGTTGTGACCCCCAGCACCTGCCAAGCTTTGGTTCCCCCTGCTCCCAACCCCTCTCCTGAATTCCCCTGGCAGGTTCATCACAGGACAAGTTGCTAAATTCCTCCTTGCTGAAATGTCTCACCCATGGGATGTTCTCTCATTGTGACCACGCCACAGTGCCAGGATAAATGCATTAATACCTCAGCATCTCTCTTGTTTAGGAGATGGAGCTATGCAAGCAAAATATAAAATAAATATTTCAGAGGGGCAGTTAAGAGGCAGAGCGTGTAAGACATGAAACTTCCGTTGAGCTCCTTCCAGAGACTTTTAAAAACATCCTTCTTCCTCTAACAACATATTTAACTTGTTCCTCCCCTCTGTGTTTGTTGGGGATTTTGCATAATGCAGTGTCACTAGAAACTTTCTGTCTAGCTGAATTAAGAACCACCAAAAGTCTCTCTAGAATGGAGTTCCTGAGTGAAACTGAAAGGACTAAGTGGCTGAATAACTTTTTTTAATTTAAAAAAAAAGAGGATATGGCCAGTTGCTTTGGAAAAAAGGCCATTCACTTGCCAGAGGACTTGGAGATCTACAGACCACCCAGAAGGCAGAGACCCTGCCAAATCAAAACCCCAAGGACATCATGCAGAAAGGGCTGCACTTGGCTCCCAGGACTGTTGGGATTTTACTTTTTATACTCCAGTGTTTAGAGCCATAAAGAACGTCTGGCAGTGAAACTTTGTGTTTTATCATTAATGAGTCCCACCTGTCTGAAAAAAAGGGGTAAGGGCAGAAGCAGAGGTGAGGTGATCACTGGGAAAAACAGTTTTGCAGTAGAAGGGGATTGGGAATGCCAGGAAGTCTGAGATCTCCTGCTCCAGGATGCCCTTGCCCTACAGAGCACCCAGGGGAAGCTGCAGCAGGTGGAAGAAGAGGCCACAAGAACAGAAACTTTTGTACCAGACACTGGTGCCACTCAGTGAGTTCTGGGAGCTGACACATGCCATCACCCAGAGCTGAGACTTCTGCACTTCTCATCCCTGAATTTCCAGCTATGCCATTACTCTGTCCCTAATTAAACCCTAATGATGAATATTTGTCAGGCTTTAGAGCTATTTGTTGTGAATCCAGCTGCATTGTTAATAAATGGGGGAGTAGCACTGTCAGGAATGTTGCAGTGTAAATAATGGTGGCAGTAGCTGTTCTGGGAATGTCTTCAGAGTTCCCATTCTAATAAAATCAATATTAAATTGAGGAATATCAAGGGTGTGGCCTTGTCAGGGCTACCTAAATCAGAGACAAGAGAGAATTAAGAGAGTAAAAGCGGTTCTATTTATTGGAGGGCCTTCAGGTACATTTTGGGCAGATGAAATCCCCCAGGGCCTACACCCAAAATGGACCACGGTCATTTTGGGGTTTTATCCTTTTATAAGTTTAGTCCATTTGCATTTTGGGGTTAATCTTCCAATTCCAGCTGCAGGTAATGAAGTCACTGACCCCAGGTTTGCTCCCCCAGGTCCCTTTTGTTCCCATCCCTGGGGCTGAGGCACTGAGGTGTCCTTGAGTGCCAGGCCTGGAGAGGAATTGCTGTGCCTGCCCCAGATGGGGAAGCTGCAGCTGGCCCTGCGTGTGGAGTTTGGAGTTACACACTAAAGAGCTGCAGGAGTGCAAAGAGATGGAAAATAGACAAGCTGAAATCCTAAGAGCATAGTATGCACTTGCACTTAAAGATAATCAGATAAAAAACTCTGTAATGGTTATAAATTAGCAATCCTTGCTCATGAGCTCACTGCCAAGGAGGACTGGAGAAACATTTATTTGCTGGCATGGCTAGGGGATGCAGCTTGCAGGGTGTGCTGGGGCAGCAGGGCAGCAGAGCCTGGCATCCCCGAGCTGGGACTGTGTGGCAGCACCTGCTCAGCAGCACCAACCTGCCAACCAGCAGGGACAATTCATGGCACGTGCCTGAATCCCCATTATTTCAATTTGTGTTGGAATGAGAGCAGTGCTAGCGATGAGAATAGCACAAAAATAATGCAATTTTAGCCATTTGGAGGTGCTGGTGATAACTCAGATTTACAAGTTCTTTTACTATACTTGAAAAATGTAGTTGCACATTAACTAGAGGCACAAGTAAAATTGAATTTCACAATTGAAATTCACTGCTCTGAGGGATGGTTGTGACCTCCACCACAGCACCTCTGACAATCACATAGGGCAACAAGGTATCTACAGAGATAAAATTATAATTCCTCCCAAAAGTATTCCTGGAAGTTTTCCAAGAGTGAAAACATTCCTCCCCCAAGTTTCTCATTTGAATGCTCTATATTTATATAGTGGAGTGTTAAAATAATTAAACTTTAAGGCCAGACTATGATAATCTCTTTTGACAACCTAAGTGGGTAGAACAGCCATACATTTTTTTTCTGGTAATTATTTGAGTTCTAGACTAGCTTTCAGAAAAAAATCCTGTTCCATTTAAGAAATGCAGGTGGAAGAGAGGTAGAGCTTCAGGAATTTGTCACAGGTCAGGTAATATGTCACTGAAAAGTTGTGCTTTTATTTAACTGTGGGATTTTTGCAGCCCCAAATTTAGATTTTGATTAATAAGTTCATACCTTTCTTTTCTTCAGGAGTAAGTTCCAGTTTCTGAATGCAGAGAAAACCTGACCACCCCCTAAAAACTGAGGAGGGAAACATTAAAATTATGTGTGAAGTAGATAGGAAATAATTTTTAAAAAATATTTTTTAAACCATGTTTTGGGGGAAGGGTAATATTTTTTCAATTACATATATAATTTTTTTACAGTATTTGATGACTTGGCTTGTCAAGCTTATTTTTTGCTAGTCCTGATCTTAAGATATTAACTCTAGTCTGAGCATTCAGTCAAATGATCACTCAGTAAAATACAGAAATTTCTTTCTAATATTTTTGTAAGATATATGATGAGCAAAAGGAAAGTTTTGTGGACCAAAGATATTCATAAATTGAGGCAGATTTGTACCATTCCAGAGAAGGTCCTGAGTGTGGGCCCTGTATTTCACACAGTGGCACTCTGCAAGACTTTGAGGTGACTGAGCAGTCCAATAAATATATATATATAAAAAAAAAAAAGGTAAATTATTGTAAAATAATTGGTTTTTCTGAAGTGGACACACAGAGATGTAATAGAGAGGGTTCCAAGAGCTCCTACACCACAGAAGGACTTGTGGTTTTTGGTTGGGATAGTACTTCCAGAAAATAAAATTTCATCCTTAAAGAAATCTCTGTTATCTTGTTGTGCACATGAGGCTTTCAGCTGGATAATACAAACATTTGGGGGCTCTATTCCTCTAGTACAGCCACAAAGTTAATTTTTGTCACAGCAACATTGATTCTGTCTCTTGTGTTTGCTTTTCACAAGATCACAGAAGAATCAGGCTTTTTCTTATTTTTTCTTACTCTATTCCAAGATGACTTACAAGGAAAAGCTGCTCTCTCCTTCACTTTGAAAAGGCAATAAAGCTTCTTTGGATATTCATTGTGCACAGGTGTAAAACCCTCTCAGAAATTAGGAAAGGTTTTCCTCACAGCATCAGGTGCTTGGAATAATTTAGAGAAAAAATTATATTGCGAAAATGACTTGCACAAAGCATACTTTACTTTAAAATATATTACATTTCCTTTGTAAGTACTAATTCCAGTGTTATTTAGTGCAAAACCAGGTGCTTTGGGTAGGACTAGGAAAAAACAAATCACTTAGCTCTAATTGCTGAATATTCTTCTTGAATACTTGATTTTAAAAGCCCAAAAGACCAAATTGTTATTTGAAAACTGAAAACATTTAATTATTCAAATGGATAAATTGTCTTAGACTGAGACAAGGCTGGAATTAAGTGCAGATACTTCTAAAACTCCCTGAGAGCAGGCTATGACCATTCCATTAACAGAATTGTTGTGCTGCTTATGCTCAACGATCCATTTCATTTTCCTTTCCTCTCTGTTTGATGTAGTGGCGATCACAGCCCTCCAACATGTGCAATTTAAGTTTTCAGTGGTGATACAAGTTAAAATTGAAAGTAGTTTTGTAAAATTAGGAGTGTCAGTGCAGACAGAACAGAACAATGTAATTAACTGCAGAGCAAGTCATTAAAGAGAGAGAAGAAATGAAACTGCAAATCAGCTGCAAAGGCAGACTCTGAACTCTTGGCATCACAAATTGCTCATTCATTATCAGCATTGTTGTTATCAGCCCTCTGAAATATTTGGTGACCTTTAAGTTTAGAAATGGAGCTTTGGGAGTTTAAGAAATTCAGGAAAGCACTAAAAATGTACCTTTTATTTTTCTGCTTAATTGAAACAGGTTTTCTATTTAAACACAGCAGCTGTGCCCTGCAGACAATCAGTTTTGTGGGATCACTACATAAATTCACAGAAGACCACTACAAACTGCATGGAGCAGATCCATAAATATGGTAGGGAAGTGTTTAACCAGAATCTGGAATTGCTTCTAAAGTTATGGGTTTGTAATTCTAGAGCAATAATTATTACTTTTTAACTCTGGAAATGAACAGAGAGAAAACAAACAAAACCAAGCCATTTGGTTCCTCGTTGGGAAAAAAAGGTAAAAATTAAAAATATTTGGTTTGACCGTAGATAGTTCATGCCAATAAAATGTTTTTGAAGGACGGGAAAGAAACGCATGAAGGGAATTATGGGCTCATTTCTCAGTGTTTACAGAATCTGCCAAGGATAGTTGCAAACCCCCCTACCTAGGGAGATAAAATCATGCAAGGAGTCACAAATTCACAGAACTGCACTTTGTACAAACAGACATTTAGGGCCAGAAATCACAATTTTCACCTCCCAGCAGAAAGTCCAGTCAGAAACGCTGCAAGCAATTTCTGCATTTGCTGTGTCCAAGGCAGTGATAAATGTTTATACAATGAGAGACAACTCCAGCAGAGAGAGTTTAGAGCTTCTCCATGAGCAGAAAAAGTGGGAATTCCAACACACAGAAAACAACTTAAAAAGTGGGAATTCCAGCAATAGGATCCTGTGGTGGTAGAGTTGCAGCATCCACATTTATGATTATTACCCCTACTCCTCTCTGTCAGGAATTTTAGGATTTTGTTTTGGGATGCATTTGTGCAGCCTGCTGTTTTAGCTGGAATTTATTAGGAATTTTAAGTCTGGAAGGAGTATTAGAATAAATCTTATTTTCTTGCAAATATTCCCATGTCCTCTATTAGTTACTGGGGACAGGAAGAAAAACACTCAGAATTTCCCTCAATTACTTTAATTCTGGTGTATATTTTATCTATAAAACTCCTCCCTTTGCATCCACCTGGAGAGCAAATATTTTAAGGCCCAAGGAAGAGCTGAGCAAGGAAAAAAAATCAAGAACAGTGGGAATTATCTGTCAAGTAAAACAAAGCTTTTTCAGGAACTCCTTCTTAATTTCTTTATTATGATCCAAGCAGATGAAATGGCAATTTTAAGAGTTAAGAAAGAGTAGCAACAACAGCAACACCACCAGGAACTAGGAGCAAAGAAACCCTGACCTCAATCTTATGTTGTTTTTTGGGGTTTTTTCAAATCAACTTTTTTTACCTGTGTGTTGTTTACATAAAAACATATATTTATTTTTATATTATTTATAGTCCCTGTTTGGGCTATTTTTAAAAGCCCATCTACCTCTAGTCAGCAATGCAAAACAAGTGTGATTCAAGAGAGCTCCAACAGAGGTCTTATTCTTTAGGGAAATCAGATTGAGTATGGGCTTGAATAAATTCAGGTTGCAGCTCCAGCAGCCTGTGGGTGTCTGTGAATGGCTCATTTTGTATTCCAGACACACTGTGAGCTACAAATGCCAACCACCAGAGCTGCACTACACAGACCAGGCTGTTGCTCCATCTTAAAGCAAACACTTCCATTCTGAAAACACACTTTAAAATCCTCTGAGGACTGAGTGCTTTATTTGAGGAATTTTTCCTCATCAGTGTTGGGGTTTTTTTTCTGATTTCAACTCAAATACCATCCGAATGCGAGGTTGTAAACAAGGAAAAGCAGCAGCTGAAGAGCAGAACTGAAATGCGGGAGAAACATTGGAGTTTATCTGTTTTGGCAGATAAGAGCTTGCTGCTGTGATCTGTCATTTGGGTAATTTTCCCCTTCAAAGTGGGAACTGAAATTCATTTTGTTGAGATTTCCTTTGAAACTCTGCGTGCAGGGAGGCCGAGTTTTCCCACAGGACAAAGTGAGAGTTCTTTCACCCCACGTTTGTCAAGACTCCAGCACCCAGGGCCCCCCTGATGCCTTCTGAAGGCTGACCTAGAACAGAACCAGAGCTAAAGAATAAAGCAGGGATTTATTAAAGGATCTCCTCCATGGATCCACCTTGGGCAGCACCAGAGCCCAGCCAGGGCTGCACCCAAATGGCCCAAAATGGCCCCAAAATGCACGAGCGCTCCCGGGGGCTCTCCTGGGATCAGCTCTGCTCCATTGGCACCTTGGAGTTCATTGTCCCATTCCAGCTCCAGCCCAGGCAGTCCCACCCTGCTGGTTTTTCTCTCTCAGCCCACGGGGTTTGTGCTGCTGGGCTGAGATTTGGATCATTTGTCCTTGGTGCCCAGCTGGAGCAGGAATTGTTTTGTCTCCCTGCTCTGTGCAGAGCTCAGCATCCCCTGATGTGAAGCCCAGCCCCACACACTAAAGCAGCACAGAATATGAAAATATAAAAGCCAAAACCTGAGGCATCCCCCCCTGTGCCCATCACCTGGACTCACTCACACACGAGGCCCCTTCCCAGCAGCAAACCTGGGGTGGCTTTCAGAACAAAAGCAGAAAATCACCCAGATTTATTCCTGCACTGAGCACACTCCTCCAGCTCTGGGCTTCATGTGGTTCCTCGTTCCCAAGGAAACACCGGCGATGCTGAGCACATCCTCTCCTGTCGTGAACTGCAGGAGGCTTTGGGGATATTTTCTCCCCCCCCTGAGAAGTTTTTGAAGACATCAATCTGAAATAATTTGCTGCACCTGATTGGCGTTGATTTCTATTTACAAATATGTAAATCTTCCCATGAGTAGAGGAGATTATCTAAATCTACACTGAAACGAACTGCAGGAAATACATGGCACAGGCAAATCAATTTAATTATATTTAGGATGGGATTGCCATAGTTGCCAAAGGAATGAAGATGTTACACCATTGTGATCCCTAGATGGGGCTTTTACTTTGATTCTTCAGAGGCATAATTTGCATTATGGCTGATTTGTCATTAAAAAAAAAAAGAAAAGAGATTGACAGAGCAGCAGCTTTCAATGGTCATATCTGGAACACCTGGAAAACACTGAGGAAAACAAGGGGGAAAGGGGGAAAAAATGGGAACAAATCTAAAAGTGTGGCACACCTGAGAGAAGTGGTGCTTCTGACTATCAGTGGATTGGTAAAATAAAGAAAAAATGGATTTACAGATTTACAGGAGTTACAGAGAACCCTTCAGTACAATGATAAGAGATTCCTGAAGGATGCTCTTTCCCTTCTTGTTAGAGGCCTGGACTTTACCACCCAGGACAGTTTTCATGGATCAAACCTCGTTAAATATGGCTGGAGAGTTGCAGTAGTTAGGTTTCCAACTTGAATCAACATTCTATACTATGAACTGCAAGTTTTCATTTCTTTTTTCTTTGTGTGAACAACACTAGTACAAAAAATGGCATTATTAAATCCCCTAGAGAGTATCAAATTAAATTCTAATTAAAGTGAAGAAATCGACTGAAAGAGAAATAGGACGTGCAAATAACCCTTATTAAATCTATAAATCCAGAGATACAAATTCAGGTAATTTCTAATGTCTATGATTAGGAGCATTTGTAAGAGGGCTCTGAGATATGCAGACATTAATTCTTTTTCATGAAAACAAATACCCAGGAGATCACCAAAGCACCAAGAAAGGAGCCAAGCAGCCAGGGATGGTTCCATGCCAAGGCAGGCAGAAACTCCAGGGATTTTCAGAGGCTAAGCTGGCTCTGTTTGGACACTCACTGAAAAGAACATCATTTCCTCTGCCGTGTTAAAAATCAAGCAAGACACTGCAGAGTTTGTAGGGCTCTGTTAATATCTGCCAGCCTTGGACAGAATTTCCAGGTTTTTGGAGATTATATTGGGCTGCAAGTGCTTTCTGCCCTGTCTCCAGTGGGAAAGCTGATAACGTGGCCAACATGAACTGTCCCCTGTCAACAGGCAGGGAAAAAGAGAATTGGGTCTGTGCTTTAGGAAGGGACATTTAAGTGGTAGGATTTAAGCAGGTAATTTAATCTAAACACACTTAATTTGTCGTGCTGAGTAAAGAGAATCAGCATTGAAAAAGGCAATTTATTTAAATCCTTCTATCCCGAGCAAAGAATCCCTGTACAAGGCCATTGCCTGTTTTACAGCCTTTGTGATGAGTTACAGAAACTTGCCCAGAAAAACCTCTTCCTTTATTATGTTCTATTCAAAAGCACAGAAATATTCACAGAAGGGGAAACAGCTCTGTGGACGTTTCCAGACAAAAATATTACTCCAATCAACTCCAATCAGCTTTAATCAACTGGTTTTACCAGAGGTCAGGAATGAACCTCAAAAAAAAATAAAAGCCTTAGCAAAAAAAGGGCCTTAAGCAGGTAATTTAATCTAAACACACTTAATTTGTCATGCTGAGTAAAGAGAATCAGCACTGAGAAAGACAATTTACTTAAATCTTTCTGTCCTGAGAAAATTATCCTCCACCAAGGTCATTACCTATTTACTGCCTTTGTGCTGAGTTATAAAACCTTCCCCAGGAAAGTGTTCTGTTCAAAAGCGCAGAAATAGTCACATATTCCTCAAATGGAATATATACCCTTTATATTCCTTTTGGAAAATATTTCTGTGGAGGTCTCCAGACAAAAATATTACTCCAGCTTCAATCATCATGTTTTACTGGAGGTTGGAAGTAAGCCTCAAGAAAAAAAAAAGAGCCTTAGCAGTGGGGCCTCCTTGAATTCAATTTAGCTGCAAAGTACTTGAAATTTTCCTCATGAAAGGAAATTAAAATTAAGACCATTTTTCCAAGTTGAAACTGTCAACAGATTGTTTGATTAGACTCCAGATTCAAAAGCAACCAGGTGGAATTTTTGTGTTTTTTTACAGAAATTAAGGACATTTTTACAGAAATTAAGGACATTTGAAGGCAAAAGCCAAGGCCATGGTGAGTTCCACACTCTTCACTGATGAAAGGGTAGAATTGATGAGATTTTACTCTGAATTCTTTCGTATGCAATTCTCTATTAAAATAGAATAAAAAGGGATCAGAATTACTATTTACATTTACATATAAAAATTTAATTGATAGAGAAAATTTTTTTTATGCAGCAGCATGAAAAGCAGAAATCTCTTCAAAGTTTGAAGCTCTTTTCCAGCTTTTTTCTGCTTACAAATTCAAGAACTGATATTTGCAAGTTAAAACCTCAACAGGAAACCTCAAGGGGTTTAGGATAAAGTATTTCTTCTCAAAATTTATTTTGGGGAGGAAACTTAAACATTTCTTTATCTGTCCCTGCACAGTGTAATATTAAAAAAATAGTTTCCTTTAGAAGGTCTCATGCATGGATGTAATACAGTAAAAAGAAAACTTGAGAAATTAAAACTCTCTTCTTTCTGGGACATATATTTTGTTTTGGCTTCTACTTTCTGATACCCAACTGTACTTAAATTTAGAAGGAATAAAATACAGGAATAAATATCCTGAGTATTGTAATCAAAGGTGTCCCTTATTAACCAACGAGCAAAAAAACTGTTGCAAAAATCAACATTTTAAAACAGAACATGTGATCTTATAAGCTCTGATTAAACTTTTTAAATACTGAATAATTCCTTTCTCAGTACTGAACACAACAATTAGACCACGTTTACAATATCACCATTAGAAGATTAATTTCACTTTGGTTTAAAAAAAAAAAAGGCTCTACTGAAAATATTCTCCTCTTAAGTGTTATCCTGAGTGGGCCTTGATCTCTAGAATGTCCAGTCCTGGGAACTGAACCTGGGTCAATTTGAAAGCACAGAAAATGGACAAAGTGGCAAGAAAACAAGTTCTGCAAAGCAATCTTCCCTTTAAAAATCCACATTTTTGGGCATTGCTCTTGCCTGAAAGCTGCTAATCCACTTTCTCTGCATATCCAATGCTACTATCTTGAACATAAATGCATTAAAAAATAAATTACTTGTGGTCTTCCTTACAATATTTTCCTCTTTGTAAACATTTCAAACTTTTTAAAATGTATTTTCTATTCTACCTGTACCTTTCAAAGCTCAAAAAGCCAAACCCCCAATTTTCCAGACATGAAAATGAACACTCTTTCAAAATTTTTGTATCATCTAGATGTAAATCTGGACATGACCAGCTTCATTTTAAATGGAAGCTCTGTGGGGAAAGCCCAGTAATATAAATCAATTTGTACCCCAAACAATTTCAGAAATCAAGTAGAAGGAAGTCAGATAGGAGGTTTTGCTTTGGGACCACTTCTGAAGCATCACTGGAGTAATTTATGGGAGTAAAGCTGGGGGCTGGGCTTTTTCTGAACCCTATGTACACCTTCAAACCCTAAATTATGTTTTTCAAGTTTGGAAAACTCTGCTTTTAACAGGAAATCCCCAGGAATCACAAAGGCAGAATTAGAATGTTCTCTTGAAATCTGAAGAGTGCAGAGGCCAAGCTGTCAGGCAGAAAGGAGAGACAGAGCCTTGTGCTGATGGCAATTAGCACAGATAACGAGGTGGCTCCTGCCCAAAATTCCAAAAACACCTGGGCAGCACGACTGGCTTCAGAGTGTTATCCAGGGTGGAATAGATCCACATGGGAAGCTTGTTAATTTATTTAGAAGCAGAAACCTTTTTCCAGCCTGTTCCCAGGCTGGGGATTTGGTTGAGTGCCTCTCATTAGACTGTGTGATGGTCTAGGGTGACACTTTGTGGTTAATCCGAGCACTGAAATATCAATTGTGAGTCAGCTCTTGGGATAATTCAGGAAGAAACTGATCTCACCTCCTGGTTAAAAATCCTAAGCAGGCAAGTGTGGAGCTTCTCAGGTTTTTGGAGTGTGTCATGTGGAGTGGTGAGCATGTCTGAACTGTTGTTTTCAATGTAAATCACCTGACATAAATCACTGAAACAAGGGAATGATCACACTGGAAGTGCCTTTAACAAGGACAGAAGAGTTTGGCTTTGGGATAGAAAGGGAAAAAATAACTCGTGGAAATTTTTTGTCAGTGTCCTCTTGATGCCTCAGGTTTTGGCTTTTATATTTTCACATTCTGTGCTGCTTTAGTGTGGGTCTGGGCTTTACATTATGGGATGGTGAGCTCTGCACAGAGCAGGGAGACAAAACAATTCCTGCTCCAGCTGGGCACCAAGGACAAATGATCCAAACCTCAGCCCAGCAGCACAAACCCCGTGGGCTGGAGAGAGAAAAACCAGCAGGGTGGGACTGCCTGGGCTGGAGCTGGAATGGGACAATGAACTCCAAGGTGCCAATGGAGCAGAGCTGATCCCAGTGGGAGCTTTCATGACTGAGTTTCCACCTTGGAGCCATGAGGACAGAGCCACAACTGTGGCTTGGTCCTGCCAGGGTGTGGCTTTTGGGGGCTTCAAGAAATCTCCTCTTTGTTGCCCTTAACTCCATCTAGCCTCTGTTCCAGCTCCTGGAAGCACCAGTTTTGGTGACCCAGATGGGACAGTGAGGCATCTGGGAAACCCTTGGACCTGACATTCCCAGAGGGGCCCAGCTGAGCTCCAGAGGTCCTTAAGGCATCCCTGTCTTTGTGACATCAGCTGGTTTTCCTAGGGAAAAACAGCAGCAGTCCCTCACTCTGAGCTCTCTGCGTTCACCTGGAGCTCAGTGTGGTCTCCTGGCTGCTCCCAGCCCTCACACCCACCCCTCCTCATGCCCCATCCCTGCTTCTGGCTCACCCAGCCTCGTGGACCTGCAGCTTGCTGTGCACCTAACACCAGACCTCCCCATTTCCATGGATTCTCCTTTATCCCTACAGCTCATGGCTGGCCTCTCACAGCTTTGTGTGAGGGGACTGTTTATTTCAGCTCATACACCTTGAAGGGAATGTAGCTCAGAATTCCACCGATTTCAACATAGCTTCACCCATCACCCATCCAATGTCATCAACTCATGGAAGGAAAAATCCCTTTACAGGAGTCAGTGGTGGGTGCAGCCATAACTTTTAATACTTTAAATACTCCAGTTTAAATCTTCCAGCATGCACCCAGCTGGGAAAAACAGTCCCAGCGTGACACCTTCTGCAGCAGCCTCCAGGAGAGGGGCTCAGCCCCACAGAAACCACTCTGAGCTGCGCTACCATGCTTTGAGAGCATCTTTTGTTGTCCTTCAGCTGCAGCTCCATTTTCAGGTACCACTTGTAAGATTTAGGGTAGAAAAGAGCTTGAGGCTGTTACAATGTTCAGGCCTCATCCATTGCAGCAATGAGTAAGGGTTTTCATAATTAGCTCAAGCATTTTTGTTTCATCTCTACATAATTAGATCTTGCTTTTCTCTTGACTTAAACTGTGAGTGAGGCTATTTTAGCAGTGTTTACACTGAAATTTCTCATCCCATTTCGCAGCAGTGTTTCCCTCAGAACTAATGTGAGTCTGGCTGGATTCAGAGACCATCCTAAAGCAGATTTTCTCCTTGGCTGCTCTGCTCATACTGAAATCCACAGCAGGAACAAATCTCATTTTGCTTCTGGGAAAGGTCCTCCTTTGGTGTCCCTTCACAGCTGTTTTGTATTCCAACCTTTGCCACATCCACTGGGGCAGTCTGGGGTCACAGTCCTTAAGTCCATCCTTCCCTCCTGCAGAGCCATGGAAGTTTTGGTGGTTAAGTCCCACCTGAGGCGTGTCAGATTTCAGCCCCTTCCTGAGCTACCACTGCTGCTCTCGGAATTTCTATCCCAAGAGATCACTTTTACAGCAGAGCTGTCCTTTTCCAAACAATTTCTTTGTTCTAAGGGAATTTCTGGTTACTTTGCTAAACACTCTTCCTTGCATTTATTACATAGTGAAAACCAACCTGACAATTTTGGCTTTCGCTCACTTGAATTTTAGCACTAACCTGTTAATTTTCCTAAATTCTTTCATGGACTATATCACTATTGAGACATGAGTATCCCAGTGGGTTTTCCACTGGCAGGATGCTGCAGTGTCCTTCTGTTTCCTTGCCACAATGGTTTCAGCAAACAGAGCAGCCTGATTGCCTCTTCAAAGGTGTGAAATCACAACAAAGCTGTTATGATCTGCATAAACTGTGGGTAGATTTGAAAGTCCGCATTTAAAACTATGATAAGAAAATACAATTAAAAGATCAGAAGGGATTTAATCTGTTTAAATGATTAGAAATTTATTCAGTCCTGCTGGAAGGTGCTGCTCCCCTGCTTGAAAAGGGCTCAGAAGAGCTCCCAGTCTGAGTTTAGCCCTGCAGTTATCAAATATGTGAAGAATTGGGTTCTTGTGCCCAGGGCACAGAGCTCTGGTTATAAAACCCAATTTCCAATTTGAATTTCCTGCACACTCTGCAGTGCCACAAAGAATTCTCCACCTGCAGCTGCCCAAACTCCTGGGTCCACCCTCCTTGTAAAGCCTCTGAGTGCTCTTGTGTCCTTTTCCCTGTGAGTTCAGCAGGGGGGTGACAGAATTCCCCCTCTGTGTGCTTCCAGCAGATCCTGCACAACGCTGGGAATTCCACACAGGAGCTGCCAGATCTGGAAAAGCCTCCTCTTTCAGCTCAGTAGAAAAAGAAAAATTATTGGATGAATTCTTTACATCTTTGCCATCCTTAACCTGAATGCTTTAATTCATCTTTGTGAAGAAAAATTTTAAGCATTTCTTATAGATTTAAACTTATATTACTCAGTCATTAGACTATTATCAACCTTTTCTGCAGCCACACTGAAGTCAAGTGGAAAAGAAGAAGCCCAAAAAAGAAATAAAAGCAAAGAATTTGGATCACCATGTGCATTGCTATTGAGCATGGCCTGGGTTTTTTTAAAAAAAAACAACTCCTTAATAAAACCATAATTTACTGATATGATTTTTGGTTGTCCTACTTTGATAAACCAAAATCAAAATTCCACCCACAGCAGAAACAGAAATGAAATCAAAAACCATCCCCCCCCCCCCAAAAAAAAAAAGAGGTAAAATGAAAAGAAGGAACATTGATCAGAAAGCAAAAGCAAGTCTTAGAAACAGCTCTTCCTTTTGATCAGAGTAACTTCACATGGAAGAGACTGCTTCAAAGCTCAGCAGTTTTCTGGGAATTTTTGAAGCTTGAGGGGAGCATTTCAAGTGATAATCTGCTCTTTTCGTGGTGTGGACTGCACAAAATGGCCTTAATGAGATTCAGTTCTAATGTCACAGGTCTTTCATAGCTGCATTTTAATCTCTGCTGAGGGCACCCAGGATGGCTGAATGAATGGCATTTCTATTCTGCAGAAATAAAAATTCCATTTGAAGATGAAATGAGATAATTTGTGCGTTTCTCCTCCACACAGAAGTGCTGCTGTGGGGGAAGGAGCAGGAATGGGATGTTAGGGTCTTCATTAACCCACAGGGGTGGCACTTTGGGGACAGAGCTGTGCAATATGGGCAGGGTGCTGGGCAATTGAATGATGCCTTGGGATTTTTTGCTTTTATATTTCCCATCTCTTTGTACTCCTGCAGCTCTTTAGTGTGTAACTCCAAACTCCACACACAGGGCCAGCTGCAGCTTCCCCATCTGGGGCAGGCACAGCAATTCCTCTCCAGGCCTGGCACTCAAGGACACCTCAGTGCCTCAGCCCCAGGGATGGGAACAAAAGGGACCTGGGGGAGCAAACCTGGGGTCAGTGACTTCATTACCTGCAGCTGGAATTGGAAGATTAACCCCAAAATGCAAATGGACCAAACTTATAAAAGTATAAAAACCCAAAATGACCGTGGTCCATTTTTTGGGGGGTTTAATCTGCCCAAAATGTACCTGAAGGCCCTTCAAGAAATAGAACTGCTTTTTATTCCCTTAATTCTGTCTGGCCTCTGGTTTTAGGTAGCCCAAAAAGGCATCAGGAACCTGACTGATTTCACACTTTTGCTCTCTGTTGTTACTCTTAAGAGATTTTTCCAGGCTGGGCTGTTTTAGCTCCATTAGAAGGAGAATCTGTCCCAGCCTGTCCCCTCACTGGTGCCACTGTCAGGGGCTGCACCTGCAGCACGAGGCGAGTCTGGGGAATCACCCCAGCGCCCATCACACACAGACCCTGCAGCACGGCCAGTTCTGGGCAGGATTTAAACAAAAACAGCTTCTGAAGGTTCCAATTCCCTCACTCTGGCACTGCTCTTGCACTGCTGCAGTGTTTCCCTCCCTGACTCTCAGACCCAAACCCAGCCTCTCTGGGACGTCAGAAACCAGAGCAACCCAAATGTTGTGTCTGAAGGATGCTGCTGGGATTCAAATTCTGTCATCCCTCTGCAGCAAATGTTGCTCTGCTAAGATGTGCCACCCAGGTTAATGGCCATGGCACAGAGCTGACAGCTTTCCAAGCCTCTGTGGCACACTGCTCCTCTACAAAATCAGCTTTGCCAGTCCAGAGCCCCCACGGGCTCCTCAGAGATTGGAGGGACAAGAACAGACCACCATCGTTTCTGAAATGTGACATTGCTATTTATTTTTCATTCAGTTTTCCATATCAAACAGCACATCTGTGTTCTCTGGCTGGAAATCAGCTGGTTTTCATTCAGAGACCTGGTCCTGGCATTTCCCTGTGTCTGAATACAACTTATGCCCACAATTTGCTGCATTTCTATGGCATCATCTCAACCTTTAATGCCACAAGAAGCACATAAGAATGAGTTGTACACTTGGTTTCTTTCAGTATTATAATCTAAGGAACACATTGAAAAACCTAACACATAAATTACTCCAAGATATAATAAGACAAGGGACTATAATTAAAAAGTATCACTGCAATGAGAAATCCACTGTGAGGAGGTTTTAAAAAAAAACACCGCCCAAACCTCCCTTAAATCTAAACCAACACATTCATGTCCTTTCTCTGCATGAACAGATTTTAAAATATTTTAAATTAATTCTAAAAAAATGTACTGCTTGCATTTTCAGTGACAGATTAAGCACAAGAATGAGCAACAAGAGTCTGATGAGATAATTTTTTTCAGTGACTTTTAAGATGTATTCAGAAGAATCTTTGAAATCCGATATTGATTTCCACTGAAGGTAATTCCTATCTGAATCCTGCCTCCCTGTTTAACAGCAATAAGTCATTAATGTTTATTTGTGCTTTGCTTGTACTCCAGGATTGTTTTTAATCACTGCCCATGGCTTCCCATCAGTGGAGAGATCCTAAAACACCAAACACAGAATTAAAGTGCAAGCCCACAGTTCCTGTGTACCCTTTCCTGGCCTTGCTCTCTGCTACACAACCCCCAAGGACACTGATGGGAAATTAAGGATGATAAATAGGGAAGCTTGGGAGAGCTCAGAGCAGGGAAGAGGTAACTCCTGAAACCAAAGATACCTGTGCGCTGTCAGTTGAAAGCAAAGTTTAACTGAGATACCAAAAGCTACAGAACAATGCATTAACTTCAGGACACTGGAATTTTTCATGGTTTATGGAAATTATTCCAATTAGAGATCTCTAGTGCCACTTCAAGCCAGCAGATTAGAAGCAAAAAAACAACACCAATAACTGGAATAATATTCCAAAGAACTGAAATAATGTTTGAGGATCCAGACTATCAGGTTGCAAACATCTCTCTTTGCCATCAAAGGTAATCACAATTCTGGGAGGAGAAAAGCAGGATTTCCTCACTGGGGCTATTCTGCCCCATAAAAGCCAAAACTTTATCAGGAAGTTTCTCAAAGTTCTCTGATGGCAAACAGCAGAATAAAGGCAAAAAAAAAAAAATAAAAGAGCAAGGATGGGGAATGCAGCACACAACCCTCACTATTCCCTCCCAAACTCCATTAGCAACACCCTGCAGGACACAGCAGCTGAACGAGGGGGATCAGTCCCCTGAGCATCTCGAGGAATGAAATGTTCCCTCCCTTCACCCCTGCTCAGCTCCTTCACTTCACCCTGCCCACAGCCCAGGCTGAGCTGCCTCAGTCTGTCCCTGAGCAGCTGCAGGAGCCCCCAGCCCTCTCAGCCTGACCTTTCATCTCTTTAATGTGGGTTTGATGCTCCTTAGAGATGCAAACGAGATAAAGCTGTCACAGGTAGGAGCAGAGATGGTTTAGTTCCCAGCTCTGGATTTATTTGCTTACATACATTAGAATTTCTGGGTGCCTTTAAAGGATTCCCTTTTGGCACTGCTGTTTCCTTTGTCTGCCCAGCAGTCCCCTCAGCACAAGATTTCAAACACTTGTTTTGCTTTTTGGCTCAGCCTGGAATTACTCAAGTCTTGAACACTTTTTTAAAATGGTTTTACCTGAAATTTTCTTTAAAGAATGGACATTTTTCCTGTGTTGAAATTACTTGATCAGTGTTTCAGTATTTGGACTTTTCTGCCATTCTGACACCATTAAGTAGCAGGTTCAGGAGAAAAAGCAGTATTTTTTAAAGCTGCTACCATTGCAAAAGGCAGGATTTCTTCTCTTTTCCATTCCAACATTGCCTGCAAAGTCTTGACATCAAAATTGGCATTATCTGAGCCCAGGAGAATGCAATAACTAGTAGGTTTGGTTTTTTGGTGTTTTTTTTTTTTTTAAGCCAGCCAGACTTTTTCTACTTCAACAGCATTTATGGAATGATATTCTGTGGAACTAATTTACAAGGAGAGATCATTCAGGATGTTTAAGTACCTGCCTGTTTTCCCTGCTAAATCTCAGATTTCTGGGGAACCTAAAGAATGTTTTGATTGTTTTTTTTAAATAAACCCATGATCTGTAAAATGTAATGTGTGCATGAACTACAGAAGAAAGCAAACTCAAATTGTGACCACAGCTTTGTCCCATTTCAGGATTCAATAATACAACCAAACACTTCAGTGTGGTGAGACTGCAGAGGTTCTGCGTTGATGAAGAAAATCAATTAATTTTTGACTATAGGTAGCAAAGCTTTACTTTGATGTGAGGTGATTCAGGGCTGCCATTCCCAGCCATTATTTGCAGTGTCTGCTGTTTGGAGGGATAGCAAATTTCCACTGGGCTCACCATTAGCATAAGGATGCTCTGCCAGTGGGAGATCATAGATCAGCCTCCAAATTTTCAGGAACAAAATGTCCTGGCAGGAACACTGAGGAGACAAAATGCTTTGGCATTATTGGAGAGTGCTTCTGTCCTGATACATGAAAATGAAAAGAAAGGCAATTGAATCATCCCTGCAGCATGCCCAGCCAAAGTGGGTTTTCTCTGGGTTTTCTCATCCAGTGAAAATACAATTTATATCCAGGAGTGGTGGGATACAGGAGACTGTGGAGTTTAATACCAGGAAAGAAGTCAGAAGAAATATTTCACTACAGCCACTTTTATCACCTCAGGCTTTCAGAAAATAGCACAGAAAATGTAATAGAGAAATACTGAAATGTTCCAAATCCCTCCCAAGCACAGACAGCAGGATAATAAAACCAGCTAGAAGGGATTTATTTCTTGCTAGTAGAATAAAACCTCCAAAAAGTTCCCTATGGCACCAGAACCATTTTCCCAAGGAGCAGGCAGAGCTCGTTCTGCCTTCCCAGGAAGTGTGATGGGTTTGGCACAGGTGAGCCTCTGCCTGGCAGGAATTCCTCCCTCTGCAGATGTTTGTGACCCTGCAGCTTCACCTCTGAAGCCAAAATCCTCTCTGATAGGTGGCAGAGACAGTCCAGAGCACTGAACCTCTGCTGGGGAGCTCAATTCCCTTTGTTTTGTAGGCTTGGTAGAACAGACATTTTACTCTGAATGAATTATGGCATCATTCCCTGATCAGGCACCACTCCCCACCAAACCAGATGGTGAGACCAGGCCTGGAACTGGAGAGAAAACCACTGAAATCGCCAGCAACACCCCAAACAAACAAGTGGAGAAGCAGTCTGGCCCAGGCCAGGAACTCCAGGGCTCTTCCCAGCCAGTGATTTTGGGGGAGCAGCAGGATTGTCACAGGGCCGTGCAGCAGTGCTGGGCATCCAGCAGGGTCACTTGGGACAGGAAGGTTTCTGTTTGGTTCCCCTCCTTCCCACAGGGCACTATTTATGTGCACAGTGACATCTCCTAGAAATCCTGGAATCTTTGTCCTCCAGAAAATAATTCCAAACATGTATCAAATTAAAAATTGTAATTAACTCTCCATATGCAAGGAAGCATAAGAGAGCTTTCCCATTTGACATGCTGTGGTGAGAAAGTATTAGCAACTCACTCCTGTGACTTATCATCCTGTCATTCTTATTAAATTTTCTTTAATAATTTTAGATAATTATTTTAAATGCCTCTTTTGAAACTTGAAGCTGGAATAATTTTAGATAACTGACTGATGAAAGCACTTGTGTCACCCTCTCTGGAGACATTCCAGACCCACCTGGGTGTGTTCCTGTGTCACCTGCTCCAGGTGACCCTGCCTTGGTGGGGGTTGGACTGGGTGATCTCCAGAGGTCCCTTCCAACCCTGGCTGCTCTGGGATTCTGGGATAAAGGGCCAACTTTAGCAGGTGCTCTGTGAAACTTTCCAAGAAAGCTCAAACAAAGAAGCATAACTCATTTTTCTGATTTTCACAGTCTTGTAAAAGCTGTTTGCTGTGCACCAACAATGCTGATTTTATACCAACTCAGCTCCTAGAGATCCTTAAATGCCCACACACAAGGGGTAGAGGGAGGTGCTTTGTAATTTACTGGAAAATCAACCAAACCCATCAGAGGAAGGAGTGAAGCACATTCCCTTACTTGGAATTTAACACTTCACTTATTACCAGGCAAACGTGGGCTCCCAGATAGACAGAAAATCAGTTTGTTTGAACATATGGGAGAAAATGTTGTTGTAAACATTTCCTTGGGTTTTTGTTTTTTAAACAGTCTGCCCTGTTTAATAAATGAGTTGTTTAATCATGCTTCTCTTCAGTTCCCATCAGGTTAGATCATAATGTGCCTGTTAAAACCTGCTTGCAAAAAGAAAAACAGAATCAGACACTTCCCTGTTTTTCACAGTACCTCCTCTAGCAGTGTGCTAGTGATCAGACTCGAGCATTCCCTACAAGGATTTCATAAAATCAGAAATATGGATTTGTAGTTCATAGCCCAGGGTGATGCACACATGGAGCCCTGTCCAGATCTGAGCCAGGAATACATTTTAAAATTAGTAGTAGTAGTAGTAGTAGTAGCAGTAGTAGTCTGATGTTCCATTCTGCCAATGTCTCACACAGCTGCAGGAATACAAACACAAATGGCAAATATCCAGTGCTTACCTTTTGTGGTTCCTCAAAAGCCACTCTAAAAGAGCTGGAATACCAGGAGGAAGGGGGAAGAGCTGAGCCCTGGTGCTTCACCCGTGCCCACATTGGCTGCCACGGGGAGGAAGCAGCACCACAGGTGGTGCCAGCCCTCCTGGTGGCATGGGACAGCAGCAGACACCCAGGGGCACAGGGATGCTGGAGGTCACCTACTCCCAGCTGTTTGGGACATCTTTGGAAAGGGCCTTCAGACAGGGAATACTCTTGGGCTGGAACTCAGTGCCAGATCAAACCAGCAACAAGTCAAAACCAAGCAACTTCGACTCCATTTCATTTCATATTATAGATGCACCTGCATTTTCTTCCTCTTTCCCCCCTCATTTCTCCTTTTTGCCTCTCCTTTATCTGCTATTTATGTGCCATTTCCCCCTTCCTTATCAGCACCTCGGCAAATCACCACCCTCATGGTGGAGATCACAATCTTTACCCTCATAGTCTTCGCATAAAACAGCTAAAAACTTCCAGCATTCCTATTTTGAATCATAGTATCAGCCCTGCTTCTCCCTCATGGATTAACAGCCTCAAATATGTGCCTTCCTGAAGCCTCAGTTTGCTGCACAGAGCAGGAATTTAGCATTGTGGGGAATTTCATCCCTGCTTTCCTTCCCAATTTGTACCTACAACTCACATTCATCCCGTGCTCAGAAGTATTTCACAAACTCTCCTGCAAAGGTGAAGCTCCTTAAGCACATCTTGGGGGCTGCAGCATTCCCAGAGTGCCCAAAACACACTGAACAAAGCCAGAGCTTTTTCTTTCCAACACCTCCTCACAGATGCTTCTCTGCAGAGATGGAGAGTCCTGCCAAAAGCACTCAGACTAATGCTGCACATAAACTTCTGTGTGTAAGGAGGAGGGAAATGAGTGACAAGGAATTAAATTAAAAATATTTTCTAATTATTACCTACCCCGAGCTCCCAAAATCAAAGCAGAAAACAGTTTCATTCCAAAGTAGCTGTAAAGCTGCATTAGTCCAAGAAATATGCTGCCTAAATAATTGTTTTCTCTAGGGGTTTTGTTGAACTCACTGTGCTGAGTATACTTTTATTTGTTGGTAACTTTCCTCACCATGTAGCACTATTTCATTTTGGCCTCTATCAAGTATACCTTCTGATAGAGAATTGGTGAATAAAAAGTTTGAAATCTAGGTGGGAAGATGGGAAAATCTGAAGCATTTTACCTTTACAAATGAGATTAATTGACAGCCACTCACCTCATACCTGGCCTGCTTGGCTAACTCCTAAAGCAACAATATTGTATGAGCACAGCTGCATCAATCTAAGCTGGAAAAAAGAGGGAAAGAATTTCTGGGCTCAGGGCCTGAGCACTGGAATGAGAATTCCCTCCTTTTTCCCTAGGTCTTCAGTGGCATGAGGAGTCCTGGACTGAACTCCCCAGTTCTAATTCTCCTGGCTGAGAGTCCTGATGCACTCCCCAGTTCTAAAAATTCAAAGTTCATTTTTCTCACTCTGGCAGAGGGAGAAAGAGCTGAAAAAAAAAAATCGGTGTAAGTGCAGAGCTGTCATCAATGACAGGGAAGGCCTTAGAGAGCTGCTGTTCTTAGGGCCAAGATTAAACTCCTTGTTCCCTAAGCAAATTCACTTCATTATTTGACTTTCCTGAGCACTCAGTGCAGCGATTTCCCTGCAGCACTCCCAGGAGCTTTCCCACCTCCAGGCTTCCTGGGCCAGGCAGGCAGGAATCAAAGCCCTGGGGGCTGCTCAGCCCCTGGGGCAAGGAAAGCAAACTCTGCCTGGGGAGCAGGGTCCTCACTGCCAGTCCAGATTTCCATCCACCTGCACATCCAAATATCCCAGCGGGGATCCAGAGCTGCATCTCGTGATTTCAGGTGAGAATAAAGAAAGCTGTTACATTCAGACCATTATTGTTCATGCTGCTTTGTGAATTTATTTCTTTAAATTTTCCACTTGTGCTCCTGCCAAGAGAGATCTATTAGACAGAAAGCAGCAAGAGTAAATCTTTATCATTTTGTTTCAAACTATAAAATAATTTACATCACATATTTTACTTACTTTTGTCTTTTTTGTTTGTTTTTTTTTTGAAACCACAAACATTCCAGCATCACACTGTAGGAATAAGAATAACAATAGAAAGCATAACCTTTTGCATAGTATTAAATGAACAGACAGAGTAAGTTCTTTATTTACAATTATTGTCTAGATAAAAAAATTCATAAAAACAGATGAATGAACATATATTAATAACCCCTAGTGGGATGGATTGCCAATGTACCACTGTATTGTTGTCCACAAATCTCATGCTGCTAAGTACAGTACGTAGAGAGCGAGCATTTATATATTGCAGGGAATTTTAACAAACTGATCATTTTGGTTTTTTGATCCATTGTTCCCATCACAGAGAGGTCAAGCAATAAAAGAAAGGAATTGTGATGCACGACTTGTAGTTGAAAGGTCATAGCTATTCTGCTTTAAAAAAAAAAAAAGTCTATCATTTATCATATACATAAAGCACAGTCTCTGCTCACAAAAGCCCAAGTTTTCTATGCATCTCAGTTTATATATGTTTTACTATATATACACAGAATGCAGTGTTCATTTTCTTAACAGTTTTCAAGTCTGCGAATGGTACCTTAGGGAGGGGTACTCCTACAGGAAAAAAATTCAAAAATTAAAAAAAAAAAAAAATGGAAGAAAAAACCGAGAAAAAACATGAAGAGTGTTGGAAAACAAAAAGGCAAACAGTCAGTGTGTTAAGATGCTGAAAAGAAACCGTTCCAGTATTAATAGCTTCTGTAGATGTTCAAGTCCAAAGCTAGAGGCTTCCCTGTAAATAGATACCACTTTTGTCTTCTGGCCAGAGCTGCCCAAGGCGCCGGGGAGGCGATCGGCGGAGTGTTGAGGGGAGCCCCCGGGTAGGGAGCGCCTTCCTGCTGGGCCCCTGCCCCGGGCACCTCCCTGCGGGGCCAGGCCGAGCCGCAGCTCAGAGCTTCACCCGCCCCACAGTCCTGCTGCGCCCCGAAATCGGGGCCAGTCTGCAGTTTGGCCACGAGTCTAAGCTCGGTTTGGAGAGTTCTGGCTTGGTTAAGCTGCTGTGACTGCAGAGATGCACCACTGTATGGAGCCAACTTTAGGACAACCAGAAAAACACCTTAACGACTCAACGGATCGAGAGGGTTGGAGGGTGTTTCGTTCCAACACGCCTGGCATAATCGATTGTGTAACTCCAAATGTCTTTTGCACTGTACAGTTATGGAAAAAAAATCATATGCTGAAAAGTCTCCAAGCAAACTTTATATTAAATACAAAAATTATTTATGAAAAAATCTGTGATCCACAAAGTGCTTAGCATTCAAGTGGTTGACATAGCAATTGTATAAGCTCATAATTTTTACGTCTTTAGGGCTGTTACCATCTTGAAAAATGTTTGTTGCCTTCTATACTGCAGGTTTCCAAAGCAGCTTTCTTGGTAGAAAGCTCAAGGTAAAATAATGTATTACTGTGTTACTGCAGGAACACAAGCTTGATTAAAAAAAATCACACAAAGCACATCTCAATACACAATTAACAAAGATTCGTTCAGTCCTAATAGTGCAGAAATTATATTTTTCTTTTAAAAAAATCAAAGCAACAACCTACAGTGATTTTCATCCAAAATGCCAACAGCCCGTACTTTGCAAATAATAAGGAAATAAATGCCTAAAGTACTAATTGAAAAGGATTAACACAGTATATCACAAGATTTTAATATTTCTTTTATCTCCATATAGACAAACCAAATATAAGTTATTTTAAATTATAAACTCATTTAATGTCTCTCTAAAAATAGTTTCCGAAACCATTGCTGTATGCCTGAAGAATGAAATAGCCTCCATTATTGTATGTTGCACCAAAACGAGTTCAAGCAGATTATCAGAGGGAAGGAAGGAAAAAATAAAAGGAGAGAACCTGATCATTTTGATTTTTATTTGAAACAAAGGAAGCCTGGTTTACCTCCCTGTATATAGGATCACAATGCTACATCCAATGTGTTATATTTTGGCTTCTTTTGTTATTTACTAGCAGTATCTACATTATTAACAAAAAAAAAAAAAAAGACCAAAAAAAAAAACCCAAAAAAGAAATCAGGCAGAAATCAGAGCACGGTTGTAATAAAATATCCAGGGTGAGAGAGTACAGACATTTTCAATGAGCTGAGCTGAGCCATTTTTATACTACTTCGGCAGGAAGTGCTTTCTTAACCCTACAAATAGTTAAGGATATTATCTACAGGTTTGTAAACAAATTACATTCTTTTTTAGGACATAAATAAGTTAAAATAGTCAGAGCAATTTGAGCAGAAACAAGGCAACATGCCAACAAAGAAACTTTATATATATATAACTATATATATATAGATAGATATATACATATATATAATTAATTATCTATATACTTATATGTATATATCTCTATATATAGTCTCATAAATGTTTAAGTTCCTCTGTCCAACTGGTGCAAATCTACTGTGCAAGTTAAGCTTTGCAACTTCAAAAAAGTTATTTAAATTAATCTATACAATTGAGTCCATGCCACACAAGCATTTCAAAAACTCACAGACCAGTGAATTGGATAAATAGCCTCAGAAAGAAGTCCTCTGCAGTTCCTGCTTAAGGAGGAAAAAAACAAAAGAAAAAGAAAAACAAAAAGGAAATAAAAGCAAACAAAAAGAGAGAAAGTAGGGCCAGCAGTGTACAGTACATTCATGCAGGAGGATTTTTTTTGTTTGTTTTTGTTTTTCTGAAAGGGAATGGGGGGTATGTAAATCAGCCATTCATTCTTTCCCCAAAACCATTGTGATCAACAATTCATTCACTTGTCTCAGTGTGAATAAGAGTTCAAACAGCTTTTCAGCCAGCAATGTTTTTAATATATATATTTATATATCTCGGTTGCTGTGGGGTTTCTTATTTTATTTTATTTTAACTTTTTATATTTCTTTTTTTTTCTTTTTGCAGTGACCTTTTCAGCTAAAGTGATGTCTCCAGGCTATGTATTGGGCTTCCTGGACTAGAAGAGGTAGCTGATTTACTTGTATCAGTTGTAAGATTGATTCCACTGTCGATAGCACTGTTGTTCTTGTTCAGCGAGGATGGTGGACTCGAGTTTTTCTTGAGAGCAGGGTCTTCTTCTAGGTCTGTGTCATCAATGAGTGGGATGTGGGGCTGGGAATCTTCTATCCTAAATTCAGGATGAGTCATAAAGTTGTGAATAGAGGTTCTAGATTCTGGTTTTTCTAAACCTTCATAGAGAGAGCTACGGAATGCCTTCACGACGCGGATCTGGGGGGGAGAAAAGGAAAGGGCTGTCAGAGGGCACCTCCCCAGGGCACAGCGGGCAGAGAACACTTGGTGAAAAATGTAGCACATGGTTAGGGCAGTGCAGGCAGCTGGAGTCCAAAGTCTCTGGATGTTATATGCATAAACGAGTGGCTCAGTTATGTGCATTTTGAATGTCTGTACCAACTGCAATATTAAAATAAACCAAGGTTTAAAGCCATCAAAGAACTGATGGAGAGGAGTGGTTAAAGAAAGCCAAGGTCCACTCGTGTGGTACATCCCTAGTAAAAGACAAGCCATGTTAATTGTAATGCAAATGTCAAACCATGCATGTTGATAGTTTGTTTTGTTTTTTTTTTTGCAGTGAGTAAGTAGAAAGGCTTTTTTTAAATTAAAAAGTCTCTTTTGTATTGTTGTTAAAAAAAACCATTACACATAACATATCACACTTCACAAACAGAAAAGCACGGAACACGGACACGGTTGGATGGGTACGTATGAGACACACACAGGAGCCAAGTGTGAAAACTAGAATATCAATGTTTTAAAGCAAAATCTAAATGGATGCAGCCAAGAGCACAAAAAGCCAAGCAGACAAAGTACTAAGCGTAATCATGCTACCACAGGGGGGAAAAAAAAAATCACAGTTACCACATGAACAGAGATAACTTGCACACAACAACTACACTTGGAAGCCTGGATAATGTGAACATAGTATAGTTGAACCAACTTTTATTTGTCCTTCATGCAGATGTGAGGTAAACACTCGAGTATAGACCCACTGTTCTAGCCATTCAGCTTGTTAATAAATAGAAGAACATGTAATAACATAATGGATTGGTTGTTGGGTTGAATTGAGTCCCATTGTTAACAGCGAGCTGTTTAGATTTGGTGTCTCGGTCGTGCAGTTAAATGCTGAAAGCCACACAATTTATGCCATTTATGCAGTCTTTAAAGCAGGTCAGTGACCTGTGCCAGGGGCCACCTAATGCCAGAAACCACCTGGCAGTAAGAACAGAGGCGAAAATCAACTCAAGGCTGAGCCCAGGGATAGTGCCCACCATTTTCCCAGTAGGAAATGGGAGGAGCAGAGCGAGGAGCAGGGACGCTATGTCCTCTGTGGGTGGGCAAAGGGAAGGATGCTCTCTATGTCCCAGGGACCTACCAGTTCTCAAAAGAAGTGAAGGGTTGTGCTGGGTTACTGCTGAAAAAAACAGAACTTTTTGGAAGGGAGTGGAGGGGCAGAGAGGAAAAAACAGAATGGCAAAACGTGATCTGTTGGCAAATGTTTCATGACTAAGTATGAGTTCTATCCCTCTACTTCCATGTAGCCCATGAGCGAACCTTGAGCATTTCTCAGGGGGGAGACTAAAACACAGGCAGAGGCAGAAAAGGTGCAAGCAGGTACTGTGAAAGCTTCTCCACACACATTTGAAATGGTTTGGTGGTTGGCATGTGGATCTTTTTACATGTAAATATGCTGCACATTGTTGGTTGGCCTGATACAGCACTGCTTTGGAAAGCTGTAATTCCTCTTTTCCTTGGCAGACTGCACTTCAGTAATGGCACGGGCCACACGGTTCCAGCTGTGGGGTCCAGCTGATCCCATGCTTGGAGCTGGCCAAGTTGTACAGAATTTCAGCACATTTGAGGAGGAGGCTGACTTGCTTTGGTTTGGGTTTTTTTCTCTTTGATCTCGGTCCTTGTTTATGCTCTCTAAATTTGGATATTCGCCATCTTTTAAAAATCTTAACAGCTGAAGTCCTGCCAGGTTCAGATCGTTGGTCAGCCCAAATGCTCTCCCTTCCCTTCACAGAGACATTTGGTAACAGCAGGGCACAGTACAAAAAGTAGTTCATGTGACTGCTTAAGCTCCAGGTAAGAGGATTGGAGGGGCACAGGACGGCTCAGCCAGGCCTTGGGGTGCGAGAACATTTTAGGTTGGCAGAGGTGCAAGAGGGAAGATTGTCTTGCACAAAAAAAAATATCAAATAAATTTGGAATCGGTTTCACCCATTGCAGTCATAGAGTGTACCTGAGAGCTCCTGGAGCTCTGGTTTTTAATAAAAAACCAGGGGATTATGAGAGCTGAATCTCAGCTGTGTGAGGGCTCTGTAGAGTCAACAGAGTGGGGCAAGAGATTCATCTGCATTGCTAAAGACAGAAAAGGTGACAAATCCCTTCACTACTATGCCCTCCTAGCTTGTATTTTAAAGTGCAGAGTAATTAGTCTAAATGATGAAAAAAATTGTACGACTGTTGAGGCAGCCTTAAAACCACATTCCCATATTGCCTTATTTTAAATCAGGAAACTTTTTGTACTGCGGGTACTTTCTGGTATGGCCTGATGAGATGACAGTTCTGCAAACATCCCCATTATTTCTGTTTTCTAAACACAAATACCAGTCACCTCTTCAGCTGCAGCTGGATGCTAGAGAGTATAAATTAACAAGGTAATTATATTTTATTGGAAACACTTCTTATGGCATAGAATTAGGTTCTATTTGCTAGCTGGATTCTTTATAGTGAACATAAATTTTTACTTAAATAAAAGAGTTTGATATTTTCCTGAACAGATCCAGCAGAATCCAAAGAAAGGAAAACTTCTTCATCACACAAATTGTATTTAAGTCTGCAAGATTTAGCAAGGGAGGAACTGATGTCAGTTTGTGAGCTGCACGTCCCACAGTAGGGAAAGCATCTGTATTGCTTTAATACCAATATTTGGCATCTTGTTTGGATTTAATTCCAAGCACCTAATCCATCCAGGGAAAACTACAGATTCCAGCTGTGTTTGATAGGCAGCTCTCCAAACGTGCCTGCCATGACCTGCATTTGGGGCTCTGCAGTGGAATTAATTCATTAATGAGCCATTGCAGGGGAGCAATAATGACTTTTAGCTGCATGGTCTGAAGATAGAACTGCAGCCTCTCTCACTTTGGGTGAAGGTGTGTAGCAAAATTTTTGGCCTGGATTGTTTGGGTCTTGCAAGAACATTGAGGAGTTTCTGGAATGGCTTCTACTTGTTCCCATTGGTTAGTACTGGAAATATTAGCTTAGAACTGCTTCAGCTCTGCTGACACCTAAGGTAGGTCACCTCCTGAAGGCAATGGTAATGGAAGGGACAAACTGGGCAAGTCCCTAAAGCTGACAATAAATCAGATTACATTTCTAAAGAGTTTTCTTCACAAGGGAGCTGTAGAAACCCATATCTGTACTTAAAATTTCTCTACATAGATGTATATTTGATTTCCATTAATTTTTCACTTTAGAGGAAACTCTCTCCTCAGCTTAAAATGTTGCATACTTAGCTTGGCATCCAGAAGAAAACATAGGGTTTTTTTAAGTCACACATCATTCAGTGACAGAATGTCTGTATAGCAATAAAATTCAAAATCTCCTTCAAAACCTGTCCCCCAATGGATTAAATTATTGCTTTCAGGGACAAAACTTAGTGGAAACAAAGGCAGGGGATTTGTTGCATATAAGAGTGGCATTTTAATTTCTCTACCATAATACTACAATATTTAATCTACCTATTAAAGATGATCCAACTCTAAGATTTAAAAATGTTATTTAGCCAGAGTTACATGGCCCAACAGCAACAAATTCTTTTAATACATGCTTAAATTCAAGGTTTGAGGTAGTAACTGGTGTAAAAATGTTTTGGGGCTCTGCTGAAACAAAGCCCAGCCAGGTTTGTTTTGAAGATAAAATAAAGCAGATGAACTTGGGATGTTGTTATGGCTGTAAAAGCATGGAAAAGCAGGGACATCCATCATGGATAGAACCTGGGAAGTGTTGGTTTAGTATGAACTATGTAGAGTTCATGTAATGGTGTTTCTTTATGAGACTGACAATGCCAAGGGAAGACAAACAGTGAGATACAGCTCCCTTTTCTCACAGTAATGGAGACAACAGAAAAAAAATGAACTGCTTTTAACAAAAGACTGCGGGGACAACACTTCAGGACATTTTTGACACTGCTATAAGTTTCCACTTCTTTCTTCTCTGGAGCTGTAACAGAAAAAAACTCTTCAGCTTCATCCCACCTTGAAAGTCAGATTTATTATACTGCATCAGGCAAGAAAAAAATAAAGAAAAAAAAAACAACAACAACAAAAAAAAAGAAATAGAATTTTAGATACTACATTTTTTTTTCCCATCAGAGGAAAAAGTGATATTCAGAATGTCAGTCCTAAGTACAACCATCTAGGCAAAATCTCCAAAGCCTGGTAAGCACCAACAGCTGTTTTCTGGTTGTAGTGTGTGGGCTTATACTCGAATGTTTACCTGGCTTCATCTAAGCCAAGTATCTGGAGTTTGGTTCACATTCATTTCAGGCTCAAGGTTAAAGACTCACAACCTCTTTTTATTTCACTCTCTCCTGCTGAACCCTTTTGTCCAATGTTCTCTAGCCCTCTGGGAAAACAAACACATTTAATATTCAGACAGTAGAGAGTAGGGCACTGCAACAGCAAATAAATTCAATACTGAAAGGTCAGTAAGGTGATTAGTATAAAATTGTAAACAAGAGGTCAATTTTGCAAAGAGATGCCAACTCTTAGGTGTAACTGAGACTATTCTAGGTCAAGACTAAACTGTATAAAGGTAAAGGAGTTTGGTTAAGGACTATTGCACATGGAAAGCTTTGAAATAGAAAACATCTTCAGTTTATTGGGATTTCTTTTTGAATCCTCCCAGTTTTAGATAAGTAAAATCAGATTAGGTCTCCACAGGAGATGTTGCATGAATTGGGGTCACCTGTAAATGTTGTGTCTCCTATGCTCCAGGGACTAGGATGCAGAAGCTGGGCAAATTCAAATATAAAGCTAAAATAACATGTATAAAATTTAGAAATTCTAATTCTCTACTTTAACGAGTGAAACAGATGCATAACATTAAATGTGCTACTCTCTTCCCACATAAAGATGCAGCAAATTCTGCAAGTGCTGCTCAAAATTCAAACCAGCAAGGAAAGCAGAGCACCCACACAGGCCTGCTTCTCATTCCACAAAAGGGCTGAATTCCATTGTATTTTAGAGCAAAAGAGCAGAGCCCTGTGCAGGGCTTTCACTTTCCACAGCAGGATCACTGCAAAATTATGGAGTTGGACATTTTTGTATCAAATTTAAATAAATTACACAAGCCTTTAAAAGATCCTGTTTGTGCTTTAGGATCTAACCCTTCATGCCATAGCACGTCTCCACTTGAGGGCTGGGGTTTATACTCAGGCTCTAAATCTGCTTAATTATCCTTCAGGGAGGAGATCTAGGAGTTGATTTTGATTTTTTGCATATCCCAGGAGGGTTTTGTCAAACCTTGGTTACAGCCAGTGGGAAGTCCTAGGCTTTAGTACAGAACCCCAGTCTCTGGTTCAATGGTGCAACTTTTAGAAACATAATTTTAGCTGTGGGTTTGATTTAAGTTCTGCTTGTTCCTTTTCCTCCTGTGATAGTTAAACATTCCTGTGTAGAAATTGCCCACTGGGCTTCGTCTGTGATCTGAATGTAGATCGATTCCAAGCAGCAATCTTTGCCTCAGCATTTGTTAAAATAGAGGATTTCTTTAAAAGAAATTAGTTCCTATTTTAATTCATGAAAAAATTCCATCCAAACAAGACTTTAGCTCAAGCTTTAGCTCTGAATTCTGAATTATTTCCTTCACAGAAAATTAAATATGTAAGAAATATAGAAGCTCTTCATACACGACAGCTTGCAAACAGTTAAATGGACTCTTTAAGATGATCCTCTGGGAAATGGGCTGTAAGAGCCACTGGAGTTGAGCTTGCTGAGTGCCCCACGTGGGTGTGACACTGTTGGCAGATGCTCGTGGCCTCGTGCCAGTCCACAGCAAAGCCGTGGGTGACACCTCCACCTGTACGGGACAGCTCCTGCCCTCGTGCCACCCCCAGCAAATGCTGAATGTTCTACACAGTTCTTGGCACGTCTCAGAAACTGCAGCCATTCTTTAATCAAAAGGGGAATGGGAAAGGTTCTCTTGCCGAGCAAGTGAAGCCCCAGTTCTGGAGGCTGTGGCTCCTCCAAGTGAGGCAGAGCACAAATCCAGCCTTAAGGGCGCTGTGCTCTCTGCTCTTGCAGGAAGAACTTCTTAAAAACCAACCAACCAATCAACCAGACAGAAAAATAAGCCAAAAAAACCTTCCGAGATCTGTATGATGGGCAAATACCTCTGAGAGCATTTTGTGGTTGGTTGATGAGGTTTTAACTGCTGCTATCAAATTTGGAGTTGTGACTCTGTGTCTTCTCTTGTCTCACCATACAAGTGGGTCATTTGAGGACACTGATGCTGGGGCTCATGTAGTAAAAAGTTCAAGTGATTGCTTTAAATATTCACTTCTAAAAACCTCTGACAAGACAGTTCTCATCAGAACCAAGAAAAAGGAACTCTGGGAGGTCTCTTTTCCTGGGGTTTGTCTTTAGCTTGTTTGTTGCTTCCCCAGGGCTCCCTAAACATAAAAATTAGAATATTTTCTGATAGAAAGGACAGATTTTTTTTTTTTTTCAGGGACCTGCAGTTCCTGACTGATTCCACTTGGGAAGAGTATGAGCTCCATATGAGAATGAGAGGAAGAGCAAGTACAAAGGAGTATTAAATGTGTGTCTTGGAAAATCTGCAACTGTGTTCTTTTGCAAGGGTTACCTATTGCTAACACAAACATCTGAGAACCAGGAATACACAGAGTAGGATAAAGACTTGTTTACTTTGTGTACAGTTAGATATTCTCACCCTCTACCTAACTAAAAAAATCTAGTGGTAAAAGCTTTAATCACATACTCAATTTTAAATAAAAGATAATTTTTGGTGTTACTAATTTTGAGCTTCAAAAAGAAAAAGGATGCTGCACTGCCCCAAGGCTCTGGGTTTTTTTCCCGTCCAAATAAAACATAGAAAGAAATGCATATAAAACACAAATCCACCAGAGGTTGTACCTGAACCCACCTTAACTCTGCAGTGCATGAGCTTTCAAATGATGGAAGTTTGTGTCTGTAAATCAGTGTCTGAGAAGATCTGACACCACCTTGCTTAACTTCCCCATATTTTCATTTCCAGTAGCTTAAAGGTTTACATATTAAACAGGTGCACATATTTAGTGTGCATTTAAATGAATTTCATAACTTTATCAGCATATACAAAATGCCAGGTTTTCATTTGGAGGAATTTTTGCTCTATTTAAAGCTTCAATGTCTTTCAAAAGAGATAAGAGACTCACAGACCTCACTGTTATCCATTCATGGTGACATCCGGAAATGTGTAATTTGTTATCACAAATAACAAGCTGATGGCTCACTAGGGAAACTTTAGTTTGTATTAAATATTCCCTTGTACAAACTGCTTTTAATTAAGGGATTCCACAACTCTGAATGGGCCATATTTGTAAATAGTTGCTAATTACAGGTAATAACTTGCTGACCTGTTTCACAAACCACTCTAGGGCTGTATGCGTTCCACAGGCAGATTTCTCTTTAAGCAAGCACTAAGCTTTGAATTAAACATGAATTTGCCCAAAAGGGCTAGAAAAATATTCCATTAAAACAAATCCAAAATGTTACTATAAACCTGCAGCAGACATCTCACAGACTGGCAAGGTGTCACAATACACTTTATATTAAAAAGCAACACAATTAGTAAAGGGCTTCATGAATGCTCTGTTAAATTAGACTGGCATATCAATAGAGAATCATATGATTCCTATTTTTTTAATTAAGTATTTATTGATATAAGACCCTCTGCATTTTGGGCACCCAAAATGACGCCTGAAATATCCCAATTGTTGCAACATCCTGAGCAAGTTTCAAGAACTAGACCCTTGTTTTCCTTCCTATACTCTCAAGGTTTTCCCTTGGTACTACCCGTAAGACCTTTACATATATTTTTAACAGTCCTGAAGACTGGGAAAGGCCTCAAAATCAAAAGTACCATTATCCCATTATTCCCTTCCACCCCATAGGAAGAAGAAAATGGGGTTTGAGCCATTCTGAGCAGCTCAAAGGAAAGCAGCCAGCCCACTGTGCCCACACACATTTTAAGCACAGAGCTGGAGAGCAGCCCTAGGTGAGCATTTTGCAGCAGGGATTTCCTCAAAAAATGCCAGTTCACAAAAACGCCTCCCATTTCTATGAATTTTGGATTAGGAAAGGTTTTCCAGGTTCTTGAATATGAGCAACCCACTGTAAATACCCTGTTTAAAAATAAAAACCATAGGGGTTTTACTAGATGGGGTTTTTTCACTTCATAAATTCATAAATTTGTGTCTTTGTATGAAGAATTCAAAACTTTCCCTAAGTGTTATAGTTTTTGATTTACTACCAGCAGACATTCTGCTGAGGCAATAAAACACCAGCTGTCCAGAATAAATCCTTTAAATCCCAATCTCTAATTGCTCTCTGCCATAGAGATCCTTATCTCTGGGAATTTTAACAAATCAATCACCTGGCTTTTATTTTACTGAAGAAACGTGGCTATAACCACAAGGAGCTCTGGACACCTGTTTTATTTCTCCAAATGAAACATGACAAAGTCTGGAGCAGATTCTGCTTTCTCCTATTAATTAACTTCAGCCCATAAACGAGTGAGGCCCTTGTCAAGACAAAATAACATCCAATTCTTGTTGCTTTGCTGCAGTGGAGAGTAGAGAGGGAAGATAAATTGTCTATTTAAATTTTATTAGATCTTTCCTCCCAGAGTGCTGGCTAGAGCATATTAAGGAAACATTTACCACTGCACAAGCTGCTCCCAGTTTCCTGCTCAAACGGAGAAATTGTATCCCAGGCAATCATTCCCTGGATGAAAAGCTGCTTTGGGATTTTGGAGTTTTGTGCCCTTCTCAGTGTGGAAATGAGGGAACCTGGGCTCAGGAACCTCCATGTCTTCACTTCCCCTGATCCTGCTGCTGCCCTGGAATAGTTGGGGCTGTTAAGGTGAAAGTTCTCAGGCCAAACTTCCCAAGACAAAAATAGGAAAATATAGAAAAATCTCCAAGGAGGAACTGCCAAATTTGGAACCTAACAGCTTTAGCAAAACTGAAGTTTCTCCTTTAAATCCAACAAAACTTCTGGTGCTGTGCTCTGCTCTTGCATGAAAACACTTTAAAAAACAACCAACAAATCAACCAGACATGAAAAAAGCAAAAATACCCTTCAGAGATCTGTCTGATGGACAAATACTTCTGAGACTATCTGTGATTGTTTGATACAATTTTAATTGCTGCTATTAAAGTCTTTCTGAATGTTTGGTGTGCAAATACTGTGAGGGTTTGCACTCAAACAGAATGGAAAGGTCAAGCTTCCGTTTTTCTGCAGGAGTTCTGGAATTTTACATTTTCTTCTCTGCCTTTTCTCTGTCTGCCTTCCCTTTCTCTGTTGGCCAGACAGATAAAAGCAGCTTCTTCTCTGTTTGGCCAACTACTAAAACTTTTATAAGGAATATACCCAATTATCTCCTGAAGTGTGTGACAGGCTTGTAAACTGAGTTCTACACATTTAGATATTCTTTTAATACTGTAATAAAAATAGCTACTCACAGTCCTGAATAAATAAAAATCTAGAAAAAGAGTTAGATCTTTCTGAACAACTGGCATTTTTCATAGCCCTTCCTTATCAGCTGCCTCAGAGATTTTTCATTCACTTCAGTGCTTCTTTAGTAGATATTTTCCCTCTTAAACCAAACGGTGTCAGGATATTAGGATTCAGAAATCTGTTTCTTCTAAAAAAATTTGTGACCACACTGATTTTGTTATTTCAACACTGTCATTTAAATTGTCTAGGTCCCTCCTGCTTCAATGCTTATCTGCCAGTGAATTTAGAGATAATAAATATACATCTAAATAAGACAGAGATAATAAATATAAATAAGATAGAGAGAATAAATCTAAATCTAAATAAGACAGAGGTAATAAATCTAAAACTAAATAAGATAGAGAGAATAAACTGGAAGAAGTCTTTCATCTTTCATGTAAACTTTAAGCCTGGCATCATAAACTAGATTCCCTGTTTCTTGTTCCTTCATTTCCACATCTTTCCTGGATGAGTTACAGAGAGTCTTTGTGGTGGAATGGTCTGATATCTGAAAAGCTCTAGAATCATTAAAAGTCTGTATTTTAGGTCTGAAAAAAAAAGAAAACTTGCCAGAGAACCTCAAATGAAATTAAAATCTCCTCACAATAAAAAAATGACCCTAAATTCCTGTCCTCACTGTGACTTAGCAAAGAGACAAAGAGAGAACAACTCCTGGGGAGCATCCACTGTACACAAAGTAATCCCATCACGGGGTTTGGAGCTGATTGAAGGGGGAGCAGAGCCTGGGGAGGGGCAGAGGAGCCGAGTCTGAAGCGACTCTGGCTAAGTTGGCATCTCTGAGGGTCGGGTGCAGTAAGAATTCACACTCACGCCCAGCCGCAGCAGCAGAGGTGCTGGTAGGAGAGGAAAGAGCATTGGATAACGATACGTGACTAGGGCTAGAAATATTGGTTACATCCTGGGTCTGGCTTGTGACGGAGGACTGTCTCCTGAGAGCCCCCTGAAAGGAAGTGCCACTCTTGAAAGTATTGACTACTTCGATCTGTAACGGAGGAAAGAACGAGACAAGTTGCTTAAAGTATGGATACAGTTGCATAACTGACAGGAATAATCATGAAAAACAACAAATCAACCGTGCACGCGCTTCTACTCCAGCTGGAATCAAGGTGCCCCTTCTCTGTGTTTTTACAAATGATTCAAATTTTCTGTCTGGATAAAATGAGGCAGCTCCGTAGGAGGCAGTGGAGCTGCGTCACTTTAAACAAGTAGAAGATTTGAAATAACAGGGGTTTTTTTTAAAGTTTAAAACTTTTTATTTAGAGGTAAATAAAATCAGCTGGAACACTTGATGTAACTAATCTCCACTCATTTTTCCTACTGAGATTCAAATTATGCTGTTATGTCTCTCCAGGGGGAGAAAAGTTCAGCCATTCAGTTGGAATTTGGGGGATGGGGTCATGGATGACACTCAACAAAAACAGAAAAACTTTAAAATTCAATAAATGACTATTTTATCAACAAACCCAGGGTTGTCAGTACATTAGTTTGATAAAATAATTCTTCCACTACTTTAGCCAACTTTTTCTGTAATGAAAGTTACAGAATAAGTAAATGCATAAATTTAGCATAGTTGATAAAGAATGTTTGCGTTTTGTAACTGGAGATTTAAAAGTATTAATATTTTATCCTTATACAGAGCACTTAAAAGCATCCAGAAAATGATGTGGAACTGGATTGACTATTGCAGCAAATAACATGACAATTTTCTACTTATTTACATATGACCACTGTATTCCCTCTATGACAGACCCATCCTGGGCACCTTCCTTTTACTCCCCACCACAGAGGATAAGTTAAAAATGGACCTGAGCATTTCAAGGCATCCTTTGGCACCACTAAAAACCCACAGAAAGCAGGCTCTGGGTACAGAGGGAAAGCCAGGGATTGGCAGGAGTAAATCCCACAAATCCCAAAATGTCCTCTGTGTTGCAATGGTGCAACCACAACAGATAAAGCAGCGCATTATCCACGGGAGAAATTCAACCAACTACTTGTTTGAAGTAACCCACTGTTACCAGACCATGCAACCCACATTTCTGGAGATTCTCAGTCTAGAAAGAGGTAAACTGGTGGTGTTTTTATCAATTTAAACAGCAAAAATCTTGGTGCAAACTCTCCTAAATTTTCCAAGTGGGAAGCACTAGAATGAATTTATGATTTTCTGCTGTGGTCAGACTTAGGAATAAACAAATTTGTAGGGCTGCATCTTTAATAATATGGATACTTTCCCTCCCTTAATCTCATCTTTGGCCATCACTGTTTATTTTCCTGCATGTTTTTATAGGAATAATCAACCACAGCCAGCTGGAAAAGGGATCCCATGTTACTGCTGTGCAGTTATCACAGCGAATTTTCCTCCACAAAGCCCAAGCAGCTGGTTTGCTCTGTCTGAGCCCTGGTACCATTTCTCTGTGCACACCCAGGGCTGGGCAGTGTTCAGCAGTCCCCACAACGTTTTTGGCAGCAGAATTACATGTCCAGTGCAAATCTCACAGTGAATCAAAGGTCAATCACAGTAAATAAAATGTGAGGTGAGTTTGCACGCGGGGTAGGGGATGAGGGGGATCGTCAGCTCAGGCTCATGGAAACACCACATGGCTCAAACCACTGGTGAGGTGGCACACTAAATACTCACCTGAAATGCTCTACAAAAGTAGAATTAAATACAGATCTTGGGTTCTCAGGGTCTAACCCAGGTGACAGAGCACTCTTCAAAAGAGACCATTCAAAAAAGACTCTAAAGACTCTCACTGAGGGCATGAAATGAGTATTTCTGTGATAAACCCTGAGATGTGCAAAAGCCTTCCTGGGAAACTGGAAGCTTTTGGTACAAGAGTGAAAAGATGAGGGAAGATCTGTATTTAATGGTTTCTTCAGAGAAGAATTACAGCCATGTAATTTGCTTTTCTCCTGAAGAAATGAACTCCAGCTGTTCATGGATATAATTCCTGGTGAGAAGATGACAGCCTCCCCAGAATCCTAAAAGTTGAACATACAGGGCTGTGCTTTGCCTGAAGCCAAGAAAGAAGAGAAGAACTTGGCCCAAAAGTTCATCTGCTCCAAGCAGAAAATAACAAGAAAAGAGCTCATGGAAATAAACAGCGCATTTTGAATTAAGATGGAACCTTTTCATGACAAAGGAATGCATTTATTTAGAACAATTCAAGCTGCTAAAGAGGAGAAAGGAAACAAAAATTCATAAGTTAAAAAAATTTCCAACACAATATAGGATGCAATCATGTTTTGATTATAGGCCTTCAAATAGAGAAAAAATACTGTCCTATATTTAAAGTTTATCCATAAGGTTGATATTTTTTCATACCTGTCTCACTTTTCTCTGTGTTCTATACTCTAAAAGATCCATTTTTTAGGTTTGCACAGCAAATAAAAATATCAGTGATTAGCAATTTAAAAAAAAATTAAAAATCTGATAGTAGGAGAATAGTCCTGGCAGAACAGATATTTCTTCCTGATATTTAACACAGAACAGATTTCAGAAGAATTTCTGTTTTCATTTATGTGATTAGAACCCAGGTCTCATTCCCCTAATCTCTAAGCAGGATATTAATTAACAAAAAAAACCAAAAAAAACCCCAAAAAAACCCAAAAAACCACCAAACAAACCTAAAAAAAGCCACCTTTCTTTAAGAAATAAAACAGTTTTCATTCCACTTAAATGGGGCTACCACGATGCTTTCTATATTAAAAGCTACATGGAAACCATAAAATGAGGTGCTGGCTTTTTATCCAACTTCAGAACCTCTTGCCAGGAGTGACTTTCACTGCTGGAAGGTTTGAATTGGTTCAAAAAAAAAAAATTTTATATTTCTTACATGAAAAATGAAGGGTGAAAAATGCAGTCCAGCACCTTTGTGTGGCTTTTTAGCATCTGAAGAGGAACAATCTTTAAGTAGCAGTTACTCTGTCACCTGTATTTTTTTCAGATTTTCCTTTTATTCTCAGATCATTCCAGGCAGTTGTTCCCCCCCTGAGGCAGATAAAGCAAACTGAATTTCAGGATGAATAAAGCAGAAGAGGAAAGAATCAGGCCAGGGGTGTAAAATTCTGACAAACATGAGAAGTTTTTGAATCCCCTCACTTCAGAATATTTCCATTCTCAGATGTGAGGGAACTGGAGAAGCTTTCGATATACAATTAAAAGAGGTGAGATGTGAAGGTTTTTTTCTGTTATTTTTTTCTCAGATTATGCAGTTTGGCCTGAAGGTGAGCTTGGTGTGCTTCCCAAAGTCTGTTAGACCTGCCAAGAAGGTGAGATCAGTCTTGTCTTCCTTCAGAATGAAGAATTTGTGAGAAAGGCAACAAAAAACGGGGAAAAATGCAGAAAACTGTTGGAAAGTTCTGTCTCTATGCAATTTCAGACCCCTTTTAGATCCGCCTCAAACTTGCATCTCTAAGATAAGCCATTTTTGAAGCTTCACCCCGCAGTGGTCATCTGAGAGAGCTTTCCAGGAAGGAAACATTTCCATGCAGAGAAGGGGAGCACACATCCATCCAGAGATTCCCTATTGTATACTTATTGGACAACAAAAGATCTAAATGAACAAAAGGAGGCCAAAAAGGGGCATCAGAAGTCAATAGCCAGTTTCTGGCCTAGTTATGTGCATTTTTAATATACCTTTCTTTCAATTAAATTTATGTGTGTTTTTTTATAGAAACAGAAAAATCCCAGTGGAAATCCCTCCTCTGGTGCCTTGGGTCGAAGCCTCTGTTTGAGAGGGGATGTAGACAAAAAAAATCTCATTAACACTGCAAAACTTCCTTCACTGACTGCTCTGTCAGCTCGGATGGGTTGAAGCAGGAGCACTCCAAGGAAGATGTTCTGGTTGCCTGAAAACAGCACCCAGCCTCTTGTAGGTTCTTTGTTTCAGCAGTGAAGGCTTTGCTGGGGGCTGCCACCTGTCCAAGAGTGACTGAAGAGAAAATAAAGGCAAATAGTCCAATTTACAGCACAAGTGGGGAAACTGGTGCTGTTAGGATTGAATGACCAGTGTGGTCCTGAGCCCAGAGTTTCATCCTGGTCTGCCATCCTCGGAGAGATAAAATGAGGGGATGCTCTGCCTTCTTCTTCCACATCTCCAGGAGTGCATTAGGCACCAGAGGATTCCTGCAAATCCTGCCAGGGTTGCTAAAGGTATCCCAAACTTTTCCAGGAGCTCTTGTTTTGCTGGCCTCCTGAGAAATGTATTATAGGGGAAAGAATCCACCTGAATGGCCCCACACACAGCTCAGGGACCCTCCAGCAGGGGTCAAATTTGACCTAAGTCCATCACTCTCCACTGCACACCTGGGCACTGCTTTGGAATTTGTTGGCCCATCTTCTTTTTCCTTTTTTTTTTTTCCATTCCATAGATGTGAAATTAATGCAAAAAATCAGTCATTGAGTAAATAAAATGAGAAGAAAAATCACAGAGGCCTCTTGGCAGAGAGGAGAGAGACATCCTACTAGAGGTGCTTCTACAACTGAGAGCAGAAAGGAAACCGAGATGGATGTTAGCAATGAGACATAATTAATGTTCATTTGGGTTTAAGTAGTGGAAAAGAATAATTTCTCTGTGAATTAAGTGGTCAAAGAGATGCAGAACTAAAAGCTACCTCTCAGACTAGAAAGAGAATTGGAAGGATGTCATTTGCTTTGTGTTGCTCGAAGCTGTTTACACTCACCCCAACCAGAAAGACATCCTGACAGAAGTGCCAACAGGCAACACTCCTCCTACAGCCACCAGGGAGAAAAGAATGCACATTTAGAGGTCATCTTTCCCTGAAGGTCACCAGTACCTGGGCACCTGTTTGTGCTGAAATTTGAATTTTCTCTAGTGATGAGTGCTCCTGACTCAATGGAGTCAAGACACAGAAGCTCAGAGCTGAAGATCCATATTTAATCACTTACCACAAAACCCTGGGAATTCCCCAGCTCTTAATCTCTCTATATTTTATACTCTGCAGATGCAGCCAAGAGACCTCACCACCCTAATTTGATTCTTTCCATCATTTTTTATTAAATTCGTGCCTGCATCTTCCCCTCTCCCAAAAAAAGGTATCAATTTGTAGATGTGAAAAAGCAGATTGTGCTGTTTGTCTTGGATGAAGACAAAACCCCAAATCTTCTGAGACAAAAATGTTCTTTAGAAGTTTCTTTCAAGAAAAAAAAAAGATATTTTTCTTAATTATTCACCTTTTTTTTCTTGTCAGGCTCATGTAAAACACGCACATCTGATGTGGTGATATCTGTTCTCTGCTGCAAGCTGGCAGAAATACTTGATCTTAGAAAGATCAAGCAGAGAACACCTGAGTGCAATGAAACACTTCACTGCAATGGAAAAGGCAAAATACTTCACATGATTTTCTTCAGCACTCCAGGACAAATTTCACAGCTCCTTAACCTGCACTATATTTAGCACCATGATTCAGTGCAAAGGTCTGGTATATTAAAAAATGCCGTGGATTTTTGTGTTTGGCAAAAGTTGGGGAGAGATATATCTCAGGAATCGTTCCTAATAGCCAACTCTTACACTTCAATATTTAATGGCTGCTTAATTCCTACTAAAATCCAGAACCACATTTTTCATTACCTAATAGGAAAGAAAATCAATCCCTTTTAATCTTGATCGATGTGTGGCAGTGCCAGAACTGAACAGATTTATTTTTTTAATCAAATTACACATCATACTTCAGACTCAATTTCAATTATTCTGTTAGTGCAGCAATGGCAGCAACAATGTATTTTTTTTTTAGCAAATCAAGCAATACATTTTAAAAAGCTTTCATAACATTCTGCGAGCTGACATTGGCCAAGCAGCACAATTTTATGAGCTGTCATCACTCCAGGAGAAAAAGAACATCCAGTCACGGTATTCTCAAATCACAGATCCCTGGTTTTGCATTTGATCATTTTCTATCTTTTCAGTTTATCTCTTCAGCTGCACACCCCATTTGCTCAGATCCCCTATTTTGTTTTTCATGTTTTTCCTTTGAGAGCAATTAACCAGTGCCATCCTCCACGCACACAAACACTCCATGGCTTTCCTGTTAACATTAGCTTGCCTTGATCTCACATTAACCATTTCTTTGGTGTTTCTAGACCTTGTGGGCATTTGTTTTTAGCATACCTGGGTTTGGATTCTGTTGAGCCCTCGGAACCAGAGGATTTGTCCACGTCGGAGCTCTCTCTCTGCATGATCTATTTCTTCAACATCTTCATTGAGCTCTTCCTCAGGGACCTCCTCCTTCTCAGTGAGCCTCCCTGCCTCCTTTAAAAACTTTAGCCTACTTGTTGGGATGGTTGCAATGACCTAAAATTATAAAAAAGTACTGAAAACATAAGCCTCGTTCAAGAGCAACAGTATAACAATCTGCTAATCACAGAAGAGTAATCACATTTTAGTAAGGTCTACAAAGGTGAGCTACGCCTGTTCCTAACAGCACTTTGCACTTGGACAACTCCATTTTAGTCCCAAAAATATTTAATTTCTTGTGTAAACAATTAGCATGACTTGCACCACTAAACCACAGTGTGGAGCAAGTTCAAGGCTGGGCAAAGTCTTATCAATTAAACAAATAGAAGGTAAAACAAGATGGAAATATTTCAATGTACTTATGTAAATAAAACTTAAGCAGATTGATAGCTCTGCAATTAGAGTTTGGGTATTTGCAATAACTTATGGTAATGGGAGGTGAAAATTCATTGTATTTCATGCTGATAAATATCACACTCCCTTGGTTCATGGATTCAGCTTCCCTTTGTTCCAGCAGCTGGAATGCTTTTCTGGCATTTATCAAAATTGAGTTTTCTGAAAGGTGTGGATCTGGTTGTTGGATTTCTCACAAGGCTGTCTCTCACTCTGTCCTTATCATCAATAAATTCTGATTAACTTAACCCCTCTTCATATTCTCTTTGCTCACCCAAGTGGTCCTTGGAAGTAACTAATACAGGAGAATAGTCTTTAAAAATTGCAGATACTGTAGCTGGACAATTATTTTAAATCCATTGCAGTGTTACCCTGTTGGGCAGTAATTTTCTCTTTGTTCTGATTCCTTGCATAAAACCAGAACCAAATCATGGCAATTTAAACAAGACATTACCTGGAACACACTGAATGCTTAAAGCAAATCTCCTGCAAAGCAAATTTTTAAGCCCACTTAGCAAAAAACTGCTGCAATTTTCTTTTTTGTCTTCTTTTCAGCAGCGAGCAACCACAACAGTGAAGCTCAGATGTATGAAAAATGAAGAGAGAACTGAGACAGCTGCCAGAAAATTGGTGAGGAGAGCTTTGGAAAACTGGAATGGATGCAGTGAAGACACATGGAAAGGTTCTGGATATTTTCAGGGTGAGAGCAAACCTCTGAGTTTGCTGAGGGTCTCCTTGAGCTTCACAATCCACAAGACCAATTTTATTATAATGTTTTAAAGACTGATTGAAAAAAAAAAACCACAAAAAAAAAAAACTACCAAAAAAACCAAACCAAACCCAGTTTCTACACTACTATAAAACCTTTTTAAAGGGGGGTTGAAAAACAAGATGCAAACCTGGAAAATTAATGGTGTGGCACGAGCAAAGACAGAACAGGAGAGAAAAAGAAAGGGGAAATGCTCATCAATTAAATACTTACTGAAAGTCCTTCAGCCTCCCAGCTTTCAAACTACATTGCCAGCACTCTACAGAGAGAAACTACTGCAAACTCTGGGATCTGATGAAAATGATGGTGATAAAGGATTTTTAAGCCAATATTCATAAAAATAACTCTATTGGGTCAGGGCTGTGTTTGACAGAATGTTCCTCTCTTCCAGCACCTCAGCCAAGCTGATGAGATTCTGCTCTAATTCTTTTCTTAAGGTGTTTACATGGCTTTTTTTATTATTCATTTATTTTCTGTATCTGCCAACACCCACCCAGTTCAGAACACAGACACAATAGATGCAGATTAAAGAACTAAATATTATTCCCAGAAGAATGATCACCGTTTTAAAAAGTCATCAATAATTCTGGGAATGGGATATGAAATACTTAAGAAAGTCTTGGTTTTCAGAAGAGATGGGAGCTGTCAGAAAACTGTCCCTCCAAGCACCTCAAATTGTTGAAACTTTTCCTTAAATTCCTTTCAGAAGTGCCTGCTTTGACACCAAAACTTGGAAATCTTGATTGCCTTTCATGGCTCACCAGAACAGCAGGTTCAGCACGTGGATTAAAAATAAATAAAAGTAACAAATTCGTTTTGTGCTGAAGTAGAATGAGTCACAGCAGCAGAGAAAAGGCTGAGACAGAAGAGAAGCATCACTGCTAAAGGAAAACAATTCTCTCTCACTGAAGAGCTCCATGAAGAAAGGCCTGCCACAGACTATAAATATGGACAAAATTGATTTGTTTTAGCATCCTATTTTCTCTTCTGGTCACTAAATATTGACTGCAAGAGAGATATTTTCTCCCTCCATATTTGCTTTCCTCTCAGTGCTAAAACTGTGGAGGTGTTCAAATACCAGTTCTAATTTAATGTCTAAGGTTTCACAATAAACCTGGGGCAAGTAAAGTGAAAAAAAATTGCTGATATTAGTATTAGTTCTTGGTGGTTATGTAATAACCATGGATAACAAAATTTAGAAGCCAAAACATTTGATCAAAGGCTGTGGGGAATTTCCACAGCTGAATGAAGCAGTTTGGATTCCTTTCCCTCTCCCTGTTTGACTTCCCCTTTCTCCAAAAGTTGGTATATTTTCTGAACAGGAGTGGGGGAAAAAGCCAATAAATCTTTCTTTTCTGAGATTATCAAACTGATTTTAGGGCTTCCTCCTGCAAGGTTTAAGTCAAATCTCAACCTCAAGTAATAATTACAGCAGAATCATTTAAGAGTGATGGTTTTCAGCCAGATATGTATTAAAAGCTGTTCTGATTCTGAGCTTTTTCTAAGGAAAACTGAGGTCAAACTGTCAAAAAAAGGTGATTTTTTTTCCCCAGAAGAGAACAAATAATCAGAATTGAAAGTAAGTGTTTATTCACTACAATTGCAGTAGAACCACAGCAGAATTCAATTGCAGTGGGCAATTTCTTGACTCATCATAGAGGCAAACTGGATCTACAAATCTCTTTACACCTGAGAGAAAAAAATGTACCTTCACATTTTTCTTTACTGCACCAGGTGGCAACAACTTAAATACCCTGTTAGTGCATTCAGAGGTGAAAAAATATTATTATTATTATGAACTTTGCAACCTGTGTTTGCACATAAATGAACAATGTAGAATGTTAACAATACTGATTGTGTGTGCCTATATCACTTACAGAGAGTTAATCCCAATTTATTTAATATCATCTCATTGACATTTGTTTTTTCATCAATACATAATTCTATATTAGTCAATGATGACAGAGGATATGGCAGAAATTGAAAAGCATGTGTTAATTTAACTGCCATTTTTTAGAACTATTAAAGGCAAAAGTTTTTTCTTTTTTTTTTTTTTTTTTGCACTCCCTCATCCATCCTGCACACACAGAATTAGGTGGATGGAGTACCACTGCAGAAATATTTTAAAGGCACTGGAATTTTTCATATGACAGTAGCCAGAATGACAATTTCAGCAAGGGAATTTGCTGGTTGACCTAGAACTGGAATTTTGTTTCAGCTCCAAAACTTTTCCACATCCTACAGGAGGAATTCTATTCCAGGGAAGGTCACAGTGCATTTGCCTTCGCTGAATTTTTTTGTGACTAAAAGACTGATGTTGTGACTCAACATCTTTCTCAAAAAAGCCTAAATGAAGATGGCCCTGGTGATAGCACACCCTGCTAGAAAGGAGAGATTTGAAAATTAACAAAAAGCCCTAAAGGAACAGAGGGATAAATTATCCTTACTAATAAATCTCTCCTTGAAGCTCTCAGAGAGCACCTTGGGTTTCAGTGAGGGCTGCACTGGGCACTGAGAGAGGAAACCAGAGGAATATGAACAATATCACACCTTTGAGTGTGCAGCTTCCTGAATGCTTACCTGACCCCACACCAGCTCTCCTAATCCAATAAATACACACCACATCCACTGGTCCAGCTGCAGGGGAGAACAGCTGAATGGTTTTCCTCCAAACTGGACAATTACTATCTACAAAGAGAAGCACAGAGGGAAAAGGGTCAATTTTTGAGGGGGGAACACGCAACAAAACAAAAGCAAATACAGCCAGGCAAAAAAAAAAAAAACCAAAAAGCAAACAAACAAGCAAAAAAAAAAAGCCAAAAAAGAAAACAAAACAAACAAAAACAAAAAAACACCCACTTGCATAATTTTGGGCCCAAAAAAACCCCAACAAACATCACAAACTTTTGCATCCCCAATTAAAAGTGAGAAAAAGAAATAGCAGTTCAGACTGAAGCTCCTCAGCCTCATATTTAACAGTGGTCAGATATGAATGGTCAGGCAAAAAGAGAACAGGACAATCCCCATGTGCTCCCCCAGCTCCTGATTTATTGACCCTGATCCAGTTCATTTTGGAATGCCCATTGCAAGAGAGGCTTTTCCCTCTGAGTAACATTTTATTGTGTATTTCCAGAAGTGCACCATGGCGAGACAGAGGGTACAGAAAATTCTAGGTCTGTTGGAGGAAGGCGGTGGGAGAACCCCACAGCTTCAGCAGGATAACAACACACAGTCTGAGCAGACTGAGAAGGTTTTGCTAACTGAAAATCAGATATTATTGATGTTTCTTGTTAATATTGCTGCTGCAAAATCAGAGACCTGAAATCACATCCAGAGATTTAAATTGTCCAAGTTTTAAACTCATGATTTTGAATTAGATGTTAAAAACCATCACTGTGATGTTCTGCTCCTATTGCTGCTGCCCTCCCTCCAATATTTAATTAATTGAGGAATTCTCCTTTTCAAATCACTGTAGACAAAGCTCAAACTGCTCTTTCCTCCTCCTTCCTCCTCCCAGGAGAAAGGTGCCAATGCTGAGCTGCCACTGCCAAGCTAAGCAATAATGGCAAGATAAAAATACATTTCTAAATTATAATATCAAATGCTATCAAGTACAGGATGGATGCCAGCAAAAGAATGGATGCAGGAGCAGAAGGGGGAATTCTTACAGAAGAAAAATTTGGGAAAAATATGTATTACTGTGGTCATGTTCACTTGTGATGGACAACAAACTCAGGAGAGGAACATGAGTAAATCACAGTCCAGGGGCATCATTGCTGGGAATACTGAGCAGCATTGGGCAGTGACATTGAACAGAACAGTTCAGCATCAGCTGTTTGAAGGTTTATTTTTCTTTTCAAGGAGTAATAAATAATTGTAAAATGCTTTGTTTGTATGCTATTAAACAATTTCTTCTTTAAAAACCAGTTGCAATATCAATGATTGTTGGTCATTGTTGTACCTGCTAAGATTAATTTAAGAATTAACCCAGTTATAAGGATCAAAGTTTCTGTTTTATTAGTATGGCTACATAACATTTTCCATTATTAACACTTGTATCGATTGAGAAAATACATGAAACCAGGCGCTTTACTATTAAATGAGCCTCCTGCAGCACTTAGATTTAAAATTAAAGAAAAAAGAATAACACAGAGAAGAAAAGCCCCAAACAACTTTGTGTTTGATTTTTTGGAGTGGATTTGTGATGAACAGCAACTGCTTCTTGCCCAGAGCTTTACCTGAATGGCGAATGTGCCCAGGACAATAGTGCAAAAAATGGGGTTTCTGAAGATGCCGTCGAAGACGTTCCTCTCGCCGTGGATCTTGCGGGCGTTGATCTCGTTGAAGAGCTGCATCATGACAAAGGTGTTGAAGATGATGGTGTAGTGCTCAGAAGGAGGAGAGTGAAGAGGGGCGTTCCTCCCACTGTCAATCTTAAACATTTTCTCACCTAGGTGTAAGACAAAAATAAAAGTTTCCTCCAGAATGAATCAAACCGGTTTATATTCCCCTTGTTTCCTTCAGCCTGTTGCCTTCTCTGCTCTGATTTTTCTAGATAAAACTTTTCTTGGACCAATGAGCAAAACACATCTCAACTGAGCAAGAAGCTGTTAAATGCTGCCTTTTATCTAACAAACCCTAACTCCTATCTAACAACACCTACACAATGTTGTCAGTCCTAGTCTTACCTACCCAAGTAGGAATTACTCTGAGCACTCAATTCTTTCAGGTGTAACAAAATCTTCAGGTCATTTCCAGAGTGTTTGAATTTTCTGCAATGGTTAGAAGCCACTCCTCTTCATCAGGTCTTACTCATTTACTAATCAGTAATTTTTGACAAGCACTGAAGGATATCAACCACAAAAAACACAAGCATGCCTGGTTTTAAGAGATTTGGGGTTGAGCAGCAGCAGGTACTGCTGTTTAGTTCGATAATTTGGCTTTCACTCATAGATCCGACCAATCAAAAAGCAATGACGAGTACCTAAAAATGTGGTGAGCTTTGAAAAAATAAAGTTAAGATTTTTTTTTTATACCACAGTCTGACAGGACCAGACAGTGAATGCTGGATTTCTGATGTCTCAAAGACATTTATGTTTTGTATTTTCAAATACAATGTATTTCTAAAAATAAAAAAGATAAAAACTTGATGTACTGGTCTCTGAAGAAAATTCCTACAAAAGAATTGACTAAAATAGAAATAATTCTCATTAATTTGAAATTTAATTATGGAGGCACTGAGTTTTGCACATCATGTCACTGCAAAGCTGAGCCTTGTGGAGTTTCAAAAGGAAAAGATTATTTCCAAGGCTTATCAGAAAATTGTCTGGGATGTGTCCTTCAAAGTATGCAGGAGTTCCCCAAGGATACACAGGAGCAATTAGAACAGGGGGGGAAAGACTGGTTTGCTTTTCATCTGGATCAGTATAAAGTATTTTAAACCATAAAATTCATAAAAAAAGCCATTCTAACTCTCCATAAAGATCACAGAAGTTCTTGTTCCAAGAAGATTCCACATCACGTGAATTACCAAGAGTTTCTTCACCTGTTTTAGAGAACCTGAAATTCCAATTACTTAATGCAGACATTCTCAAAATTCCCTGTAAATCTAACAGTGTTAGAGACCACCTCTCTTCAGAAACCTGTCAATTCTTTTGGTTTAATTCCATAGTGAACAGATCATTGCCTCCTCTGAGTATCCCAAATAAGCTGCCAGATGGCCATAAAGTGGACAAGGCTTTCACAATGAAGCACAAAAACCCCCTAAAATTAATAAAATTCATAAATTTACATGTGCAGTTTCTCTAAAAGTCTATGTATAAGGAAAAAAAAAAAAAACTGAAGGACAACACATGTGATTTAACAGCGACTACAAAGTGACAAGAAGACAATACCCAACTGAAAAAAATCATCTGTCCTTTGAGAGGGTTCAGTTATTATTGTGGAGCAACAGAATCTATTATTAGCTCCTACTATTCCCTGCAGCAAGAAACATTTCTCCTCCTTCCCTCTCCTCTCCAAAATACAACCTATAAAAAGCATCCATTGCCAGCAAGGCCTGAAGAAGAATCCAGTAATCCAATAAATTAGACTTTTCGCCCCCTTTTAATATCCATTCCAGAAATTAAATGTCAAAGCAGAGTGTTATTTGTATCACTTAATACTGATTACTTACTTTCCATACCATTTAAGATCAACATTATTTCTGGACTGTGGACAACACTTTGCTGTTGGTAAAATGGATCTTGATTTTTATTGTGGCTTGTTTAGCAGGGTTTTTTTTAATTTGTTTTTAAGTCCCTACTCAGCACAACAAGCCTCACAATGAAATCTCAGTTTTGAAGCAGCAGGGTGGACATTCCTATTACAGCATAACCTTCTATGCTGTGTTTGGGTGCAAATTTTTGCCAAAGCCCAAACCTGTATTTTACAAGGGGAAAAAAGCTCAATAAAGCCATTCCCAAGGTAACAACACATGGAAAGTGACTACAACATGCCATCTGCCCTGCTTCCCATCCCATCAACCAGGATTCACAGAATTCACAGGATCGCCAGGTTGGAAGAGACCTTCAAGACCATCGAGTCTAACACAGCTCTAACACCTCAGTTAACGCTGGCACCCAGTGCCACACCCAGGCTTTGTTAAACACACCCAGGGATGGTGACTCCATCACTTCCCTGGGCCATTCCAGCACTTTATCACTCTTTCTGTGCAAATCATTTTCCTAAGATCCAAAAAGAAGTTTAAGGACAACAAAGGCAGGCAATAAGTGCGCACTAATTCGTTCCATTTCAAGCGTTTTGACACTTGGGCCGCGCAACCCAGCTGCTGGTGAGCTGAGCAGAGTCTGGGCGAGCTTCTCACCGACAAAGAGCAGGGTGAAGATGAGGGTGAGCTGGTAGACGGCGTGGCCCAGGATGTTCTTCATCATGGTGCGGGAGATGAGCGGCTTGTTGCGGCCGTAGGGTTTGCGCAGCAGCAGCGCCTCGGTCGGCGGCTCCGTGGCCAGCGCCAGCGAGGCGAACGTGTCCATGATCAGGTTGACCCACAGCATCTGCACGGCCTTCAGGGGAGAGTCCTGAGGGGAAAAATCAGGAAGGTTTGTATTTCCCAGGAAAAGCCTGGCTGGGGGTTCATTTTTGCCACGGGACTCAGAAATCCCTGCACTGAGGACCCTCCTCCTGTTGCTGGGACCCTTCTTCCGTTCCTTCTGCAGGACCAGGAGTGCAATGATCTGAGCAGAGAGGAATTATCTCCCTGCAGGCATTTAATCAGCACCATTTACAACCAAAAAATTCATACCAAGCATGACAGTAACTCCTTCCAACACCTATTGCAATGCTCTCTGTTCCTTCCTGCATCGTGCTTGAATTTTCAGCTGAAATTAGATATAACTAGAGAATCCAAGTTTCTCTCTTGGAAGACAAATTATATTGAAACAGATTAAAAAGTAACATTTTCTTTATACTAAAACCTACCTGTCTTTTTTTTTTTTCTTCAGAGATAGCTTGAAATTATAAAATTTTATGGAACAATTAAACTGACATCTTGATACATTACACTTAAATAAGACCTTTAACAATAGTGAAATAAAAAAAAAAGCCTGATATTTTGATAAAAAATAATCTGAAACTTACTAAACTATGTGCAAAAGCAAGACAACCTATTATTTTTGTAATAAAAGGAAAGCATATGTGGCACTATGGAAATGGAAAGAAAAACCCCAATACTGGTATTTGATGAAGGCTGTGGTTTCAGAAGCAGCTCTCCAGTCACTAGAAGGAGCTCTTTCCTCACACAACCCCATAAAGTCTGCGGTCATAATACAGAGGACTTTAGGTCATATTTAAAAACCCCAAAATTAACTAAACAAAGCCAAGTTACACAGATCTCAGGAGGATGCTGGACAACTCCTGCGAAGTTTTGATGTGTAACTCCTTGGGGCAGCTGTGAGGAGAGAGAAATGTTTCAAGAAGCCAGGGGAGGAAAAACAAAAACTCAAACTCCTGTGCCTTTAGACTCCATATAAAACAGGCAGCATTAGCAAGGTCTGCTTCCTGTTCCAAATAGACCGTTTTTATGAGGGGACAAAGAATCAACAAAGTAATAAGGCATCAACATGACAAATTTCATCATGAAATTGAGTTATTCTGCTGTGTAAAAGCTGGGAGAGGGAGCACTATTTTTATGTATTTCATTACCATGGTGCTGCAGCAACAACACAAAAACAATGTAGAGGACAGGATATAAACCAAAGCAAAGCCAACAAAGCTCCCTGAGAACTGTGCCCATTTCTTCAAAGGGTTAAATGTTCGTTTTAAATGAAATACCATAAAAGAACATGCATCCAGTATCCCAAGGACTGATAGAAAATAAGTGTAAGTGCTTTGGTCTCTGGAACATCTGGTTTAGATTCCAACTCTCCCTTGAGATAAAATATTATTTCCCCTTAAAAACACATTTTTAACCCATTTACACAGATTTTGATTTTCAAAATATTTATTAAAAATAAATAACTTTTGGCTTATTTAAAGGGATGGAGAAAAGCGACCTCCTGTTTCTCCTCCAGTCTTGCAGGCTGGGTTCATCACGCCAAGGAGGACAATTAGCATTAATAGATTCTTGACCTCTTGGTTATGGGTTGCATTAACTGGGCTTATCTGGAGAGCTCAGCTCACTCATTTGAAATGCAGCTGCAGAAACAGGAAAAGTCTTTGTCTTTAGACAAAGCTAAAAAACTAAAGGTGATCCCAAACTTCTTCACCCAAATCGAGACTTCATTCATTTTTATCAACTTTAATGGTTCCAACAAAGAGAGCACTTGCAGTAAAAAGCAGTTTGTGGCTGGGGCTCACAGACTCTTGGTGGGACGCAGGTAAAAAGGAAAATATCTTTTCTGCTGAACAATTTTCCTTATCATGTTTTTGCCTGACTCATTAACAAGTTTGAGCAACCTTCTCTGCTTTGATCTGTTGCAAAAACTCAATTTCCACTTCACGCGCTGAATTCTCTGTCAATAAAACCAAATTTCCCTGTTACATTTAATAGATCGAGTCAGAGATTCAGGTGTCTATCAGAGCCTGCCATATTCCCAGCAGAACAGAAAAGGCAGGGTATTTCAGTCTCTAAATCACACAACTGTAATTGGCAGTCATCAGTTTTGGCAACAACATGTTCTCACCATTTCACACTGCCAATCACCTTGGGTGGCTGTGGTGCCCCTAATAATTATCTATTATTGGCAGTGCTACACTGCTCAGTGGAGTGTGAGAGCTCATTTGAGGCTGAAGCCAAAACATTAAATACACATTAGTCTGGGCAGGCAGTGGAATGAAATTTCCACTGTAACTCTATCTGATTTCTGATTAGTTGATGGAAACTGAGGAAAATACATATCAGCTAAGGAGCTTAGGCTTCCACTGCAGATTTTAGTCACTTATGCACGTGGGATGCAAATCAACCTTCTTTTCTTTGTGTTTTAGCCGCTAACTGACCAGCCAGTAATTCTTAATTCCCTCTCTGAAAACTTTGGGGATGTGAACCACCCCAAATCACCACTTATTCATCAAGTTCCTTTCACTTGACCTTGGAATAGGTTAGCCTTGTCCTAGAGGTAAAAGGAAAATGTCCCTTAAATCAAGTGATGTTACACTTCATCTTGGAAACACTTAAAAGTACAAATCGCCAAAGGCTGGAAATAAACTACAAATCTTTTGTGACATGCAGAGCCTCACAAATTTTAGAGCTTGTTACTTTTGATTTAGATGACAAGCTGAAAGGGAACAAAAAGGTATTTTCACCCTTACCTTTTTAGTGCCGTTTGCCACACAACACATGCAGGGATTCATAAAAATTAGCATTTCTGGGAGTTACCTTTCTATACATTAATGCAAAAAAAGTCCCTGTGCTGCTAGATCACACTGTCTGCTAATTGTATGGAAGTGGCATCCTCAATTCCATCCCCAGGCCTTGCCAAAACAAAGCTAAATAGTACAGACTTTGATTTTATATTACAGCTTCTTCAAGTTTGCCAGTGCTATTATTTTAGAATTTGCCAAGTACAGTTCTGCAGTAAAACATTATAACCACGTAAATTATTCCCTTTTAGATGTAAGTATAGATCATCCTCATTTTTTTGAACAAGATCTGTAAAAACAATCAGTGATTCACACAGCAGTTCATTGCTACAGTGCCTTTTAATTAACATTTAATTTTCCAAACATAATGTCCTATGGAGTCACTGTTTTCAGCTCCTAATGTCTGCTAAAACACTAAGTCTCTCTCAAAGTTCAAGAATAATAATTTGAATGTAAAATGCTAAAACACAGCCTTTGTCTTCCCTTTCTTCAGTGCAACCCTTTTGAAGAGTTACAATTGCCTCAACAGTTGGAGCCACAGACAGAACCTGGCACAGAGAGGAACCTGCTTGCTTTGTGGCTCCAGTAAAAAACTGTTTCCATTTGACTGAGCTGCATTTTAAAATCCTCATTTTGTTCATAGCCAGATCACTCTGGACAGCTCCACATGTAACGAGCTGATATCCTCTGGGTGCTGTGTGGTTTTTTGGGGACAGGGAGAGGGGTGAGTCCATACAGGGCTCTGTAGGACACCCAGAGATGTGGAGCAGTGACTCACTGCAAGCACAAAACTCACAAGAATCGTAGGCAGAGCTCCAAAGAACCACCCTCACTGCATCAATCAGGGGTTCTGCAAAACTGCTATTCAGAGAATGAAGTCAGAATATAAAAGTTTGTAGCTCATAAATCCCCTGGAAAAACAAACAGCGGGTTTAAGCTGAGGCAGTGGCTGCAGAAGAGAAAGGACAATTCTACACAAACTGGTCAAGACCACCACACCCTGACCACACTAGAAGTGTGCAGTGGGCACCACAGGGAAGGCAGCAAGAGGGAACTGAGTTAGATTAATTAAAAATAAAGTGAATGAGCCCAGCTCAGTTGCACTGAGCCACTCAAACCTCTCTGGGAGTAACCAGAGGTGTGAACTCCTGCGGGGTCTGTGCGCACACAGACACAGAACTAAAACCAGCCCTGCGCCCCAGACTGAGGGCTCCTGAATCAGCTTCCCACCAGAGACTTCTCCAAGCTCTGCTTTCCTGGATGACCCAGATCCCAGAGCGCCTTACGTAATTGCAGACTCACAACACAGAAGTTCATTATTAGCTGAAAATTCAGATCTTGTGGCTTATAGATTGCGCAGCTGTAAACTGAAACAGGGCCCCGTGTAAGTGAGATCCCTTGGAGGGGTGGTTGTGGCAGCAGCTGTGCTAAGCTTGTCAGCAGGTGACACTGGATCTGTAATTCTTATGCTGCTTAGAATATTGTTGCTGTCACCTTAACATGACTTCGTGCTGGGAGCCAGGGGAGACAAGAGAAACAACCATTTGCATTGGTCCTGTGCATAATAAGTTCTTTGACAGCCCACTGTTTGTCCTGCATAAGCTTTATCTGGCACTGGAGCAGTACAGAGACATTTTGTACACATCACTATCCCCTGAAATAGCAAACCAGGACAAAACAGAAATCATAAATATGGCAGATATTCTCTAATAGCAGCATCTTCTTGAAGCAGGCATTGGGTAGATGAAAAATAAAATTATATTGGCTTAAAATTAACAGACTTAAACTAAACAGCAGTTCTCTGAAGTGGAATTGGCAAGGACCCTCACTTCATTAATCTACTTGAGGAAAAAAGCAGGAGATTATTAAAATGGCCACTAATGGTCCCAGGTTCTGCCTAATGTTTTTCTCAAGCTTCTCCATGGGCCTCCCAAGGTGCCCTGGACCAAACAAATCATCTCCTGCGTGGGCAGTGTACTCTCTGGGTGCCCCTCAGAGGGCTGGCTTCACTCCCACCACACTCACACAGTCATTAATTAATTCATTAATACAGAATTGCAGTGCTTTCACTTGGAGGCCTGCAGGGAGATGACCACATTCTCATATTTAAATGTACACCAGAGCAATTGCAGGACCAAGACTGAATAAAATTAAGCCCATTAAGTTGCAAAGCACAAGCCAAGAGTTAAAAAAAGATTACTCAAAGCAAAGATTTTATTATCTTTGTACTTCCTTTATGCACAAACCAAAAAGAGTAGGTGAGTGTGCTGATTCCAAACCACAGAACAGATAAGGTGAGAGGTGGCATGAGGAAGAACAGAACAATTGTTATTACCTACAGAAAATTTTTCTCATTCTAGATATGAAATGTCACCAAAAGAACAGCCTGTGTAATGTTCATTAACCTGAATGTTAATGATGGACTGAAATTATATTCTGTGTGTCAGAGAAAGTCAAACTGACCACCTGAACCAAAGGAAAACTCAGTCCAGTGTGGACTTTGTTCATGTTCATTTTGAAGGTCACAGGAAGCTGTGCTGCCTTTTGGAAACTACAGATTTAAGCTCTGTCTGTTTCCTTGTTAAGGATTAAAACATTTCAGTCAAAATCTTTCAGTCAGATCTGTGCAGAGTTCTGCAGATTTGGAAGTACATGTGTGCACCTAGACTGTTGTAGGCAAGATTTTTTTGCGAGAGTCCTGCACTTTGTGCTGGAGCTATTTTCATAGCAACCAGAGGGTACAGCATGTTCCCAAGTGCAATTTTTAGCAAAGCTTTCAAGCCAAACAGAATGTCCTTTGGCTGGCTGGAGTCAAAGCCCAACACAATAATGTGCATTTGTGAGGCAAAATCCTTCTTGAATGAGACAGAAACGGGAGCAGCTCGAGATTATTCATGCTGAGTGTAAACAGTGGCAAAGGACAGGACTGCTGTCTTTCTGCTTCCATTTCCACTTCAGCTTCCCCCACACTTTTCCTTTAAGGAATTGCACAAGAATCTGCTTGCAAAGCAGCCCAGGAGTTCCAGAAGGTGTCCACAAAAACCTGTGAGCAGGGACAACAGCCCCAGGGATGGTCTCACAGACCTCCAGGGCAAAAGAAATGCACTGGGCCTGATCCAAATCCTTGTAGAAGCCAAAGGAATGATTCAAAATATGAAAAAAACTCCAGAATTAAAAAGGGGATTATGCGTGTACTGATAATGCACTTCACATCCACTTAGACTTGATTTAAAAGAGTCCTTGCACTGATCCAGCAATATTTATCCTCCTCAGGGATAAAAAAAAATTATTTGGTTAACAAATAGAATGAGTTTCTCTTTGTTCTTTCAGAAAAAACTGAAGAAATGCTGGACATTGACCAAGAAATTTCACCTTAAACAAATACTTACAGTCAGACACTGATTGTCAATAAAATCAGTTCCAGTGATGGTGCTGCTGTCAGCACCTTGTTCTGGCTGGGTTTGTACCACTTGTAAAAACCCCCCAGAGTTTCAGTCCTTATTCCTGTGTTACCAGCAACAATCATTTCACAGCTGGGCGTTTCCTCAATATGCTGGGAAATATTTCCAAAGGGAAATTAATCCAATTTTGCTGCAATTCCACAAGTTTTGTCCCTCAGCACAGGCTCAGTGGTGACAAGAAGGGACCTCCAAGGCTTCTGAATGCCAGCCAGGGCACAGGAGAAGTTTGAACTCGTGGGTTTGTTAAAGTCCCTGGGTTTCTTGTTGCAAGGATCAATTCCATGATTCCAATGTAAGCTTAGCCTGGAGCAGAGCTGATGACTTATTCATTGCTTTGCTCAGGTGTGCCTGGGCTGAAATGTACCTGCTGAAACAGGTATGGGCATCTGGGTGATGCACCACGAGGGAAGCATCAGCTTTCCCACAGTGCATCCCAATCCAGGGGGGCATTGTGACAGCACCTGTCTGCAGAATCTAAAATATACATTATTTTAGAGACTGACAGCACTAAAAATCTGCATTTTGCTATTTTCTCATTAAAACAAAAACCTCACACTGTACTGCATATATCCTGTTTATTCTCTAGAGGGGAAAAAAAGTAATTTTATTGCCCAAAAAATTATAATTTGAGGAAGAAACATGTTTGCTTTGAGATATGCTTCTTGCAAATGACCTGGACATTGCAATGAAGGATTAATGGAGTGGAAGAAAGAGAGGTTTAAGTCCAACTCTATGTGTCATTTAATTGATTTGTCATCTGCATCTGGAAATAAAAGTAACTGCCTGAAAGCAACAACATAATTTTATCAGTCAAAAAGATTGTGTGTCAGCACTGCTGTCTTGAAAATAACCTCATTCCACAATGCATAAAAAATATGCATTTATTAGTGAAGTATTCCGAGAGGAAAAGGCAAATTGACATAACCTGCTCCTTTCCCAATCCATGGTGTTTTCAATTTGACCATCACAGGCTCAGGGATGACAGCACTGAGGGAGGCAAAAAAGCTCCTAAATGTGAGTTCCTTCAGGAAAAAAGATGGATTAATCCAGCCTGACGCCAGCAGCTCTTTAAGCCTCAGCAGCCTGATCCTTGGAATGCTCAGGACCTTTCCAAAGGTTCCATGACAATTTTTTGCCCTTTTTTTTATATACCTTTTATGTATTCTCAGTGCTCTTAGCATGCATACTTGTAATTCCTTAAGTCTGATAACTTAACATAGTCCTGATATTCTGTTAAACCAGAAAACCAATCATCCTAAAGGCCTTGCAGTTAGAGGCCAGAAAGCCCTAAGCTATCTTGAAAAACCAAGGTCTCCTCTCAAATACATCCTGTAAACTAAGATTAAGCCCATTCCAGAAAAAATACTTCAGGATAAAAAGATACCACACTATTCAATCAAGCATCTCATTGTGGCATCTTTGTTAGATATGCTAATTTGCAAGGTCTATAAAGTGCATACGCAATCTATCGTGTGTACGCATTTCAGCGTGCTCCACCTCGGTGAAGTGTTACACCACAAAAATCCTTATTAAATACCAAGGTAAGAACCCTTTAACCCTTAACAAAGCCTAGCTCTTCATTTTAGGACCAAGGAAAAGGCATCAGTTTACTTGCTGTGCACCAAGCAGGACACAAATTCAAGGCCCCATCCACTGGGAGCATGGATCACTGCTGGATTTCAGCAGGATCCCAGCAGGATTTCAGCAGGATCCCAGCAGGATCCCAGCAGGATCCCAGCAGGATTTCAGCAGGATTTCAGCAGGATCCCAGCAGGATCCCAGCAGGATCCCTGCAGGATCCCTGCAGGATCCCAGCAGGATTTCAGCAGGATTTCAGCAGGATTTCAGCAGGATCCCAGCAGGATTTTGGCTGAATCACTGCTGGATTTCAGTAGGATCCCAGCAGGATTTCAGCAGGATTTCAGCAGGATCCCAGCAGG
>QUSF01000081.1:1169545-1385424 GCA_003676055.1 Chloebia gouldiae
ATGCCCTGGGGAAAGGGGTTGGGAGTGAGATTCCCTGCTGGATAGCACAAATCTCCATAGTCAAAGCCCACAGCTTTTTATATTTCCTGGAATTTCACTAATTTGGCTTGGTTTTGATGTGAATTAGGCCGCAGAAAAGGGAATTGACAGAGAGCAGAGGAGTTTATGTGGTCATGGCTCTGAGTGTTTTATCAGCTTAAAGGCTATTGATTATCTAAGGTATTTTTGTCATTGATGATGTTTTTTATTATCCATGAACAGAACTTGTAACAAAACTGAGAATTATGTGTCTTTACATATAGCCAGAGTATGCATGGAAGATACCTTTCCAAATAGTGGTGGATTTTACCACAGCAAAAGAGAACTTCAGTGTTGTGAAGAAAATGTTCATTTTTCTGTACAAGATTCTGCATAAAGCCACTGATTAATTAGACAAAATCTTGAAGTATCAAAAACAAGCAATGCCAGTGAACCCAAGTGAATTAAAGGATTCTGAGTCAACATAACTCATTCCTACCAATATATTCCTTCACTGACAAGTAATAACTAAGCAATTTCACATTTAATGAATGGAAAAACCCTTACAGCAAATTAATAATGGCACAAACATCAAGATTATACCATTGCAAAGCCAACATCAGCTTTTTTAAGTGCTGGTCCATCGTTGGTTCCATCCCCAGTCACAGCTACCACCTGCCTCTGTTCCACCTGTGTGCTGTCAATAATACCTGCAAAAAATGTATGTATGGGTGTGTGTTTAGAGACATTTATTGGAAATAATTAGCAAGATAAAATGTCCCTGTAAAAAAAAGCAGGGTCTGTATAATACAGATTGGATAACACCACACAGTTTTACAGAGATTAAAAAGGCAGATCTTTAAGAAAAATAATGATGAAAGCTGTGGCATCACCACCATCCACTACTAAACACCACCATTATAATTTATCAGAAATGGAAAGTTCTGATCCTGCATCATCAACACATCAACAAAACCTACTCAGGCTTCAAAGGCAATGAGAGCAGCTCATTATGTCCTTCTGGCAGATTCCTGTTCTTTTAAGTTTTGTGTCACAGCCCAGCACTGATCAAACATTGATGGAAAGGATTTGCCAAAAACTTAAGTTCATGTTTAGGGCTCTCCTAAACTGGGACCCAGATGTAATATCAGCTTTTAAGGCACCTTCTTAACCTACAGATAACAAAAGCCAGTGATTAATTTTATTTGGCTGGAGAATTTTAGCAGCCATGTTCAATTCTGCCAAACAATGATTAAGGAGATACAAACTAATTCTTTAAATTCTGGAACCAAGCATTTTAATAAATAGATATAATAAAATAATTTCTACTTTTGAGATCATTTGAGGGAAATAAAAAAACCTTTTCACTTGGTGAATCAAGTTTCTCACACAACAAGGCTGCAGGGAATTATTTTCCACTTATGCAGATAAGGAAAGTCAGGAAAATAATGAAGAATTTTTCAGAAGCTACAGAAGGAGCCCAGATTTTTATAGGATGAAGCTCATTCACCACTCATGTTTCTATTTCCATGTCAGAGTCCATTTGAGTATGAGTCCAGAACACAGGATTGTTGTGTAGGATACAAGAACACATTTCCATATTGATAACTTAGGGGAGGAAAATGACAGAATTCCTTTTGCTAACACATTTTACACAAAGTCATTACCTCCAAAAACAATTATCCAAACCTACACAGTGTGAAAAGCTTTTACTCTGTTCTGGAAAAAAATTCTCTCCCATATCAGATAACCAAGAAGAAATAGGAAATTGCAGATTAGAGAGCAATAGCTGCCTCTTGGCAAGGCTCAGGCTTATCAGGCACCAGAAGATTGCAGTGCCCTGTGCAAGCAGTTAGTGCCCTGTATTTTTCAGAGTTATGAAAATGAGAAAAAAAAAAAAAAAGCCCTATTCCACTGGTAGCATGATCTCAGAAAAATGGCAATTACTCTGATAAGATCTCACAATTAGAGCTTTCAGCTTGTTGGGGTGATCTGCCTTTGGTATTACTAAATAAACAGGAACATCATCTGTCACTACCGCTAAAAGCATTTACTTTGTCTTGTTATTAACACATCCTTTGATGTTAAATTAATAGTTTAAGCTTCTGAAAAAAAAAAAAAAAAAGTCATCAAAATCTCTGGCTCATTAAGGTATTAACTGCTCCAAACAGGTTGATCATATCTGCTCACAACCGGGCTCCAAGTGGGAGCACAACCCAAATCAAGTTGAAGAGGCTCAAACAAATGATCTCCTAATAGAGATAAATGGATATAAATAGTGACTGTGCTGATGACTGTGCCACCAACTGCCCTCCATCAGCCAGCTCCTGGGTGCTGCCAAGTCTTTCACAAGGTTTAGGGACACTTTTATCCCAAAATCCAAACTGTGCAGCCAGGATGAGCCCAGAGCACAGACCTGAATGCAGCCATGGAAAACCAGACATAAAAAGGTCTCAGGTATCATCAGCACATGAGCCCTAGACCCTCCCTGCAGTGCCTGCTGGGAGTGCCACAGGAAATATGTGGAATTCTGGAGATGGATTTCAGTGCTACCCATAGAAGAGAGAAGGACTTTGCAAAACTCCCATCTGTACATCAGAAAAAATTTCTAAAATGGAGCAGCCACGATTATTTGGGATTCAGAGGATTTATCACAGCTCTGCCAACACTCCCTGAATTCTGCCTGCTCTTTTGGATCTGTTCCTCCTCCCTGCTTCCTCCCATTGCTGAATGTTTACCTTCCTTCCAGCACGTGCCTGCTTCCAAACACATTAAGGTTTGTTTTTAATATTCTGCTAATGGCTGTGATAAGGTTTTACCTCAAGAATTTTCTTCAGTACTGAGAAATGTGCACAGATAAAACTCACAGTGTGAGAAGACCAAAGGGAAGAAGGATGCCCAGGAAGGGCTCTCCCTCTGAGCTGTGGGGATTAATCTCTGATGTGATCAGGGAAAAATGTGACTGAGGGCATGAGCTAACAGGCTGCCAGTAAAGAGAACATTGCCTGGCCTTTGCACTCAGTCCAAGTGGCTGAAAAGAAGCTCCAGTAATAATTAATCATGTCTAACAGCCAGAATATTTCTTCCAACTACATAGCTTTACTCCAGTTGAATGCTTACACACAGCATTTTAATAAAAATTTAGGTTTTCATGGGGAATTCTACTCTCAGCATAGCTTCCTGCCAAAACAGTCTTTGCTCTTTCATTGGCCTCTTCCCTCATGTTGAGTTGTTTGGCCGTGACTTCCTTCTGTCAGAAAGAATTTCATTCAACAGCCCCAGGAGCACACCTCGAGCAGAACATGACAGTGTGCTCCACACAGGGATCCCGCTGATGTGGCAGGAATTTGGTTAGGAAATCTGAGCAGGAATTTGTCCTGTGGCTTGCATAAGACACAAGTTTCTCAGAGTAAGCAGCTTGTGTCAGATGAGGGCGAAGAACAGATTTAAAACAACCATGCAGAGCTGTCAAGAAGGGCTTTGAATGCATAAGCCTGCCATAAAAAGTACAAAATACAAGATACAAAACTGAAATATATCCTCCATCTCCCACGTTCCTCCCATCTAACACTAAGCAAACATTAAATCAAATCCACTCAGGATAATAACTCAGGGAATATCATCCAACAATGTCTCTTCTGCACCTGTGGCTCAGCTCAAACCCATCACAGCCAGCCCCAGGTTCTCCCTTTGGCACAGGACAAGTGCTGCTCTGTTTACACAATCTTTGCTGGTCACCCTTAGAGTTGCATCAGTTAGAAACGCTTGGGAGAAAAAAAAAAATCCTGGTTTAGAGATTTCTTTCTATCTCTACTGCTTAAAACAGGCAGGAAAATCATCTGCAGCTGAGGATTTCAGAGCTGAAGCCCAGTTCAGGGTTGGAGAGGCAGGAAAGCTGATCCTCCCACAGGATCACACAGATTTGTGTTTCTTTGACAAGCTAAACATAGGTACAGCCACATATTTTCATACACACACCCTCTTCAGGTTAGTTTTTAATACTTCCAAACTTCTGGAAGCTCCCTGTTAATGTAACAAGAATTTGCAAAATCAGTCTGAAGGAGAAAGCTCAAATTTATTTCAGTTACATGCTTGGGTACCAGTCTGGATAGAAGTTTGAAGGTTTATATAAAAATGTTCCATTACAGACAGCATTGGGAATTAAGTGAAAATTCCTCCCCAGAGTTCAGGATATCAATTAATATCATTTTCTGTATTTTGATTATTCTACCCATCTCACAGCTTTCCACATTAATGAGGTTATGAACATACCACCATGCCATGCAATAATAGTTGAAATATTTGAGTAATTAAGGGTAATTACTAAAAATCTTTTCTTCTTAAAGTTCCCTTTCTGTTTGATAACAAATTAGCCCTGCATGAGAATAGCTGGTTTTAATATCACAAAAAAAAAAAAAATCAGCCTAATTTAAATATATTGGTAAGTACCACTTCTTTAATTGGTTAACTGAGTATTTCTTTGATCTTTTCTATTCCTTCTGATGATATTTCCCATTACTGTTAAACAGTTGCTTCCTGCAGTGTTTTTAAAAGATAAGCTGACAATTTTGAATTATTTCAGCAACAGCACTGTAACCTCATATCAGTATAAATGATACGTCATTTTACTTGTTATATTTTGAAATAGAGTTTAAAATATAAAATAATACAAACATGTGTCTTAAAACCCCTCCCAAAGTGTATTTCAGTGGGATTGAGATTTTGGTTTCACTGAAGCAGTTTGTGATGATAAACCACTCTGATGGGTGTTTTTCAGTCTGCTTCAAAGCCATAGATATTTGACTGCAAGTGTCTGCCCAGGCTGAAATGCTGAACCATGCCTTTCTCTGGTCCCTGAGCAGCAGTGAAAACAAAAGTGAAAAATCAAAATGATCTTTTTGCTGGGTGGGATTGTGCTATGTTAAGGGGAAAAAAAAGATTCCCTCCAGCAGCTGTATGTCATTAAAAATTAAATATAAAAAAAGTTTATTTTCTGATGTGTGTTTTTAGCCTAGAGCAGATAGAATACATCAAAGGGGAGAAAATCCTCTCAATCCCTCAAGTGTCTGAGAAAAATATAACATTTTAACAAGAGGCCCAAAACTAGTGAACATTTAAATAGTTTCTTGTAACTTTTAATGGCCCTTGGAATATTACCAGCCAAAAAATTCCATCATGATTTCCACAGACTCCTTCTTGAACTTTGTTAAGACATTTAATTGAGCTCTCAACCTTGTCACATCTTTAAAACATTAATTGTGGTAGTTGCATGTGGCAATCAGTAGGAATAAATATCTTTTGGGCTGTCAAAGTGCTTATGCTACAAACCATCAACAATTTGCCATTCCTTTTTTCTCCAGCTCTCTATTGATTTCAATTTCCCTGGCAAAGGTTTTCTGCTCCTCTTGAAGGAAAATCCTGAATGATTCAGATGAGCACTCCTGAGGGACTTGGTTAATCCACTTAATGAAACACAAATTGTTGTGTTTCTGAAACAAATCAGCTCTTGGGCTGAACAAGGGCTGTTCTCTGAGAACAGATCCTGGAACACAGGGTTTGACATGAAGAGACTTCAGCTGTCCTCATGCAGGTCTAACACTGACACATGGCGATAAAAATGTGCTCCAAACCTTCCCAATCCTGAACAAACCCCTGCTGGAAAACTATTTTGGAGCACACCTTCCCTAGAAATGTGTAATATTTATTAATTACTCATAGGTACTGCCATACTAATCAATTGTGTACATTATAAGATAGACATATAAAAGGGTGGGATGGAGATGATACATTCTGTCCTCAGCTGCCCTTTCCAGCACCATGCCAGAATTCCCTGGAATGATCCACTTCCACCTGCTCTCAAGCCCAAAGGACCCAATCTTCAAATTCACAATGGAACTTCTGCTCTAGAGTCATTTAGGCACTTTTTAAAATTGCATGATGCTCAAAAGCCTTTGTAATCAGTCATGTATGGAATCATAGAAACAAAACCTAAAGGATTTCCTGCCTAAATGTGGATTAATACTGAAGTAGTCAACAGCTGAAAACAGTATGTGATTAGCTGGACCTTAGCCTGAACTTTAGCTGCTCCAAGAACTGCTAAAAGGGGCTCTCCAGACTTTCCAGGGCCTTAGCAAAGCATTCCAGCTCTTTCTTCATCAGGAAACAGTAACCTGCTGAAAGGGCTTCTACCTGGGCATGGCCCAAAATGATGTTATTCCTGCTCAGAAACTGCCTGATTTCATCAGCCGTGAAGCATGAGCCTCAAAGTCAACTGAATAAGGTGTCAAGTCATCAAAAGAAAGAAAACTGTGAACCAAACCATCTTTAATGGGAGCATTCCAACTGCAGACAGCATGGGCAGAGAATGGAGTTTGTATGGTGCACTTCCTACAGGGCAGATTCTAAAAATACAGAAATCTAAAGGCAGCCAATGCAAATCAGACAGATTAGCCTATAGGAAAAATGGAATTGGCTGAAAATCCCCATCTCCACTGGGCAGCTCCAGTTCCACCATCCCAATTAACTGCTGCTGTGAGAGGAAAAGGTTTTTTTTTTCTCTTGGAATACTCTTTAGGATAATTCTGGGGGAAAGAGAAGCACTAGAGTGACTGGATTCACTCTGAATGAGATTGCTCTTGTTTCCCTCATAAAGCAGTACAGGCAAAGACAAAAAAAAAAAATTCTATGTCCCCTCTTGTTTATATCTTGTTTCCCAGGAATATTTTTTTTCTGTCCACCAAAAGCACACTTTCCAGCTCGAGCCTCATTCCATTTAAAAGTCACAAGGCAAATATGAGATTGCCTAAAGCCCCTTGCCAGGCATCTTATTTGCTATTCCTCTTATTCCTGCCAAGGAGTTTCCTATTATTTTCCATGTCAAGGCTGAGGTAGGACACAAACACAAGAGTGCAAGAAAACTTCCTTGTGTGGTGTAGGGATGTGCAGTTAAAGATGGCAACTCAGGTGGATTTGTAACAGTGAAATCAAAGCAGATGATGTGCTTCTACACCTTAATCACTGATTTCCACCCCCCCACAAGCAGTTTGCACCCACCTTTGACCAAAGTGTGTTTGTCCGTGGGGGAAGAGCGAGCAAGCACCCGGAGCTTTGGCCAGATTTTGTCAATCCGCTCCTGCTCGATCTGCAGGGGGGGAACACAAAAAAAGAACCCAATGAGTAAAATCCCTGGCCTGTCACGAGCAAAATTTATGTAATTGTGTCAGAAAATTCCCTTCATTGCTCAAACCTGCAGCTTTTCTCCAAAAGCACAGAAAAATTCCAGCAGCCATTGGTGCTGCAAGTGAAGATAAGGTCAGTACTAACAGAGCTCAACTGCTGGCTAACACAGGTAAATTTTTCCACAATACCTAACCAGCCTTTCTTATCATGTTTATGGACAATTCCACCCAGAATTGGCATTCTAGATAAAGGACACTGGAGTTTCTCAAAGCTGATCAAACCTGTTCACAAGTTTGTTGCTCTGCTCTACAGGAGAACCCAAATCTTCATTTAGCACCAATAATGGCAAGATCTTCTTGTGTAGTAACAGGAACAAAGCCAAACTTGTTGCATTTACTAACATTCCCAGGATTCCACCCATCCATGCAGGGAGAAAATGACTGTGTTCACTCATTTATGATGGACTTAAGAGCCAGCACAGATTTTTCTTTTTTAGAACTGTGTGTGAACTCCATCTTTGGCAAGGAGTTAAAAATCTTCCAAAGGACAGATTTTTTTAATGTAAATCATTGCTGTGAGTACATTAGAGAAAATGGAATAAATTAAAGAAATGAGAGGAGCTGGTTCTCAGTACAGATTGCATCTTAGGAGCAAAACTGCTGTTGAGTTCCTTCTCCTCCTTGCCATAAACCTGCTTTAATGGGCTTAGTTTTGATTGCTTGTGGAGTAGTGCAGTGTTTCAAAAAACTGCAGAATTAGACCAGAATTAAACAGATCCTGGAAGAGCAAAGAATGGAATTCCACCACTGTTTTGAATTACAAATATTTAGTGGGAGAAAAAAAATAGGAATTTTTCCAAGCGGTCTTTACTGTTATGAGGTACACACCAGTGCAGGAGAATATTTTAGCATTTTCACTGGATTTTATTCACCTCTCCCTTCTCATTTCGGATCCTCCTGTTGAACTCCTTCCCCTCGAGGCAGAGGAAGTCCTCTCCGGGGTGGATGATGCCACATTTGATGGCGATGGCACGCGCAGTGTTGATGTTGTCCCCGGTGACCATGCGCACGGTGATCCCGGCTCGCTGGCACTTCCGGATGGCTTCTGGCACCTGCAGGTGATCCCTTGGGATTTTAGCTCTTGTATTTTTCAATTCCTCTGCTGCATTAGTGCATAGCTCTAAACTCCATGCAGAGTGCTAGTCACTGTCCTCACATTTTGGTCAGACGCAATTATTAATTACACATAGGTACTGCCACACTAATAAATTGTGTACAGTATGAGACACACAACAATTCCTCTCTGGGCCTGGAACTCAAGGGCACCTCACTGCCTCAGGCCCCAAAAAGCACAAACAGAAGTGAGCTGGGGGGAGCAGGCTGGGGGTAAATGACTTCATCACCTGCAGCTGGAATTGGAGCATTAACCCCTGATATGGAAATGGCCAAACTGAAAATTGTGTGAAAAACTCGTGCCCATCGCCCACCTTGGGTGCAGCCTCTGGAGGCTGTGGCTGCCCAAGCTGTGCCTGCTGAAGGCTTTAATAAACACCCACTTTATTCTCTTCACCTTGCCTGGCCTCTGCTCTGGGGCCCTCCAAGGCATCACAGAAGCAAGGCAAGGGCAAAGAGAACTCCTGGATCAGAGATAAAACACAAGGCAGGTGTTCCCATCCAGAACAATTTCAGGTTAAGAAATGCCTGAAGCGGGAAGAGGAATCAGATGTGTTTTATTGTTATTTGACTGTTGTGGAGCTGGGATCACTCCACAGGCAAGGCAAATCTTTTTATCAAGTAAAAAACCTATCTTTTAGATCAGTTCCTTCAACTTTCTCCTGGACTGAATGTAAATGAGTGCTCTGCAGCTTTTCTGACTTTTAGCAAGCTGAACATAACTACTCAATACACATAAATAGGAATGGAAAATATAAACATTCTGAACAGAAAATTATTTTACTTCTGATCCAAACCTTCCTTTCAACAAGATTTAAAAAGTTATTGTGATTTAGCACTACTTAATTCATGATTATCAACAGGTGGAATTCCTAAATACAGGAGTTTAAAATTAGTATTTTATGTATTTCAAAATCATTAAATGAAGCCTGACTTTACTTATGCCTTTTCATGCATGGGATAAACTTCTGCTGCACAGGAAATGTTTCAGGGAGAGAGATATATTTAAGATATAAGAGGGGCTTTGAGATTAATGTATGCACTCCATTCTGACTTGGCATTATACACATCTTTTTTTTAAAAAATAATAAATTCAGGAATTAAAAGAAAAGATTTATTTCTAATAATTAAATAAAGCTGGTTTAATACAGTACTTCAGTAAATGAAGGCTATAGAAAGGGTCCCTGTCTATAGCTCAGTTTCAGATGGGGAAAAAAATTCTGTTCCCTTAAACTACATCCTAACTAATTATAATTTCTAAGTAAATATCACTAACCAGTTAATTCAGTCTCATCACATTTTTGCATTATTTTGCATTATTGTTATGAAAGCATTATTTCTTCAAGAGAAAAACAATATTATTTAAAGTGGGAGAATAAGGAATGTGTTTAACATGTTCAGAACAGCCTGGATGTCATTCTTCAGCACAGCACCAATTCTCTAAATTTCATTTTTACCTACAAGAGTCTAGAGCACCCCAGAATTCATCACGAAGGCTGAACCTCTTCACAGAACTACAGGGAAGTGAACTGCCCTGCTCAGAAGATGGCAATGCACAATTATTTAAAAATATTTTAAAACCCCACAACTATTTAAGAAAAGGTATCAAAATGGATATTATTGTGTGTATTCAGTGCACCTTGATGATCTCAAACTCCAGCACAGATATAAATGTGTTGTGCAACTCAGTGCCAGTTTGAGTGGATTCATCTCATCCATTAGTGCAGAAAATGCTGACAAAAGGAGACACCATCTCCAACATTACACTGTTAATTTTGTGCATTTCTAGATATTTTCATTTCCTCTGTAGCAGGGGACGCCACTGAGGGCATTTATGACAACCCTTGCCCTGAGCCAGTGTGGCAAGCCTGGGGCTTTAAGGGATTTCCTGGGGCCAGGAAGGCACTGAAAACCCTAAAGCCTCCACCACACCATGGACAATGCTTCTCCCAACCTGGGAATAATTTCACACTATGTTTGTGAATATTTATTAAAGGAAGTTTGTGGAGTTCCTGTTTTACAAAATGCCTCCTTGACCCAACGCCTCGGTGAGGACCAGAGCAGCACTTTTCCCTGGATTCTCAGGAAAATCCCTCTACCCTGAGTGTGTCCACAGGACGTGCTGTTTGCAGGACTCTGGCAACACAGATCACAAAATCAAGGGCAGAATTCAGGGACAGAGCTTTATCTTCCCATTTCCTCACCTCTAACTGGGGATATTTTCCCCACAAATTGTACACCCTGGAAAAATGATTTCCACCTGAAGGCTTTTAGTGATGTGAACTAAGTTTCTATAGAGGATTGTATGATCAGGTCCAACCTGTTTTTTAAGCAAATGGCCCCTGATCTCCTCAGTTTCCACATTCATAGTCCTGCCTAAATCCCATTTGTCAATTGGAAATGTTTTTGGTACCCACTTGGAGCTGTGGTGACCCTCATGCATAGGACAGGACAGATTTTGATGGAAATCTGGAAAACCAGCCCAATGGATGGACCGTGAAGGAGAAAAATAAATTACAGTGCAAGCAGCAAAAAAAAGTGTTCATTCCCATGAAGGGTCAGTCCCATTGAACAAGGTCAGGGGAGGACAGCCCCAGTTACAAACACGTCTCAAATTCACATCTAACTGGAGAAATTCTGTTTTCCTCTCCTGTCATTTTCTGGACAGCTGGTGGGTGGTATCTGATTTAATAGTGTGTACAGTAATTACAGTTAAAATATTGTTCATATTTTTTTTTATTGCTGTAAGGGAGAAAGAGTGTTGGCAGACTGAGTGGGCAGAAGAAGCAGATATTTTCCATCAGTTTTGCAGAGCTTAAGTACACATTTCACAATTTTTGGGTTTATTTTCCCTCTGCAAAGCAAAATTTCCAATGCAAGCACGCATGCACAAAGAATCCAATGCAGGAATATCTTTCCCAATCAGGTGACAAATAAATAGGAGATATTTGGAAGGGATTTATGTTCATCTCCCAGAAATAACAGACTGGAGGCGTTTTCTGGCAGATCAGTGTGAGCCAGTTCAGGCTCATTAAAATCAAGCCAGAAAGAGTGTCAGGATCAACAGAGAATCTCTGCAGGAGAAGGGCATCACTCTGTTTGTTCTCTTCCTGTGTATTTATCAAAGAAAAATAAAAAAAAACACGCCCACAAAATATAAATATCAAGCAAGTAGTTCAGTGCTTGCTAAATCCAGCAGCTGCTGGTGGCTAAGCTGGTGTCTGAATTACCTGGGAATATGGAAAAGCCATGGGTGTCCGTGGTGGGCATTCAGAGAAAACTCAGCAGTTGTTGGACATCAGTGTTGAATAACTCATTAAAATTGGGTTTTTTAGTGTATGAGGGAGATGTGAGTGCCAGAAATCTCCCTGAGTATCCCAAGAATATCCGTGGAAGCAGGAGGGAGGAAGGACTCATCAAAACAGCTGGTGCTCCCATGTGGGAGCACTCCTGGATGCACAGCAGTCCCACAGGATCCACAGCCCAACACCACCTCAGGAAAAAGGAGAATCCTGATTCTTCCCCAGAAAACACAGGAATGTAACTGAAGGGAAGGTAAAGGCTGCCAGGACTGGGACATTTTTATTGGAATTTCCTGATTTATCACCTCCATCCAAATGAAGCCTGACACCCATGGATATTGAGAATATTGATAAAACAGCACTTTTAGTAAGTAATTTTTGTGGTTCTTTTTTGTAATTTTTGTGTTCTTTCTTTTCCCCCTACAGAAAGCACATTGAAAATGCATAAGCTCCAATGGGGAGTCAATTTAATGAGCAGATTTCATTTTGGCAAAATATTCCCTATAACTGCTCAACATCCTGCTATTTACATCAGCAATGGGGATTTCACACATGCACATTACAATATTCCAACCAAGTCAGATATTCCAAACTTAGAGAGTTTTCTGAACTTTATGTTTTTCTCCTGGCTCAGGGTTTATTGGTTCATTTATTTCCCCTAAGGTACTGCTTTTTATAATGTGCACAAGAGTAATAATTTAAATATTGGTTTAAATACTTTCATGATGATATTGCCACTTCAAAACAGTCAAAAGGGACAAGGTGGAAAAAAAGAAAAACCCAAGGCCCAAATCCCAAATGTCAAAAATTTTGCTAAATTTCTGAAATTGCAAATATTTTATCATGCATCTTGCACTAAAATAGAAATGTTCCTGCATGTTCTGGTGTTAAACTACAAGAAATTCAATACAATACTCAAGTGTTTATTTAGAAATAAGATGTTTTCCTGCCTTCATCTCTTTGATTCTTTACATAGAAGTCAAATCTGCCCTCTATTTTAGCAAATTATTCCCGTTTACCACAAGTTCTCAAAAAATTATTCCCTGCAAGATAAGAGCAGCTCTCTTACAAAACACCTTCCTAACAATCACATGAAAGGAGAGTTTGCAGCTACTTTCCATAATAACTGCAAATCCCACTGCTCCCCAATCCCTCAGTCTGTCACACCACACGGAACCTGACTTAAAGATGTTTTCTAATGTGGATCCTGATTTAATTTAGGAGGAGGAGAGGGTTGATTCACAGTTCCAGTGGCCACTGACAAAATATTTCTGAAAGTATCTATATTTTCTGCAAAATATTTTCTGCAAAATAACCATATATGTGAGCTGGAGCATTAAAGGAGCACAGCAGACAGAACTTCTAAAGGACATTTTCCAACATTTTGAAAGGCTTGCAATGTCAGGCATGGGGACAGATGGATTAGCAGCAGGAGACCATCTGATGACAGATAAAGTGGATGCTGTTTATCTGCTCTTTGTGGAGATAAGGAGTTTATCATCCAGTTGTCACCTACACAAGATTTACTTTTTATTTTAACCTTCATATTGAGCAAAAAAGCCCAATAAAATCCATTCTGAGGCAAGGCTCAGTTGTGCAGTTGGTGTCTGGGGTTGTGTTGTGTTAGTTCCAAAGTTACTGTCACCATTTCCAAACCCTAACATGGAATTAATAATTCTCCATTAATTATCAGGCACCAAATAGAGAGATCAGAATTCTCTAACTTGACCCTTTGTATTTCTGTAGGAATGTTATTTACAAGTGTAGAAGCAGGGATGTGCTTTCAGTGTGCATGCCTACTACTGATTTACTCAGGTGAGTTGAACTGAAATTATATATTTATTTGTACAAGCCATGTTAATGTGATATCCATGACAACTGCAGCCCTTCCTTGTTCAAATGCAACATTAAAAACAAATTTTCCTGGGTAGTCACCAGGTCACAATATTAAGTAAAGTGACAACTATTATAATAAATGGCAAAAACTCCAGATTCTCTGGAAACTGTCACTATAATCATGGCAATTTTAATCACTGCACTTGTCTTCCCTTCTTTCAGAGTTGTACATCACTGCACTGCTTAAAGGAAAATTTTTTAACATGTGGGAGCATTACAAAACCTCTGCTGATCATCTCAGCCCTGAAGTCCAAAAAGCCCTATATTCCTTTATTTAAACATACTTGAATTTTATCCCCTTAATTATTTGGCTTTTTATCAAGTAAAACCCATTTCTAAAGCTGATTTTCAGCTTCTTTGAACAACCTAATTAAAAAACTAAATAAAACCTGTAAGAAACCTGCCATTCAGGTTATGCCCAGTTTTATATAAGATAAAAATTGGACGTACCTCTGGCCTTACAGGGTCTTCAATGCCAACGACACAGATGCAAGTCAGGTCAGATAAGATGTCGTTCTCGTTGTCCCAGTCGGGCTCGGGGCTGCTGGGGAAGTCTCTGAAGGCCACACAGATGGTTCTCAGCCCATCACAGGCCATGGGCTCAATCACTTTCTTCACCATCTCGTCCCTGTCGCGGGGCCTGAAGATCCGCGGTTCCCCAGCGGCGTTGAGGATCCTGGAACACCTGGTTTGGAGAAGGAAAAGAGAAAAAAAACTGAGTGTGATGCCGTAGGATTTCAGCTTGTCTATTTTCCATCTCTTTGCACTCCTGCAACTCTTTAGTGTGTAACTCCAAACTCCACACACAGGGCCAGCTGCAGCTTCCCCATCTGGGGCAGGCACAGCAATTCCTCTCCAGGCCTGGCACTCAAGGACACCTCAGTGCCTCAGCCCCAGGGATGGGAACAAAAGGGACCTGGGGGGGCAAACCTGGGGTCAGTGACTTCATTACCTGCAGCTGGAATTGGAAGATTAACCCCAAAATGCAAATGGACCAAACTTATAAAAGGATAAAAACCCAAAATTACCCGTGGTCCATTTTGGGTATAGCCCTGGGGGACTTCATCTGCCCTAAGTCCACCTTAAGGCCCTTCAATAAATAGAACTGCTTTTTATTCCCCTAATTCTGTCTGGCCTCTGGTTTTAGGTAGCCCCAAAAGGCATCAAGTGTGCATCTGCATGACTACCAAAGTATTTCCTGTATAAGCTCATTTCAGTCAATGCTTTCCTTTTCTGATGTCAGGTTTTAAGTTTCTGCTGTAAATTTGTAGAAGGGTCACAACTGAAATAACAGAGAGAATTCATAACTTATTGTACAGACACCAAGAGCTCTTAATGCAATATTTTCTCAATAATCAATGAGCTGGCAGCTTACAGTTAAATTGAAAGTGCTTATTTTCCAAATGGGTTGAACGTAAAGAATCCATTTGTAAATTACCAAAAGCAGACCCAATTCTTTGCTAAGAAAAACAAGCCAATTTCCCAGAAGCACTTAAAAAAATTTAAAAAACAATAATAGCAGCTCATGCTGCTAAGGTGTGCCATATTTCTGGTGCAGGCAGCAAAGTCCAAACCCCAGAATTCCCACATATTAGTGTCAGGATGCTTTGAATTTTGGGAAAAAACGAGGCCAGGGATGCAGTGCACTCACTTCTTGAGAACAATCTCGGAGGCTCCTTTGCTGTACATGCGGAAGCTGCCGTCTGGCATTTTAATGACCGTGCTCATGGACTTCCTCACGGAGTTGAAGGTGTAAACTTTGTAGAGCTTCTCCTCGGGGATGAGGCTCCGGACGGGCTCGTAATCCTGCTTTAGATCCAGGACAAACCCCAAGAGGCCACACTCCGTCTTGTTGCCCACCTGACGAGGCAGCCCGCCCTCTTTTTCTGGTGGCTGGAGAGAGGTAAAAAAAAAAATGGAGATTAATTTCTCTCATTTCTCTGACTTCACAGTTCAGAAGTTTAATATCTGCTCTGTGCAGCCGCAAGTCTTGCAGTTTTTAAAAGCAAGGTAAAAATTCCATGGAGCTCCAACAGACCTGAAGCATCTCCTCACAAGAAGAAACATTTTTCTAGACAATATTTGCCACATTTGGTCTCTTGCATTTCTTTCTTCTTAAATTAGCCATTGGCAGCTTGTGATGGCTGGGCAATCCATTAAAAGGAAGTAACTTTCCTTAGGCTGAAAACCAAGAAATTCTCACTTGTCACAAACAGAGGATTTCCTTTTCTCTCTTACTTAGAATTCCATTGGTTTGCTGATTTTCACAGCTTTAAAAGTGAGTTAAAGAAAGCTCTATCTTCTTTTTTTTTTTCCTGCCAGGCATTTTTTATATAAAGATAAATCTCCATCCAACCATAACAACAAATCTCAGTGAAAAAAAAATCTATAAAATAATAGTCCTGTATCTAAATATATCCATTTCTAGAATTTTTTGGTCTGTTGCTTCAGACAAATAAATTCTATGTATGTTAGAGAAAACGGAGTAGGCTGAACACTGTGCAACTTCTACCAATTTTCAGTCCTTCTGAAGGAGAGAAGGAAGGACAAGGAAGACTTTAAATTCCCTTTCAAAACAGAAATAAACACTTAATTTACAAACTTACTTGGGAGTGTTGTACACTCCAAACAAAATATTCCTGTGACAGGGCCCCAGACATGAAGTGGCCAATGTGTGAACTATAAACTATTGATAACTTACATTTTCTTATTCTCTGTAGAATTAAAAATTGTTCCTTAAGCCAGGGTTAAACTCTCCTTATGGGAATAAAAATAGGAAATTATCTCACAGCTTTAATTTGCACTGAAAACAGATTTTGATTTGGCTCAAGCCAAGACACTAAGTCATCATTTTCAATGTGTTACCTCACATTTTGCAGAATTAGGACTGCAGGACTGTATTCAGAATCTGTGTTTAATATCACTTTAAAATCCAGTTTACTTCAGAAATGGGCTTCCTAATAGATAGAACTTCCTACATTGTCCCTCACTGGGATGAGGGCACAACAAGGGGAGTGATTAAAGCTGCAAATCCTACTGGATTTGGATTCTTGCAACAAGTATGGCCACCAAAAGGGAAAAGGGGACCTTTTAAATGATCATTAGTAATTAATTATCCCAGAAAACCACCCATTGCAGCTGGTTTACAAAATGAAGGTCAGAGAGATAACAGACTGGTCTAGAACTGAAGTAAACAAATAAAATTAGGTTTTCCAAAAGAATCCTCTCCCTACCAGCAGGAAGATTGATACCTGGTGCCAAGTAGATCAATGTCATTTTTTTTTTCATAGAGAAGCAGCTACAAAGAACAACAGAGAATAACAAAAAAAAATCTCTGCCTGAAAGAGATTTATCCTTCAAAAAAGGATTGTAACATCTTTCTTTTATGTGAACCATCATTTATACTGACTACTATGGGTCACTCTGGTGTTGCTGTGACATTTTAACATCACTCCAGGGTCACTGTAAAACACTGACATTCAGCAAAAATGCCAGCGAGATACATTAATTTTATTACCTGCTATAACGACTTGTCCTGCTGTAACCTCATTATACTGTGATGTAACTTCCCTCTGGATTCTCAAATTCACTTAAGAATCCCTAATTCAAAATGGGAGTGCTCGTACTGAGGTGTATCTGGAATTCAGTGGATGCGAAAATCTCAGGAGTCAAAAAATACCTTTTAAAATCCAGTTTTGTTTACTTAAATAAGCTTTGTTTTCCTGGCATTGCAGGCACAGGGTTCCTGAAATCTGCTAAGAACTTCAGGTTTCTCAAAGCAACAGAGGAACCAACATCAGTGCCTGGGGAGTGATGGTTGCCAGGGAAGAACCATTCCTCTGGGCATATTAAATCCAATTCTTCTCATTTTAGCTCTATATCCTCATTTATGCTTCTCTTTGTCACTGAACTCAATGAAAATTGTCATTGAAGTAAATGTGAATGTGTTCAGGCCACTGGTACACTCGTGGAACCCAAAGAAAGACAAAATTTTCCATCAAAGTCAGACAATTCTAGACAATAAATAATTTATAGATATGATTTCATCATGCCCTGATGCCAATGGAAATCAAGAAAATAAAAACCTGCTCACATTTCTCAAGACAAAAAACTAACCATCAGAGTCCTTCCAAAATCCCCTTTATTTCAACAAAAAGGAGATCACACTCCCCTGTTCTTACCACGGGCTAAAAATAGATTTCTTTCAGGGAACATCTTTTGAATGCAAATACGTAAGCAAGGAGGAAAAAAAATACCCATGAAAAGAAAAGGAACAGACACTTCGGAAAGGTTTCAAAATCTAACAAGTGGCCACCTCCCTGCAGAGCAGCTGCTGTCTCCATATTCTTTGTGCATTACATTAGGGGCAAGCATATGGTGCTGAGAGCTGGCACGGAGCACTTCCTTCCCTGCACTGCTCCAGCTCAAAATCTATATGCCAGGAGCAGCCTCCTTGCAGATTGTTCTTGACAATCCCTTGCAGAAGCTGCTGCCTCTGAAACTTCCTGCTGGGCTGGAGCTAAATTTATTTCTCGCTGAATTCTGCGGTTCATGGCACCTGGAAAACAAGGAGAGCCCGATGGGGGTACTCTGGAAGGATTGGCTGGGAGCAGCTTCAGTGACCCCTCAGAGGATGGGACTGATGCCTTGGGATTTCAGCTTTTGTATTTCCCATCTATTTGCACTCCTGCAGCTCTTTAGTGTGTAACTCCAAACTCCACACGCAGGGCCAGCTGCAGCTTCCCCATCTGGGGCAGGCACAGCAATTCCTCTCCAGGCCTGGCACTCAAGGACACCTCAGTGCCTCAGCCCCAGGGATGGGAACAAAAGGGACCTGGGGGGGCAAGCCTGGGGTCAGTGACTTCATTACCTGCAGCTGGAATTGGAAGATTAACCCCAAAATGCAAATGGACCAAACTTATAAAAGGATAAAAACCCAAAATTACCCGTGGTCCATTTTGGGTGTAGGCCCTTGGGGTTTTCATTTGCCCAAAATGTACCTGAAGGGCCTTCAATAACTAGAACTGCTTTTATTCCTTTAGTTTTGTCTGATTTTAGGTAGCCCAAAAAGGCATCATGACCCTTGGAAGAGGTGAGAGGGAAAGGCTTTGAGCTGAGATTTACCACAGGGACCTCCAGCAAGGACCTTCTGCTCCGCACAGGTCACCTGCAATCTGTTCCATCACCTGCTTGGAAGGGACTGAGCCAGGATCTTCCCCCAGCCATGACCCTTGCAGAATGGTTTCAAACATTTCTCCCGAGCCTTTGGATTATTTACCCACAGCATTTCAATTGCAAGCAGCTACTCCCATATAGAAGAACCCCCAGACAGATGTTTAAAAAGCCGTGGTTACACCCAGCAGATCAAAATAGGTTTCTAGGTCAAACTACAGCTGCGTTACCAAGGCTTAAAAAATACCAATCCGAAGCCAGTATTGACCTGATACTGAGTTTGGATTGCAAAGGGAATTTTCAGACTCATTTCACTGGGAAATAATTGACTAATAAAAGGGTTTAAGAAGAAAGATAACATCCTGGGCATAATTTAAAGCGGTGCTCCCACCTGTAAAATTAAATTCGTAAGTAATTTCCATTTTTGTCTTAAGTCTTTACTAAAACTCCCTTCTCACTGCCCTTCTATTCAAGAAGACCCAAGAAGTCCTTCTACCTTTAAATGTCAGGATTTTCCATATTATCTGAAGCCTTAATTTGTTGTATGTAACTCTCCTGTGTTCTAAAGATTGAACTACTCCTTTAGAATAACAATGATATTAAATAACATCTATTAACATGAAAAACGAGCTTTGCTAGGATACTATACCACTATTGAGTTTTCTATTTCAACCCAGCATCTCAACAGGAAAACAGAGGAAAACAAAAAACTTTTTAAAATTAAATTGCAAGAGATTTCCACTTCATACTCTAATTACTCAAACAAAATACAAAATGGACCAGGATGCACAGGAATTTTTCTCTGTATAATTAAACATGCTATATGTAAAATTTAAAATAACCAAGAAGAATGAATGCTGTTCAAACTATCTGATATTTTTCTTTTTGAATTCCTAATACTGCAAAAAGAACTACTAAAGAACGGTGGTCCTATCAGAGATATTCTCTTGTGACATAATTTAAAAATATTTTAATGTAAGATACCTAAAGCAAGATTAAAAATCCCAATTTATAACCAAATGTTCCAGCTTTTTGCAGATACAGCTTCTTTCAAATGACTTGAAGCTAAAACAACAGAGATTTTGCCTGTTTATCTCAGAGGAAAGCTGAAAAATGAAAGAGGGGAGTCTTTTTTAACCAAGGATTAAGAATTGAAAACTTATCTCAACCAAATAAAGTTTCCCATTACAAAATGGGAAATAGTTCCAGAAGCTCTGTTGGCAAGAGGATGGCAGTGAAATACCATCCCTCAGCTGGTTTAGAATTTGTGTTTAGAATTTCTCTGGGATTCTGGAGCCAGAGCAATGGTTTAACCCCAGCTGGAAGCCAAAAAATGGAGCCTCTTTGCTCACTATCCCTTCCCCCTGAGATGGCACGGGGAGGAAAATCAGAAATACATCAACCCCTGACTGAGATAAGAACAGATTCCCTACAAACACCTGGCAGCAGCTGTGCACCCTTAAAATGCTGTGAATTTATTTCCACAAGGTCTCTCAGTAGGAATAAAAATCAGCTTTTCTGTCTCTGTAGGCTGGGATCCTTGCAACCTCGAGGGCAGCCCTGGAACAATACCACTGATGACAATTTGTCCTCACAGAGTTTGGAAGTTTCTGGGAGGTTTCCGTGCTAATGGGGAACAAGTTGCTTGTTTTACACAGAGCAGGATGATTTGTGGTACCACACAGCTGCTTCCCAGCTCAGAACCAGAGCTGCAAGGTACAAGGCTGCTGAAACTCAGTTAAAATAAAGTCAAAAGTCAGCTTGAATTGAGGTCAGCAGAAGGGATTGGAGAAGAACAGTCACGGACTTGGGGCTGGTTGTGTAACCTCCCTGGCACCAGGAGATCCAGACTGCAGGACTTTCACACTGTCCTGAGCTCCCTCACTGCATTTAAAGCCCAACACTTCAAACTTTGAAGCTTTGGTGGCTTTTTCCTACTCTTTTGCATAGTGCTGAGTAGGTTCACATCCGTGTTCCCATTCACTTATATTTACCCGTTCATCAGAAAGTAAATTGATCTCCTTTTAAACTTCAAAAGATTAAAAATATTTTAGCACTGAGCTGATACAGATCTCTCCCAGCACTTCATTTCAGCTCCCAAGAACTAAAGGTCCACAATCCTTAAGGAGAGTGAGCTTCTGAATCCCTGACTTTGACAGGTTTGCACCATTTTTTGGGTCCAATGATTGCACGTCCTTAATTTTAAAGCCTTATGGCTCATACATTTGGAAATTAGCTCCAAAACAGACAACAAAAAATGCTTGGAAACCCTTTAGCAGATGCTTTACATGCCCTGCTACCTGAGGTTGGATATATTTTCTAAATATTATTGGATTTGCTACATGTGATACATAATGGTGTTACACAGTGCTTGCACAGAAGACAGAAAAATATTTAATGTTTGTAGAAGTGTTAATACAGTTTCTCTAAAATAAAATTATTATAGGCTTAAACAGGAACTTTGATTGCGAAGAGCTTCTGACAGAGAAGAGAAAAAAAAGACAACATTCACCTCAGTGCAATGAATTTTCAGAGGGAAAGACTCAAACAGAACGTGAAGGGAGAAGGAGAAGTGTTTTTTGCTAATTCCCACTGTATTGCCAGTTCTCTCCCTTTTCCCCTTATACACTTCCTGCATGATTTAGACACTTAAACTTCTCTGTAGCAGACAGGAGGTCACGGAGCTGTTGTAACATCAGAAAGTGTGAACTCAGAATTGGATCAGAAATAAAAATTGGGTTTTACTGATTGTATCAGTGATCCAGCACATCAGCAGCATTTCCAGGCATCAAACAGGACTGAACCAAAGGAGACTGCAGAAAGGTAAATTATAAACAATCACATAATTAAATAAATACCTAAAATTTCACCAGAGCTGCCCTTTATTGATATGTCCCCGATATTTCTAGTCTGAAAACACAAGAAAATGGGATATAGAAGCTAATTCCTTCTGCTTCCCATCACCCACAAAACCCCAAGATCCACAGCAGTTCCATCTCTTAGGAAAAATGGCACCAAAGATATCACCTCAAGTTCTCACTATTTCCTTTAGACATCAGCAGCCACCACCAAATGCCTCTCAAAACCAAGGCAAAACCAAACCCTGGCTGGCAGGTAAGGAATTGCCAGCTCATCCCACATCTAGACAACCCAAAATGAAAGCACAATGAAACACCTACAGGGGATGTAAAATCTGAAGACTGGAATCAAAAATGTAAACAAGATTATTTCATAATAACAAAGTTCTACATTAAGAGGTTGCTCTAGTGGGAGAGTTTTAATTTAGTATTTGATGGTTTTTGGGGAGAATGTATTAGTACTGAATGGTTATAATTGATTTGTAGTTGAATATATTGTGATAAAATACTTATTATAGGTACTACTAATATATATAGGTATAATTATATATAGTACAGTTATAATATTAATATTACAGGTATGTTGGATATTAGTGTAGATGTTATAATTTTTAATGTGTTTTGGTTGAGTGATTGGAATTTAGTAGCACTTAGAGTGTTTTTATAGGAATTGGAGGAGTTGTGTTTGTGAAGTGAATTTATGATTACTGTAATATTTGTGAAGGGAAGATAGTGATTATTTGGTTTTTTTGTGGCATAAAGACTTATAGTATGGGGGAGAGATATATTGTTTTAGTGGGGAATAAAAATAGAAGTGAGTTTTTGATGAGATGAATCAGCTGTGAAAGATGCATTGTAGCAGGACCATGTGGGGGAAAAAAATACAGGTGATTGGTATTAGAAAAAATAGCAGCATTGTATGGCAAAAGCTAATTTTCTGGAAAATATTTTGGAGGGATTGTAACCAGGAAATAGATTGGTTCTGATGGAATAGCATTGAGTTTTACATCTCTTGTGTCTCAGCCTTCATCCAGACTGATAATGGAATAAAATCTTTTAAGACTCCTCTCAGTTGCCTCATCTCTGTAAAAGCTGGGAAAACCAACACTAGTGGCTGTGAGGCTCCCAAATTACCCCATGGTGAATATCCCTCATGGTTATTAAACCTATTTAAATATCAGGTCTGCCCAAACTTCCTAGGAAAAATGTAGCAGGAATTTTTGTCTCACTCCTGTATCAGTTTAAGAACAGGTTCATGTGTGATGGATTTATCCAGGGACAGCTGGCACCATCAGCTCTCCCACGACAGCTGGAGGATATTCAAAGGCTTCCTGCCTCAGATTAGCTGGGATGCAGGGTAATTATTCATTTTTGGGAGGATAATTATTGAATAGTTGATCTGAAAACGACCTTAAAACGATCAAAGGCAGTGCTGTGGCACCACATCGTTCTCCTGCTGCTGCTCGAGGTGGGGACAAGTTTGGTCAGCTATAAATGGATATAAACATGGTGCATTTCAGCATCTTGCCTGCAACTCCAGCAAGGCAATCCTCCCCTGAGAGGGGGCCAGCTGGAATTATGCAACAGATCAGGGTGACATTTCCCAGCAGCAAAGCTGAGGGAGCAGCGCTGATGTGGCTCAGTGAATATGGACTCGTGCTCCTTTCAGCTCACAGAACAGGGACAGGGAAAAAAAGGATACAGCCCATGAATTCCCCCACGAGTGGCTCTGGAAGAAGGGGAAATCGGGCATGAAGAACAGACTGAGAGGCTGGTGTGACAGTCCACACTCCTACTCTCTTTGAATCTCACCCATTTTTACATTCATGATGAGTTTTTTGATAAAAACTCCTCAATTTTAATAGCAAATAACTTAATTGTCCTTTTAATTTGAATGACGTATCTGCCTTTCATTCACTTAAAAAAAAAGGCAAAAAAAATACTTCTACAAAGATGAAAATTGTTGATTCTTCTCACTGGCTTAAGATGCAGATGTCAGGTTGGTACACAACTTTTGAAAAATTAGAGAGTTGCTCAGGGCTGTGTCCAGTGGGATTCTGAATATCTGAAGAGAAGGAAACTCCACAACTTCTATCAACAATCTGTGCCAATGTTTGACCACCCTCCTCACTAATTCAAACGAAAATTACTCTTTCAGCTTCACAACCAGATAAAAAGAGCGATAGCTCTAGCAGAAGTAGTTAATAAAGCTGAATTTAACCACATTTACCAATGGAATTAATTTAATTTGGACCAGAGCAAGGTTTCCTGATTCCAAACTATAAATAAAACAACTGATAACTTTTAAAAACTAAGAATATCTATTCATATGGTCCTGCACATGTAATTTAACAATACCTATTCTAAGGAACCAAACACTGACAGAGGTGTTACATTTATACATCACAGTTCAGCAGTGACTCCATAAACTAAAGATATGAATTATTCCTCTCCATCTCCTAATCCTTTCTGGTTCTCTCATTTGAACTTTTTCCTTTTGTAATAAATAGTCTATGTTTCAAGACAAAAATAATTAAATCAGAAGGCTAGAAGTCTTTTAATTAAAAAAAAAAACAAAACTAATTATGAAAAAATCTCTCCATTTCAAATGACAAGAATTCGTGGCTGGATTTAATGGGTACATTAATGCACCACACCACAGTGCAAAGAATGAACTCTGCCTTGTTATGACACTACTGATCAGTTCTTAGTTATGATTAGGATCCTTCAGCCTTGCTGTTTCCTGATGAGATTAAACTGAATTTTACTGGCACAGAGTTTTCTCCACATTTCCCTCAGAGGATTTCTGGCATATTTATTGCACTGTAAGATATTATTCCTCTATATTTAGGGACATTCCTATTGTTATTGATCAAACCCATTCCTACAGTCCCTTAAAACTTGCCATTTCATGACAATTTAGCTCTAAATTTGGAATATTCCCAATTCCCTTTGCAGACATGGGCACTGAAAACCTGCACTCTTGTCCTTTTGTACAGCCCCAGGGAACTGGCAATTGTTGGATTTATTCTGGCACCATCCCAGCTTTAAGTGCAACAAGAACTGTTGACAAGTAACCTATATAATCAAAGTAATTAGACACAGCAATTGTTATAAAATTACTTTAATCAACAACTAATTTAGTTTAGATATAGTGTGAGTACAAGGATTCTGTTTGAGTTTGCTATAAATGAAGTGCCAGCATTTCTCCCGTTACCAATATCAGCAGAACCCAGACCACAGGGACAAAGGGACAACTTCTAAACCAAACTGGCAAAAATTAGAAGCAGATTAAAAGATTTCATAAATTTCTAATGAATTCTTCAATACATTTGGCAAACGCTCCCCAGATTGCCATGAGCAACAACCAAGCAGAGCATTTTTCATTTCAAAAGAGAAATTCCATTTAATGGCAGGGCTGTAATTAATGACACCCAAGAGCTGCTACCTTGGGATGTGTTGAACTGGGGTTTTACTGCCTGTTGGTCCTAGACTGGCTCAGGGAGAGCTGCAGACAGAGCAAACAGGGCAGAAACTGCCTGGGCTGGAGCACATCATGTAGGAAAACTCCAGTTCTAGGGCAATGTTCCTAGTTCAAAAAGCTTTTTTCCAAATTACACCCAACACTGGGATTTACAGGGGGTTGGCCAGCATTAAAAGCCTTAAAGCAACTGCCTTGGGGTTGAAACCTCACATTTTAAGTTTAAGGGATCAGTCACATTTTCAGCAGTCTAAGCAGCATCTGTACACTTGGAAAATGTCCTTGGAGCCACTCCACTGAACACTTAAATCATTTAGCAACAGATTTTTCCCTCACATCTCAATCCTTTCTCCCACCAAGCCAATAGTAATATTCAATGATTCTGACCACGTGATTCTCAAAACTCTTCACCTTTTATTACATTTACTCTTTTAATAAAAATTAATCACATTTCTTAAAAACACCTCCACTGGTAGCCTGACTTGCTTCTCATGCCTGTTTTTGCCTGATCATCGTGCATGAATATCAAGCACAAAGTGTGAAACCCATCACCTATTCCGTGGTACCTACACATACCCACTCATTTCTATTTGCTTCTCCTCTATGCTTCTTTTAGCTAATTAGAAGTGGAAAAACCAATCAACCAACAAAAATCCAATAAAACCCAGTCCCACCATCTGAAGAACATGAACTGTGATAATAATCATAATGTAGAATAATTTAATCACACATTAAATAACAGACAATGCCCAACTTTTACAGATGTGCATCAAAAACCTGAATTTCCATAAAAGAAAGAGAATTTACAGGGGGCTGATTAGACCATCCCATTTTCACATGCATAAAACTTATCAATACTCTGGGGATTGTCTGTTTTGCTATTAAATAGAACCAGATGGGGAAATAAATTTCTAGAAAGACCAAAGCAAAGATTAATCTTAATACTTACTGCCTTTCTGGTGGCACCACACCAGAGCTACAAACAATTTGTACAGTTGAAGGAGCTAAATTTAGTGAGTGCAAAGCAAATCTAGCCACATGAAAAAGGAAGTTTTTTCACTTGATTGAAGCTCCTGATTATAGCCCATCATAATTACAGATCTTCTCTGTTAACAGTACTCATTTCCAGAGTAAGGACAAGGGTTCTTCAAGCACCATCTCCGAAGGAGTCTAAAACCACCAAGAGCAGATATTTCACTGCTGTTCAAAAATGTGCTCCTCTTTACCAGCACATATCAGCTGCAACTATTTTTAAATTGGTTTTGGTCTGTTCCATTTGGGGCTTGGGAGGCAAATGGATGAGCTCAAGTGGATATAATCTGTCAGAGCCATGCTTAGCTAATATATTTTCTCAGAGGGATTTTTTTGCATGATTGGTGGGATAATGTTTGGGATGCATTCTAAATTCAGTCCTCTGGCCAGGCCCTCTCCTTGTCAGGACACCAGGAATGATGCCTTGGCTGGGCAGAGCAGCAGACGGAGGCTGCAGCCAATTTGTGCCTGATTATTCATTCAGGAGGAAACGGGACAGCAGTGATGGAGAGCTGGAACATCCTGTCCTTCTTTAGAGAAAAATCCTCCCAGAAAAAAATCTTGTTTCTCACCTCTTCCAAGTGCACAGCCCCTATCACACCAGCACGGAGCACTGCCAGCCTTTGGAGTGAGGGGAAATGGAGGGGGAGGGAATATATAAAAACGACAGAAAAATAACAGTAGCATAAAAAATCTGCAGTGGAGCTGTTTAACATGCTCAAGGCTTTCCTGTGGTGCTATGGCCAATGAGCCACATCTTCTGCCCAACTCTCATCCAGAATTTCCCAAGGATAAGTTGTCCCAAGGTCCCCACAAGGACTCACCAGGAGCCAGGCACGCTCTACTGCTCTGTGTGTTTGCACCTGCACAGGTGAGGCAGGCTCACAGATTTATTCCATTTACCCCATTCCATTTCTTCCATTTATTAAGGGAGGCTCACAGATTTATTCCATTTACCCCATTCCATTTCTTCCATTTATTAAGGGAGGCTCACAGATTTATTCCATTTACCCCATTCTATTTATCTAAGGAAGGCTTCCAGTGCTTATTTCCTTTATCTTAAATTTTTATACTTTCTAGAAGGTGTCTAGAAATCTTTCCATGCAAGGTGTCTGCACAGCAGCTCTGTCATTTTTGTCAGTGATGCTAAGGACTGGATGGCTTTGACTAAGTTAAAATAATGCTTATAAAATTTGAAAATTTCCTCTTTCCTCTGCAAGGCTCCAGCTGGGAAAAGGATTTTGTGGGCCACATCTCCTGCCTGCTCCCTGTCAGTCCCATGGACCTGAGAACCTGGATCGATCGCAGCCCCCTGCCTTTGGAAGCCAAAGCCCCTCATGGATCCCTGGTAACAACTCTCCAGGTTTCCACCCATCCTGGAGGTTTTGCTGTCCCAGAACACCCTCTAAAAGCAGAAAGACCCAGGATTTTTGGACACCCTCCCACACCTACAAACAACCCAGAAATAAAACTGCTGGTGCCCCAAAGGAGCCAAGAGCTTCACATACAAGAAGAGAAAACTGAAAACTTGATAGAAGAATGGGTTCTACCTGCAGGAGAAAGCAGGAACTAGAAACTGAAATATAGATTTTACTTATCATACATTTAATACCAATTTTCTAAGTTATCTGTGACTCAAAAAGAATGTAAGATTTTGCTTACATGAAAAGAAAATTAATAGATCTTGTGAAGTGCAAGGTCAGTCACAAGGAATAGCAATGAAAGTCAATTTAAAGACTTGTTCAAGTCTGCAAATAATTCCTGTAACACCTGCCATTTATTGCTCTGAAATCAACACATTTCCTGTCAGACTTTGTTCTCGATCCATTGTACTTCAGATCTTGTACAATTTGCAGTTTCTTGGTGCTTGTTGACTGTTTTTCCACCCTCACCCCAGTGGTATAAACCACTTTGGATCTCTGAGAGTAAAAAAAAACATACTAAAACTGCACTGTATATAAAATATATATTTACACAATATAAATCTGAAAGGAAATTGATTTCCTATTTCATTATGAGGTGATTCACCCACCACATTGATTTCTAATCAGCCTGTTTGTGTACCTTATAAAAGCACCACCATTTTCTATGAAATTGGTATTAAATCATCACATTGGAAGGTATTATCTTCCTGCTCCTATGACTGAGAGCACAAAGAAAACTCTGATTAAAACAAAATGTGCCTGAAGTAATTGGTTTACACCAGCTCATGTGAAAACAAAAGCTCCCATCAGGAAAACATGCTCCCTGAGAATATTCCCTGAAAAGTGCTAACACCACTCCCCCAGCAGCACATCAATCAGCTCCAAGGTGTGATGGCTTCACCTCAGCAGGGGGGCAGAGGCAGCAAAAGGAGCCCAACACACTCCAGTCATTCATTGTGCCAACATGTTTTTTTTAAGAAATAGTCCAAAAATGCTCAGACAAGAAGAAATATTTATAAACCCTGATGAAAACACTGCGGAGCACCTTACAGGAAACACTGATTTTTAAAGTCTGATTTTTAAAGTTCCCTTCCCCATTCCCTTCACTTTTTTCTTTCCTTTTTCCTTTCCTTTTCCCTTTCCTTCCTTTTTCCTCTCCTTTTCCCATACCATTTTTCCCTTTTCCCCCTCAATTTACCCTCTCTACAACTCTGTTTTGGGGTTCTCACTCCTTTTCCCATCATCTCTTCTGCTCCCACAGCTCTGGCCCAGGCAGGTCAGCCTGGCCACTTGACCACCTGCACCTTTGGGAAGAGCTGGAGTTATCCCCACAAGTGAATCTTCTCATGCCAGGACAAGATTTGTGCAGAATGAGAACAGAAGATAAATTACATAAAGGAAAATTCTACGCAAAGCAATAAGAAAACCATTTGTTGCATCATGGCAAATTCAAAATCTAATTCACTCATTTTCATACCAGCAAGAAGGAAAAGAAACCCCAAAAGAAACCCCAAAATGATATTGTAATAATAAAGAGCTTCCAAGTGATTTTAGACTGACTAAAAGCTTGCAGTGAATATTGATTCCAACAGGAATTAATGGAATCTGCAATTACCAAACTGAAGGCAAAGAAGGCCAGGATGAAGGAGGTGTTTATTACCATGGGCTCTGTCACTTTTGTCACAAATGTGACAAAACAAAGATGCAATGAAAATGAAGAAACAGAATGCAAACTTTTAGCTGGGATGGGGATAACTTGTCAAGCTGGATTCTTTATTTATCCATCTCCTCTTCCTCTGGCCATTTGTTGCTGGGGCAGCAAAGTCACCCCTTTCCTTGGCAGAAAATTAGGAATAAAGGAGGGAGCTGCTGGTGCCCAGTGCACCCACAATTCCTGATCTCTGGGGGGAGGAAAGAGCTCTGTCCCAGCACATTTATCCCCCATTCTCTCCCTCCAACATCTGTGTCCCTCTGCAGGGAATCCCCCCTTTCCTCTGGCAAGCAGGGCACCAAATCCCACAGCCTTGGGTACATGGCAGAAGGAGAAGATGGCCCTGTTCCCATCCCTGCTCCCAAATCCCTACTTCTGCTCCAAAATCCCTTCTTCTGCTCCCAAATCCCTTCTTCTGCTCCCAAATGCCCCCCTTCCTTGGCAGCTGATTTCATTCCACCCCTTCACAGCTCACAAAAAAAAAAAATAGAGAGAGATTTCATTAAAACACCTTTTTTTTTTTTTTTTTTCTGGCAAGACAAACCCCTCCTGCCACTGGCAGGAAGAGCAGGGTGGGATAAGGGCCTGTCCCAGGCTTTACCCACCCCAGCCTTGCCTAAACACAGTTATTTCAATTATGAAGTCAGCTGCTAATTTGGGAGAAAAGCTGATTTTGTACCTCTCATTCTGCACAACTCCGATGGCAAGGGATGTGTGAAGATCATTACTCTCTGCTAATTACCACCCCTAGAAGCACAGACAATTAACTACATCATCTATTATCCCTAATAATTATTATTTACACAGTAAATAAGATGGACACTATAGGTTGGGGTTTTTTTCCTGCCTAATTTATCTTGAGAAAATGCTTACCAAGGGCTTTATAAAAAGTTTTAAATATGCTGGGGGGGATTTTTTTGCATGATGAGTGTCTTGTTTATATTTAGAAAGGTTCTCTGGCCTGCATCGTCTGTTCCCATCCATAATTTATAGCTGCTTACAGAGTCGTGTAACACTGAGAACAAAATACAAAAAAATCAGATTAAGCTATAAATTTACCTAAAATAGGAATTTTTTCACCTAGGAAATAAAACCTCTTACAAAATATACAGATTTTTAATAATCAGTTCAATCAATTTTCAACCAAATCAACAAATTTTTTTACTTTAAATGGTTCAAATGCATCATTTAGCTGGAGATACAAACAATATTATAACCCTGTCACCCAAACTCTTCAAAAATAGGATTTTCACAAATTTCCAGTACCAAACTACTGTGCTGAAAGAAGCCAACAAATGACTTGCAGCACTATCCAGAAGTTGTTTGATTCCTGGGATGCTTTTCCTGATCTGAAGTCACCCTGAAAAATCACACAGGGTATCAGAGGCAGGAAAAGAAGCCCAATACATTCAAATAATTCACTGTCCCAACATATTTTGTTAAAAAAAAAAAAAAGGGAAAAAAAAGGAAAAAAGAAAGCTCAGCCAACAAGAAGCAATATTTGTAAATCTAGATGAAACCACTGTGGAGCATCTTGCAGGAAACAGTGATTTTTAAAGCCTTCACTTCTGGGAAGAGCTGGAGTTATCCCCATAAGTGAAGCTGATTTTCTGCTAAGCAGATTTTCCTCAGTGTTTCTCCTGGTATCCCATATTTAGTAATTTATTGTAGCCCTAAGGCTGCAGGATGCAAACTGGAAAACCTGGAGCAGTTCTATGAGTTGCCCCAAATTCCCTTGGTGTTTTTCAGACAGGGAACAAAATGATGATCCTTGAAGTTCTTCACCACTTCCTCCCAGTACATTTTTCCAAGCTACATTTTCTGGATAGCTTTGATTACACAAGGAGAGAGTTTCAGAACTCCAAATGTACTCCACAGTGCAGGAAGGTGATTCAAGCCTGTTGCTCCTCCCTCATCCAAAATCTTTGGTACCAACGAGCTGGTCCAGTGCCATTACAAGGGCTAAGATGAAAAAAATAATATCTTTTACTGTTTACTGATTTCCTGTATTATTATATAAGGATAAAACCTTGGACAGATCTATCCTTCCATAAAATCCCTGTCAAAAAGCACTTCTCCTCCTCACCAGCCTTAAAAGACAAATTATGAAATCGTGACAGAGTGTCTGAAGGGAGAATTTACATTTGAGCATTGCCTGAGGAAAGAAAGCAGAGATAAACAAACATTCTGAAGGATGGTCACTGCTGAATTGTCACCAAAATTCCCTCAAGCCCTTCTGTGCCAACACTAGCACGGCAAAGCTCCCTGTGGACAGAGCTTGCATTTGTGGAGCACACATGGTGCAGAAAAACAGGGAAAAGCACACTGCAAATAGAGGGGCACAATGTGAAGAACTCCTGCAAAGTCTTCTGATGCCAATTCAGAATTTCCTTTCATTTTCCTTTCCTTCCCTCTTTCCTTTTTCCTTCCCTTCACTTTTTTTCTTTCTTTTCTTTCTTTCATTTTCCATTCCTTTTCCCTTCCCTTCCCTCTTCCCTTCCTTTTTCCTCCCTTTTCCCATACCATTTTTCCCTTTCCCCCCTCAATTTACCCTCCCTACACCTCTTTTTTGGGGTTCTCACTCCTTTTCCCAACATCTCTTCTGCTCCCACAGCTCTGGCCCAGGCAGGTCAGCCTGGCCACTTGACCACCTGATAAATAATTGACTGATCTTTTCCAAACACTTCCAATCAACAGCTGCAGCTGCCACTTGTGCCTTGATGTCAGTGGCAGAAGGAAAAATCAGCATTTAGGCCATGCCAGTGCCTCTGCTGTCATTTAAATTATCATAAATGAAAGCTTTGCTCAACCTGTCCTTACTAATTTTTTTTTACCACTTTTGTGTCCATTTCTGTCCTCATATTTTGTGTCTGGAGGGGCTTTTTTGAGTATTTATCTGACTTATTTTTAGCAGCAATTGGGGAATTGATGAAATAAGTTGGATGAAATAAGAGATGGCTTGAACCTTCATGTGCAGCAAAAATAAATGGGAAAATCATCTGTACTTTAACATAAGAAACAAAGGGCTTGAGAATAGGTTTTAAGCAAACCCTACCTGAGAGTAAAAATACTTTTGCAATTCCATCTGCCAAAATAACTCAAAAAGGCTGTTTGGAGGGCAAAAGCTGTTTTCTTATGGTTCCCCTTGGAATAAAAAAAGGGAATTCTAGTGACATATAATAGCAGTTTCATTTAACTGAGAGCCCTTGGCAGACAGCTCTGCTGCTGTAGCCTCAGGCCACAGAAATTCCCTGATTTTCTGTTGATAGGTGTGGCCTAATCTGATCTGTTGGGGCTTGAGCTTTTTTAAAAATGAAATTTAAAAAAAACCTTTCCTAAACACTCAGGGTCTCCACCTGCCTTTCCATTTCCAAACCAAAACTTCAAATAAATACAGAGACACATTAAAATACATATATACATACATACATACATATATATATATAAATAGAGAGACACATTAAAATACCTATATATACACACATATATATATATATATATATATACACATATATATATATATATATATTTATATATAAAGAAAGGTAGCTAAATAAAGGAAAGGTCTATTCTCTGTCAGATGAGATTAGGGAGCCACAAGCAACCATTGCTTAAAAAGTGAAATTTCAATTCTCCTTCCAATCACTAATAACTTTACATATTAATGTGGAGAAATGTATGGAAAAATCCATAAACATACCTGCTACACTTCAAGTTTTGAAATTATTTGGTAGGAAACTTCCAAATATCTATATTCCCACAAAAAGTTTAAAGTTACTTTTTTAAGACCCTACTATAGTGAAATTGTTGGAATTATGAATGGTAAAAGGAAATGTCAGGAATTTTCTGTTGGCTAAATATATATATGTAATTATTGAGAGAATTTTTTTAGCTGATTAAACAAATTTTAAAAAGTCGAGATTAATTAAAGTATTTGATGAGTAAAATTCAGTCTTTGAATAAAAAAAGAAATAAATTTCAAAGAAAGAAGCATATTTTGCACTTTGCACACCTTCTCAAAGGCTGCTCCTGACAGGAACATTGTGTCTCCCAACAATCAGAGAGCAGTTCTTGCTTGGGATGCAAATATATTCTCCCAAATAAAAAGAACTTTCTCCTGGTTACCACATCCATGTTCCCAATAGCAGCAATAGATTTGCATCAATCCTTGCAAAGCAGCATGATTGTGCTAAATTCTTATTTTCCCTCCTTGCACCATTTCAGTTTTGTAGAATGTCATCGTTTCTCATGGCTTCTATGTATTATGGGTGTCTAGTATGTTATTATCTACCTGCTCTGCCTTTCAGCTGCAATAAAATTGTCTGTACTCTTTGTGGTTTATTTCATTTTCCCCTTTAGGTTTTATCCAACAATGGCTTTTTTTCTCCCAAAAGATTTCCCAGCTCACATTCATAACCTGATGAATATTTACTAACATACAGAACAACATATTTTTATTTTGTTTCCTCTGGGAAAAGGGAGTGAATGTGGAAGGGAGTGGATGTTTTGCACTTTTCTGTGACATCTCTTCCTTTGGTTCAAGGCTTGCCACCACATCCTGCCACACTCTGTGCAAATGCACCAAATCACAGCCAGAACAGCACTAAAAACTCCTCCTGGAATCCCAGATATTCACCCAGCACATGCAAAAGGAGCCTTTTATCCCTCAGCACCCATCAGGCAGCAAATGAAAAGTCAGTGTTGGATCCTCACAGTAACAGCTCCAGCTGGGACTTTTCCACTGGTGCTGAAAATCCCTCAGCTAAACCCTAATTGTTGTGTCTTGGTAATCAGGCACATCACACCCAGCCAGGAAATTAAAAGAAGAAATTCCTTTCTAATTAAAACTGGAGCCATGAAAGCCAGAGCTGCACAGAAAGTTGAAATCAGTGATTTTTGGTGTTTATTTCATCACTGCTCCTTGGCATCCAAGATCAATGTGCTCCTGCTCCAAGTGCAATAAAGGATTCCCAAAATGCAGATTTTGCTTTCAGAGTCTTTGCAATCCCCATCACAGCTCACAGGCAGAAATGCACAAAGCCTGATTTTATTTCCATGTGGAAACAGGAATATTGAACACAAAGGTTTGCTGGAGAACAGCTTCACACAAAGAGCAGAAAAGTTGCTCTGAAGCTAAAGGAATGTAAAATCAGCTCACCCAGCAACTTAATCTTGGAAAGCAGTAAAAAGAGCTATATTTAATGATGCTATTGTTCAGTTGGAATAATTTATGTTTAATTTCTCAGGGAAATTCAAATCTTTTATGCCAAGCACTGATATTATTCCCTTTTTATATTTTTATCAATGGTTTAGTTGCCCCTTAATCAAAAGACAATGCAAGAGGGAATATTTCTCATTCAGCAGAGCATCTTGACTAATTTTATGGTCCCATATGTGATCCCTCTGAACAGAAGTTCACACAAAGAGCAATTTACAGCACACACGTAGTTGGAGAGCTAAAAATAGAATATGCAAAACTCAGTCTTGGCGACAGAACCCTTCCAATGCCCTTTGGGTTCCAGCTGATATTCACAATTTGATTAAACATGCTCCAAGAACGAGTGCACGAACATGCATTCTGTATTAGCAGGAAGGAAAATCAGTCTGTTTATCCTGGAAACATCTCCCTCAGGTGTTTTTTACTGTATTTATTTAGGATGCAAAATGAGCTATGGAACAATATCTTGTATCTTAAAGGTCAGCTGCAGCTTGTTATAAACTGTGAATAAAATGAAATCTCCTGAGTCTGGAGCTGTGGTTCTCATGGAGTCCATATTGCAAGGTTTTAGCTCATAAGATCTTAAAGATCTCCATTAATTTTAAACAGATAAGTTCAAGCAGTCACTGATCTGCATCCTGAGGATTTCACCCCTTTATCAGTTTAGAATCAGTCTCTGTGCAAAGCTAAAAAAGCACTGAAATGCTGAAATATTGACTCTCTGATAAGCACATGGAACTAATTCCAACAATGAGCAATGAAGCCAAGTCATAGAAAAAGAAATTTATATTGAAACCATTTTAGAACTAGTATTCACCAGAAATATTTCAGTAAACCCCAAGAAAAAGACAGATTATTAAACTTAATACTGCAGATGTGGAAGGTCTGATGATTTCCCATTTACTCTGGGATTCAGAGGGGTGAACTGGTGTGGAAGCTGAGCACAAACACTTTGGTACTGGCTTTGATCTCAGAATGAACAACAAAATATAAAACTCTGTATAAGCCTCTGCCCGTCACACCTGACTGAAAAACCAAACCCCTGCCTGCCCAGATGCTCCCTGGGAAGGAGGAAAATTCTGCTGGCACTGGGAACGTTCTCCCAAAGCCTTCCCAAAGTCAAAGCCACACCTTGGCCTGATCCTGGCTGTTCAGGGTGTTTTTTTCTCTTTCTCCAGGAGGAAGCACCTGAGCTGACTTAGGCTGTGACCAAATTTAAATAACCAAGCTGTATTTTCCTCTCCCCAGCAACCAAATATTACATTGATTTGTGAGAACAGGAATTACTCAGCAACAGCAAACAGATCTTGCTGGTTTAGAAGTGCACAAATGAAATGTAAGGAGCTGCTGCCATAAAATATCCACTCTGAGTTATCACACTTTGTGTTTTCTCTGATTGCATTTTAAAAGACCACTTTAAAAACAAACATCAAGTACATGCCTGAATTTATTCTGCAGCTCAGCACAGACCTACAGAAAGGAAAATACATGTATTCATAAACTAGAAAGAAAAAACTCTATTTGTTCAGAAACATTAACATTCAGCTTGACCTTTCAAAGAACAAATCTATTGGAATTGCAAAAATTTGCGGTCTCTTAATTAGCTCTGTACAAAAGAATCCAATGCCACAAGCAAACAGGATATTTCCATTCTGACCTCCTGTACAGAGCAAATAAAGTATTTCAGGATGTAACTCACCTGAAACCAGAATGAATAAAGGTCATTAACCTCACTGATTTAACCAATTCAATTTGTGCTCTTTGAGCATTAATTGAAATTTCTTAGACACACAAAAATAATTTTGCACATATGAAGACTCACTGAAAACCAAATATGTTAGCAACACATTTGTGTTCCCAAATTTATCTGCACCAAAACTAACTATATTGGCCACCCCAATCTAATGACAGCAGGAGTTTTTTAAATGTCTCATGGTCTTGCAGTCCTAAATAAATCCTTGTTCTTAAAAAAAACAATAAAATATACAGTTTTGAGAGCACCTGTTCTAATTTTGAGGACCTCAACAGTACTTGATGCTTCATAATCAACAACAAGACGTTAAAGAATTAACACTTCTCAAAAAAAAAAAAATTACACCTCCTTCTGATGCCTCAGGTTTTAGATTTTATATTTTTCAGATTCTGTGCTGCTTTAGTGTGTGGGGCTGGGCTTCACATCAGGGGATGCTGAGCTCTGCACAGAGCAGGGAGACAAAACAATTCCTGCTCCAGCTGGGCACCAAGGACAAATGATCCAAATCTCAGCCCAGCAGCACAAACCCCGTGGGCTGGAGAGAGAAAAACCAGCAGGGTGGGACTGCCTGGGCTGGAGCTGGAATGGGACAATGAACTCCAAGGTGCCAATGGAGCAGAGCTGATCCCAGGGAGAGCCCCCGGGAGCGCTCGTGCATTTTGGGGCCATTTTGGTTCATTTGGGTGCAGCCCTGGCTGGGCTCTGGTGCTGCCCAAGGTGGATCCATGGAGGAGATCCTTTAATAAATCCCTGCTTTATTCTGTAGCTCTGTCAGGTCTCTGTCCTAGGGCAACCTTCCCAAGGCATCACTGCTAAGCCTCACTTAACTGCCCCACCAAAAAAGGCACCGACTCACCAGAATTTTGGTAGTGTAAGCACTGTTGATAGCAATTGCATTGACCAGCAGCTCCATGGTTTTGGCAGGGATGGAGTCGGGGTCGGGGATCTCCTTGTAGTGGACGTCGCCCACGTAGGCCTGCACCACGGTCATGCGGTTGGTGGTCAGCGTGCCCGTCTTGTCCGAGCAGATGGCCGTGGCGTTGCCCATGGTCTCGCAGGCGTCCAGGTGCCGCACCAGGTTGTTGTCCCTCATCATTTTCTGAGGGGAAAACCCACCAAAAACCAAGTAAGAAACCCTTGGGTGTCGGCTTTGACAGGTTTTTCGTCATAAAAAGGAAAGCAGCCCACGGTTAGTTCTGCTGGGGAGAACGTTCCCTAAAGCAGAACTTTGGTGGGGGCCAATAATCCCAAATCCCAGTCACAGACAGACAAGCTGTGCCTATCCCTGCCTATCCCTATCCCTAGTTTTCCTTTGATAAACTTTTAAAAGAGTTCCATCCTTTTCCTGCAGTAGGTTTGCATTTTAAGGAATAGCTGGAATAGGTTGTTATCCCTCATCATTTTCTGAGGGGAAAACCCACCAAAACCCAAGTAAGAAACCCTTCAATGCCAGTTTTTGAGGTTTTTAGTCATAAAAAGGAAAGCATCCCAAGGTTAGTCCTGCTGGTGAGAATGTTCTCTAAAGCAGAACTTTGGTGGGGCCAATAACCCCAAAGCCCAGTTACAGACAGCCAAGCTGTGCCTGTTCCTGGGGTAATTTGCCTTTGATAAACTAAGAGTTGCATCATTTTCCTGCAGTAGTTTTGCATTTTGAGGAATAGCTGGAACAGGAAAGATGAGCCAAAAGAACCAGAGATAACAGCGTTTTTTAAAAATTATGGTTATAGCAAACATTTGGGTTTTTTTCTTAACACTGCTTGGAATGCCAGGACATTATCTGGCAGCACGCAGATGGACCACACATTTTGGGGGAAAAACAACAGAGAAAGGGTGTCAGAGGAAGGACATCAGGAGAATGAGAAAACATTTTTAAAGCAGATACACTCTTCCTTAGCAAAACCCCATCTCTGAGACCTCCTCCTTTTTCCTAATAATTGTGATATTTGGCTACACAGAAGCCAAGAGATTCCTTCCTAAACTTCCTAAGTTAATTTGTTTACATGCTAAATGGAAATGAACTTTACACCATCTTCATCTAAGATTCTCAGAATGTTTAAATCATCTAATGAAATTGCTCAAGTAATCCTGAAGTCCAGGATGCTAATCCTCTTTAATTTCCTAATAGAACCATTTACACTGACTTCAAAGAACTGAAACTGCATTTAAGAAAAGTACATGAAAGCTTCAGTGAAACTTAATTTCTTTTAGAAACTCCAATTTCCCTGAGAAGTGTTCCTGAAGATTTCAAATCCTTGTCAAAACTTTGTACAACTGCATAAAGAAATTTGAATACAAAATTATTCTATATCAAAAGACTGGACTATTTTCAGAGTACATTCTGCTCAATAAATTTCTGGTTCCTTGCAAATTAAGTAGGTATTTCTATTGTTTTATATTCCTGCACTGTGCAGTTTTAAGGAGATGTGTTGGAAGATGCATTTGCATTTTTGGTAGAAATACTTTCAGTGTAAGGTTTCTTTAAAGCAATTTCATGAACATTTTGAGCACATAATTTTCAGACCATTTTTCATCCCATCTGATAAAACCTGAGGACCAACTCAGTAGTGAACTCAAGCAAACAGCACTTTTCTCCCTGGATTTTGAATGTCTCTTACCTTTACAGAATAAGCCAGAGAAATAGTGACAGCAAGTGGGAGTCCCTCAGGAACAGCAACCACGAGCACAGTAACACCAATAATGAAGAATTTAACAAAATACTGAACGTAGACAGGAGTGCACTCAGGCAACCACTGCTTCTTGTTGACCACAAAGGTGTCAATGGCAAAATACAGTACCAAGATGATGACAGTGATGGCAGACATCACCAGACCTGGGAGGAGAAATCACCAGTTACCATAAACCCAAACACCACTGAGAACAGGAGCAATTTGAAATTGGGGTTTGATAGGAAATTCTTTCTTTCTTTCTTTCTTTCTTTCTTTCTTTCTTTCTTTCTTTCTTTCTTTCTTTCTTTCTTTCTTTCTTTCTTTCTTTCTTTGTGACAATTTTCACCAGTACCAATAACAAGGATAAACTGTACAACGAAGAAAAAACCATTGACATAATATATTTACAGCAAGCACACATTCCAGTGCACCAGGAATTCTAGGGAATTCATTTTTAAGCACTTACTTCTGCCTTTAAAACTTCCCAGGCAGCACAGGAGTTCTGCTGTCACTTAAGCTAAGCTTATTAAATTTAGCACATTACTTTGCCTGGTACAACATTTGTCTGGCCTTTTAACCCCCACCTTTTACAAATTACTTGTCTATCCATATTTAAACACCTTTCTTCTAAGTGTATCTTTAGAGGCTTGAGCCAAGGAGCCTCCCATAGTTTATGTGGCTGTATAAAATGCTGTAGAAAAGCCTTACAGATGAGTCGGGTGAATATAAAGAGGCAATAATGCAGAATTATCCACAGGACAGTTTTACACTGGGCTTCTTTAAAATGTGACTAATACTGGTGTTTCCAAGGTGTCCCTTTTCAAGGGAACATCTGCAGTGTATTTTAATGTGCAGAGGTTCTTCAGAGACAGAGTCACCAATAAATATTTCACAGAACTGACAAAATATCCCAAGCATTCCATCCCCTCTCCCAGTGGCACAGGCTGCTGGGATGGCACTCCTGATCCACAGCTTTGTCCCTGGGTTTGAGCACACAAATAAAATTTCCATTATAGCCTCAGCTTTGCCTTGCTCTGACCAGCCCTTTGGCAGGTTTGTGTGAAGCAGTTCAGCCTGCATTTTGGAATAAATTAATTTCTCCCTAATGAGATCATAGAGTAGAAGGAGAATGTTGTGAATTTCATGTCTTGACTGCAGTTTAAAAAAAAAATTGGTAAAGCTGAAGGATGCTAAGGTCGACAGGAAACAGATGAGTCAGGGAGATCACTCTGTGCCAGAGGATAAGGGAAAATCCATTAAAATATTGTACAGGCAAATACACCTGACAACACAAGACATCCCCATAGGTTGCTCAACGCCAAAGAAAAACCAAATGAGGCAATGATTAATTTAATTCCTGTTCCTTGCCACATTCTGGTCAGAAATCCCTATACAATTACTTTAAGAGTGATGTTCACGTGCCAGGGTAGAAGTCAAGGCAGTGCAGAAAGCTATTTAACCCAAGGAATTAATCATCAGGGGAAACTAAGGAGAGAAGCTGGAGGAATATGAACTGGGGTAAGGCATGAAATTGGATATCAGGGATGATAATCCTGGATTTGGTCACACCCTGCTCAGGCAAAGGGAATTGACACCATGAGGTTTTTATGTGATCAACTCCTGTGATGAACTCACAGAGGGATGGGAAGGGAAAAACCAGACTGGGGGAGAAGGCTGAGGGAGGTGGAACAGAGGGAAAGGGATCTTGTAGGGCCTCCACCAAGGAGCTGAGATAAAAATCTCTTTAAGGAGATAAAAATCTCTTTAATACCATGAGAAAAGCAAACCTAAGGAACTTTAGGCCCTTATGGAAGGTTTCCACTCTCTGCCTACATGCTGGAGAAGTGCTGCTTCCAGCACCAGGGGCCAGATGGTTCTGGATACAGGAGCTGAAAGATGTGTCCTGCATGGGGAGAAGGCAGGAATGTGGATATTTGGGGAGAACAGAATGATTTCAGAATCCACGAGAGGGAAATACTGTGTGAGTGATATTTTGATATGGTATTAGAGATCCTGAAACCGTGCACTCCCAAGTTCTGAGGGGAGATGAAATTAAATACGCAATTACTGCACTTGGGAATATTAACTCTGAGAAAAGCTGCATTTCATTTTGATTCAAATATTCATGACAATCCAAGTTGCCCAAAGCTCCTTGACAGTCAAAGATGATTTTTAGGAGAATAAAAGATCTTCAGCACCACATACTCTCCTTAGAACACCTTTGTGATGACCCATTTCCAAATCCTGCAGTAAAATAGGACTTGTCCCTTTTCAGAACCATTTGCTTTCCAGCTCTCTGCCTCCTCTGACCCAGAGGGGTTTGGTGTCCCCCAGCCATACCTGCTTTGCCAATCTGCACTGCCAGCTTGGTCAGCTTTCCCTGCAGGACGGATTTTTCTTTCTTGTGCATGTTGGACTTCTTCTTGTCCTTGTCGTCTCCCTCTCCCCCTTCTGCACTCTTCAGCGGCTGCATCTCCATGGCAGCAGCCCCGTCCTGCTGCTTGGCTGATAATGCAGAACAAAACTGTTACTCCAGAGCTTTACCCCTTCCTTTTCTCCGGGTTCATCCTCTCTGAACCCAGCCAGCATCACAGGGGCTGCCTGGGACAATCTCTGCCAGGGACACCCTTGGCTCCCTGGAGACCCAGCGGGGCTCTGCAGGACACAGCTGTGCCAGCACATCCCTCAGGACGGGGGGATTTGGGCTGGAAAGCACTGATTGGGTTTATCCCTCATTTTTACCCCCACCCACGATGCTCTGGGCCATACACATATATGTCACTGAATGTCTTGCACGTGACTTGGCAGGTGACAGCGCCAGCAGTGCAGGATTCCCTGGGACAGCAGAGCTCAGGTGCTCCCACAGATCCATATTCCTCTGGATTTTGGGGTGCCTCTCGGAATGCAATGCCCCCTCATAATCATATTTCCAATGCAAGGGTTTTGAAGGCCATGTGGCTGCACAGGTGGCCCATGTGTCACCTCTCTGGGCTGCAGGGGCACCTCGGTGACCAGGGGACCACACTCTGCCATCCACCATTGCAGAAAATCCCTCAGTTAGAAAGTTTCCTCAGCATTCCGTCATCAAGGTCCTCAGCCCTTGGGTCTGATGGTGGTGGCACCACCATTCCCCCACAAAACCCACACACAGTTTCAGGGCTGGTCCCTCCTTTCCTGACAGAATGCCAGCAGGAGGAAACTTTATTTTTTTTACGTGTTTCTGAAAGGCAATGACATTGCAGTGGATATATGTGCATGTGTCTGGTTTGTACAGAGCATAATAAATAAAATAGGATGAGATGAAACAGCTTTGCTTTCATGAAGAGATTGCACAAGACTGTGCTTGTTTGACCTGGAAATCTAATTTATCTACCTAGCCTGAATGCTTATTATTTAATAGCATTTTATTTGGTACTTTGGTACCATGAACCACTGAGTTTCTCTATCCAGTTTCTGAGCCATCACCTTTGCAATGTTCAATATCATCTGAGAAGAGAAAATTATAATTTTATTTGGTATAACGTGAAGAGCTCATGATTGCTGTGTCTTATAATAAAAAGGGAACTATGACTTTGCTTCAGAGAAAGCAAAATATTGATTCCAATTTCTTCCTGACATTGTATATTAAATAAGAAACTCCTAAGAATCTGAATCTTCCTGTTGTTTATCCTTATAAAAGGCTTTTACACTGCTAAATAACACCTTGGCTTTAAGGTTTCCTTTTTTTATTGCTTTGCCTTTTCCCTGCAAATGAAGAGATGTCCAGACAATGCCATCAGACACCAGAGATGACGAGACATAAAAAAACTGGGCTGGAAAATCACTAACAATACGTAGGATACACAACTTGCACAGGAAAAAAAATGAATTCAAATGAGCTTTGTGAGATGAAAGCAACATCTATAAATGGTTCCTTTGAAACACTCCTCGCCTAAACCTCTGCAGCTTGTGAAAGTCACAATCTCTTTGGTAGGAGCTGGTTGTGTGGGGTTTTTTTGGACATTCTGCATGAACAATTAGGGCCAGTTTCACACACAGGCACAGACCACAGGTTCTCACTGCACTTTGGGACAGGGTTGAGCTACATGCTATCAATACAATCCACAGCCTCCTGAATAGCAAAGAAGATTACCTTTGTTCTGGTTGTTCTCCATATTCCCATCCTGCATCTTGCCTAAATGATGAAAAATTCCAACAGACAACAGACAGTAAACAACCTTCAGCCAAGACAGAACACAAAAATGGGGATTTTTATCAACGGGAGACAAAAGCCATGAGCACACCATGGGCACCTGGGCACCATCCCCTGCCCTCACACCTGCACTCACAGATGGGCCAACCCAGCCTGGCATGCCCAAGGAACTCCAGCCAAGCTCAGGGTTGGAGCACCTTAAATGCTGAATATCAGCACGTATTTTTGAGGAATCTGCATAAATTCAGAGGGGGAAACTAATAAAGTGGATCTGGTGGAAAGAGGAATTGGAATAATATTCCTGTGCTGATGTCTCAGAGGGCTGGGACTTAAAAATTCTGGCATACACCAGTATAGAATATAGCTTTCTTAATGTATTCCAGAATTAAATTAATCATGTTAATAAATTGAGAAAAAAAATAGAAACAATGGTGTTAATAAGTCTAAATAACTAAAAAATGTTAATCAGATAGGATTTTAAAATTACATCTTCCTCACTTGGTTGTACTAATTAGCAAATTTCTTCTGGAAATACAAGTGCCAGGTGACCTAAATTCGGATTTATCCTGAACATAGGTTTACCAAGTGCCTCTTTAATTTCCAGCTTGACATTTTATCCACAAACAGTTTTACCACAGCAAAGTCCTTATTCCTTTGTGCCTTTTTAAAGTGGAAATGTCATCTGAAAGTGTGCATGACATAAAAATGGCAAAATGTACAAATCACATACAAAACTTTGGTATTCAGAAAAACAGCTATATATTTTCAAATGTATTCAGCATTTCTTGGTGCGATCCCTTATGAAACTTTCACAGTAATTATATGAATTTATGGAAAAGACTACAAGAAATATTATCTCAGAATGGATGACAGTGTCTTTTGGTAGTTATGTAAAATGCACAAGAAAAAATGATGCTAAGGAAAATTAAGTTAAAACTCCATTACAGGATTGTTGACACATTCTAATAAGAAATGTACCATCAGAATTTATCAAGAATGTGCCAGCAGGTACATCTTGTTCTTCTGACTGCTATGTGGATTAATTTTTTCACTCTGCTGTGAATAAATCATAACAAAATGGAAAAGCTAAGATGTGTCTCTTGCATGTTGGTCTTTGCACTAAGTGGGAGAGCAAAAGTAACCAAATCAGTCTTGTATTTGACAAAAATATGGCCCAGTGCCACACTGGGAAATTCCAAAGCCCAGAAGCAGAGCCAGGGAAAGGACATCTCCTGACCTAAAATCATGTCAGAGCTCAAGAGGATGAACCACTGACCATCAGCTGCTTCTCTGTATTTCTAATTCTATTCCCACCCTGGCGATAACAGGATTTCTAAAAAATCCAGAATCCACCTTCCAGAGCTTTACACTTTGCACAAGAGAGGAATCCATGAACCTGAGCAAAACCAAGCTCAATTTCACAGGGAAATTCCCTACAAAACCTTGGCTCTGGGGCACAGCTGGACTCAGTACCTGCCTGGTGGCTGTTTGCCTTAGAAGGGCTTTTAATAAAGTTACTGGAAGACACAAAATATCTCTGGAGATTTGGATTTCTGGCTGGAGCATAAAGCCTTCCCAAAGAACTGGAAGGCATTAATTTAGAGCAGGCAGTCTGCTCCATTTCCTGCTCTGGAGATCCTTTTGCAGAGTGCAATTCCTAATCTTGGAGTGGCAAAAAAAAAAAATGAACAATATTCAGCTTTCAAAAAGATAAAAATCACCAACAAAACCCAAACATGGCTGTCCCAACTGGCAAGCACATCACAGAGATAATTTTTTTCTGTCAATTAAAATATGTACTTTTCAGACATATATTTGCTATTTAATAGCATAATTATCATAATAAATTACACCAATAATTGACTGGCACAAAATAAACAAGCATTAACAACAGTTTAAATGCAGGTATTTTAAAAATACATTCTTAATATTCTTAAATCTACTGCATTCAGATTATTGAGTGGGGGAAATCATCAGAGGTAGTTACAGTTCAGTTATTGAGACAGAATAACAAAGAGAAGGTAATTTGAGTAATCAAGATAAAGAAAAGGAAGCTGTAAACTATTTATATCCTCCTGTGCCAAATAATTTTAAGGCTGCACTCTGGTATAAAATATGAACAGGGAAATTAAGGCAGAAAGAAAGGTGATAGAATCACCACTGCTGAGAGATCCTTCCTCCTTCCAGGTCCAAATACTCCCCCATCCTTCTCTCCTTGGTGTATTATTTAGAATTGTCAAAAGGAGGAGTATTTATTAGTATTTTGATAGCATCATGTGAAATAATACTTTAAAAGTACAATATTTTTTACATAATTCTGAAAACATTTTCTTCTTTTCTGTTTGGAGTAATAAATAAAATAAATGTTGTTTGGGCTGGACGTATCCATCTGAGTTTTTTATCACTTTTCTAAGCAAGGATGAAAAATCAGAAAGTTTAGAATATAATTTCTAACATCTGCATTCTGCAGCTGATTTAAAAGTTCTGAATTAAAATATAAATATTTTTCACATGCCTTTGCCCCACTACAACTCCTGTATTTTGGAAAGGACTCCTGACACCTTTACTGACAAAACTCTTCCTATAAAAGTCATGGACTTCACCAAACAAAATTCCTAAGAAAAGCCTCCCTTTACCTGCTGCAGTCCTTGAGGACAATGTCACAGAACAACAAATTCCTATCACTATTTTGGAAATTATTTCCCTCATTTGGAAATTATTTCTAAATTGGAAAGAGTGCTTGGAATCAACCAAAGAAAATAATGGAATTGTGTTCCAAGTGCTGAGAGGGAACCACCGTGTTAAACAGGAAGTTTTAGATAATTCCTCTATGCATTCAATAAATAACTTCCCTTACAATTCATAAATATATTAAAATATAAATTTTAAAATGTATTAAAAATAGAAAAATAATATTTAAGAGTGAGCTCAAACGGCAAATTGCTTTGGAGGAGCAGAAGTTGCTCAGTGGAATTAGCTGTAGATGTAAAATATTCTAGCAGAGATTTCTCTGATTCTGGTAAGCCATTTCTATACCTTTTCTATATTTTCTGAACACACAATTAAGTAGCAAATTCTCTAGTTTGCAAATGCCAAAAATGCCCTAACAACCCACCCTGTAAATCCTGACTTAAGAAGGTGGCAGTGCTCTACTGGAAAGAAATCCAATTTGGGGCAATTTGAGCTACTAGAAGGAAATCAAATTTGGGGTAAATAAGCTGTAAACAATGATTGTTGCTTCCTTGATTTTCATTTTTTAACATTACCTTTACTAAATATAATACTTTGGAATGAGATGAGTTTTCCTGAATTACTACATTTCTGCAAAATTTTCTGCTCTGTTTATGGCCTTAATTTGCAACCTTTCAAAAACTGAATGTATTGTCCACAGTTCTGACAATGAGATCAGCAACAATTCTCTATTTTGATCTCAACTCCTAAAATTCAACATTTATAAGAATTTATGAGTTCCTTTGGTACAGCACATAATACTTAGGCTGGGTCACAAAGTAAATGAATTTATCACTACAGGCTCACAGGCTGACAACAAATTCTTTTGTGTCAATTGTTTATTGACAATTAAGAATGCAAATATTTTATCTGAAATGTAACTGGCTGATTTTTCAAGCAATAACATTTCCTGAGCTTGCTACTTACTCAAGTATACAATTATTAATTCTTATTTAAAGGTATTATCTACACAAAGGTATTACTTTAGGTAAAATTCTTGCTTCCAGTCACACCTCAGGAAGAATTTTCAGACTTTAAATAAATATTCATTTCATCCAGACCAGAGGAATATGCAGATGAATTTGGGGTGCTTGCTTGGAAACTAATCCTCTCCTTCCTTTCTCGCCTCCAAACCATATCTACATTTTCAGTATTTAACTCATCATAATCAGCAGTGTTCACTGAAAAATTAGCAGAAATCTGGTGTTGCCCATTTCCCAGGTAATTCCAAAGCACTCAGACCTGTTTGCCTGCCTGATTCTCTGAGCAGTTGAATTGTGGAAAGCCTCTCCTGCCCTTGTTGATCAAAGAGCAGCAGAATAATTGAACCACCTCGTCTCAGAGGAGCTAAAATCCAAAACATCCTTAACTGCACAAAAATTCCCTGCACACTGCGAAGCCCTGAGCTTGTATCTCTCAGCTCCAGGATAAACATGGGCAGCAACTGTTGTTCGTGACTGGAGAGAGGATGATGGAAAATCACATCCCTAATTCCGACACTGATCTAATATCCCCTGGAACTCAATTTCCTCATTAAGCTCAGCATTAAGCCCAAACACAACAGGGATTTACCAGGCAGCCCCAGCTCTGAGCAGAGCCCAGGGCTCGTTCTGCACCTGCTGAGCACCAGCAAGGAGGGGCTGAACTCTGCTCCCATCCCTCTCTGCAGCTGGCAGGGATGAGCAGGAGTGCTGAGCATCCCAGGACCACAGGGCAGTTTGTTTTACACTCACCAAAGTGGAATTAATTATCACAGAGTCTTCACAAAACAGTTTGGGTTAGAACAAACCCTAAAGCCCATCCAGTGCCACCCCTGCCATGGCAGGGACAACTTCCACTGTCCAGGGTGCTCCAAGCCCTGTCCAGCCTGGCCTTGGGCACTGCCAGGGATCCAGGGGCAGCCACAGCTGCTCTGTGTCAGGACCTCAGCACCCTCACAGCAATGGAGAATAAAACACTTACAATTCATTCCCTGGTTCTTGGCCTTTAGGGAATCTGGAACCAGAATGATGGAGGTCCCTGCCATGCAAGGAGATGTAGGGATTGTAAATCCTAGTTTTCCAGAATGGGTGTTAAATCTGGCTATATGTTTCTTTTAAATGATTTGAAAATAGGCTTAAAGATTTCCTGTGTCACTGTTTTAAATAAGATCCTACAGCAGTAAATCCTGTTCCTTGTTTAGCACTTGATATTGCTGTCAGAAACTCTGATTTCACATGTGAAATGCAACCTGCATGGCAAAAAGACTTCTTTCACCAACATGATGAAAAGTAGAATGACTTTAGTCGGTATTTTTGGCTCTGCACAAGAAGGAGACGTTGTTTGGCAAATAAAGGCTTATGTACCTGATTAGCAGCAAAATACAGCTGATGCCTACACTAATATTGACCAATTCAATCCAATTTAACACTGGAATTTGACTATTAGGACAGACACTGAAATATCTGCGTGCTAACAAGCAGGGTCAGGAATCTGTACTGGGACAGAGTCAAAACTGGCAGCAGGAATGGTTTTGTTTGGGTTTAGTTTGCACAGGCAGGCTCAGGAGAAAGTCACTGAGGGCTCAGACGAATATCCACAAAATTTCTGAAACAGATGCTGAAAACAGCAAAAGTTGTTCCTAACAGAGCGTTGGTTGAAATGGAGGCAGATCTCTGATCCCAGCCCTCTCTCAGAGCTGTGTGAGGAATTAAGGGTGAAAAAGAGGAGAAGCAGAGAGAATCCCTGTCTCATGGTGCTCCTCTCCCGACCTGTGCTGAATTATGAAATTTTATAATAAAACTTCAAGCGAATCTGCCCAAAAGTTTTGAAACTGGCCTGACATCACTGCTTCTTTTAGCTGCAGTTTGAACGGCAAACAGATCATGATTCCAAGCTCTGCCTCTGCCAGGCTGAATTCTGTGGGAATGAAGCTGCAGCACCCCTGCAGCCCCTCTGCCAAGCTCCTGCAGAGCATGTGGAGCAGGATCTCTCAGAGTGCACTCACACACACACAACATCTGTGCAGGTCAGCCAGGGGAGAGGGAATTTGACACAGTCAGGAGAGAAATCCATCAAATCAGACAAGCCGGGGGTTGTGACGTACCATTGACTAAGCTGGCATTTGCATTATCAGTGGCATTTGCACCTGCTGCACCATCTGTGGCTGGAGGAGGGTGGGAGGAGGGATGGGAAGAATCTACTGAGCAATAATGGATAAAAAAAAAACAAACAAAAAAACACAAAAACAAAACAGCAAATAATAAATAAATAATAACAGCAACGCGAACGAATGCACGTGACGGAGCGAAAAGCCATCGTGGCTTTGTTTGCTCCCAAAATCAAAGAGTTTGAAATTAATTAACACAAATTTCCAAAGCAATGTGGCATTGGGAAAGTGTCACAAAGTAAGCTGAAAACTCAAATAATAATAACAATAATAAAACAAGAACAATAATAATAAGAACAAAAGATAAATAAATATGAAACACATTTAGCAAAGTTAAAGGAGTTGGTGAGAACAGACTGTACAGAGTCCTGTGTGCATTGCTTTAGTCCTTTTATATCTTATTTTTTGTACTTTAATGTAATGCATGCATTTTTAAGTGGCTGAAATGTTTCTTTTGGCGTTAATTTCCACAGTACTTGTGTAGGTTTAAAATTTGCATTTTAAAATGTATTATACTTATATCTGTACATACTTCTATATAGTACAGTGGCAAATATTTTATGCTTTAAATAATTTTGCACATTTTGATTGATCATCACTAGTGCATCCCAGTTTAACAGGGCTCAATCCATGCCCTGCCATCACCCAGGTAAAATGCACATTGTTCTGAGTAGAAACATGGAATTTTCCTATATTTTATGTAGGAAAGGCAAATATAGTCTTGAGGAGAATAAGGGGTTATTTTAAATCCAGGTAACAGACATGAGATATTTCCTGGTTTGTGATGACATGAAGGAAGAATCAGAAAAGAAATCCTCTTCTTCTTTTCAGTTATTATTCATATATTAGAGAAAATTGGACAAGAAATCTTTCTTCACGGGAAGGTGAAAACCTTAAAGAAGGTTTTATCATTTTACTACGTTTTTTTATAGTAAAGTTCAATAAAATTAGTCTCTGCAAATAATAGCTTAAATTTATTTTGTTTTGTTTCTGGTGGTTAATTGCTCACAACAGAACCAAGTCCTCCCATGAATCCTGACCAAGAATTTCAAGCTGCTCCAGTCCTTGCCCCACAGGGATTATTTCGTGCTGTACTGGTTTGGTACTGCAGAAGAATGGGCTGATTTTATTTACAAATGGTAAATTGGGAGAAGAAAATAAACAGCTCCCAGGATTTAAAAACACACCCTGTGCAACTGCATTCAGGAAAATTTCAATTGCAAATTTGATTACTGTGGTGGCAACGACTTAAACTGTTTTGGTGACTCGGGCTTGCTCTTTATTCCGTTTGGATCCCCACCCCAACCAGCACAGCGAGAGCTGCTAACAGCAAATCAAGTATTCCACATTAAATACTTTGCAATTTACTTCTGGAGAACAGCTGATTATTCCAGCTGAACGGGAAGATTTGCAACACCAACAATGCCTGCACACCGTAAGATTTGGCACCAGCAAACTTGTTGATTTGAAATAATTTTTTTTAATTTCAACTTGATTGATTCAAAGATGATTATTTCAATCAGCAGTTCCCCCCTGATTTGCACCATTGGATTGGGTACAATTCTTACTCTACCTGGAAGCTGCTGCTCCTCCTCCTGTTTCACACCTGCATGATGATTTTTAAAGTGTTAATGAACAATAAAAGCACACGCCCACACGGACTGAAAGGAGCAGGATTTCTGAGAACTGCAGATTTATGTACCAGAGGGTTGGAGTTGGTGCCTCCATCTGCCACCAGCTCTGGCCAGGCACGAGCACAAAGCTGCATCAGGAAATGTGGAGGGATTCTCTATATTATGGATTCTTTATATTTTAGCTGTTTCTACAGAGCCATGTTCAATTAAATTCTGGGTCTGTATCCCAATTCTAACATGCCTCTGTAAGAATCTCTGTCTCTGGCCAAGTTTCAGCCACAGTGTGGCGAAAACTCCCTGATTTCTCTTTTTTCCTGCCTTTCCAGGCTCTTCCCAGTGAAAACTGAGAGAGCCACCAGTGTCCTGAGCACAGCCTAGGCAGGCCAGCCCAGTTAAACCCAGCCCGGGGAACTCTCACATCACACAGGGGTGAAGCTGCTCCTCCTCTCCCCCAGACCACACAAAGGCTCTGAAGGACAGCAAAAGCAAACCCCAAGGTGCTGCTCAAAACTTGTCTGGCATGAAAGAGTTTTGCTTTGTGAAGTTTCAGTCTATTCTCATTTTATTTATCCTGGAGCCCCCATGCCTGGCAGCTGTTGTGCATTTCTGTGCAGAAATGAAATGGTAAACATTTCATTTAGTAAAAAGAGATTTCCTCAAAGCAGCAGGGAGTCAAAGGCAGATACTTGTTGAACATACTCAGGAATGGAAATTGTAGGTCTTAAAAACCATTTGAATTTGGCCTTCCTATCTGCAACTTCATATAAAAAGATGGAAAGAAAAAAAAAGGTGGAATCATATTGCCTGACAGATAGCAAATAAAATGTTCGGTAAAGCTTTAACTGCTTTTTATTATTAATAGTGAAAACCACTAGAAAGAGCAGAAATGTCTTAAAAACCTGTGTTAATTGGCTCTTAATCATGTCTGAAAGACAACTATTCTTAGGACAGACTTGGAATGAAATTGTGGAAGCAAAACCATTTACAAGACTGGGTGAAGAAAAACTGGCAAGGACAGACATTAAATCATGTTTCTGCTTAGTGTGCAGCCCATAAATTAGCAAATGCTTATGACATCACACTGTAATAAGGTGAAAAGCCCAAAGAGGCTTCTTGATTTCATTAACTGATGCAGGACATGAAAGTAAAACTGTCTGCTAACATTTACTGCTACATTCTTGGCTTTTACTATTCTTAGCTCGACCTTTACACCTGAAGAAATTAAAATGCCTCTCAAGTCAGTCACTGACATTAAACAACCAGGCTAGCAAAGAGCCACAGCTTATCTTTATTTCAGTCCTGAAGCTCCAACACAGATGCTATTTCCATGGCCAAGGGTTTTTTTTCCCTGGGGAAAAAGAATTGAATTGATAGAAAAGCACAAAATCTTAGCAAACTGTAGGTGAGCATGGATTTATGTAGAGAAGCCACAGCAACTGGTGCATGCCCAGCTATTCCCTTGCATTTCAGTATGGACTGGGAGCCTGCAGTTTCACACTGGAAAAACATCTTGTTATCCAATGGATTTATTGGTTAACAGCTTCTGCTGTTTTTCTGTGTGACATGTGATGATAAAAATGTGTCATAAAAAAAAAAGGCAATTTGAAAAATCACATTTATTTGTCAAAAGCGGAGGAGAGCTCTGGCTGCACAAAGCCCAGGAGCTTTCTCTGGAGCATCCTGGTGCTGGGAGATTTACCTTTCTTGTCTTTCTTCTCCTCCTCTTCTCCCCCAGCTCCCAGCAGAGTGAAGATGATGCCAGTCTGAGAATTCACCCCCACAGCAGTCACCAGCATCCGCCCAGAGCCTTCCATGACATGGGTGCCTGAAAAGAGGCAAGAAAGGTCACAGAGAGCTAAAATAAATATAAAAAATTATGCTTTCTGACAGTATTGATAGAGATTTACTGCACTTTATAAAGCTATATTGAGGGGGATATCACCACATAACCAAAATAAACCCTGTTTTGCATTATTCTCAACCAAGAATTAATGCTTAAGCACAAACCTCAGGCAGCACATCCATCAGATTCTATTTTTAAAAGAAATATTGTCACTAGTTGAGTTTATCTTCTGTAAGAAAACAGTTTCAGCAAGACATCAGAAATACACAAGTTAGGTCACAAAAGCCCCCCAGAATAAATTCCATTCAAACCTAAAGATCAGAAAAGATCTCTAAAAGCCATCAGATACTTGGTTGGTTCAGTTGGAAAGGAAAAGCACTGAAACCTTCCTCAGAAATTTATCAGAGCTTCCTTTGAGGTGTGCCACAATTTCCAAATACCTTTTAATTAAGGACCTGCTATTTGCATCCCTGGGCTTTGTTCTGAGGGAATCTTCTCCTGAATTGGACGACAAAGGTGGATAAAAATATCCTCCAAAAACTGTCATGGGCTCCTACGATCCCAGAGCAGCTTTCCCAGGAAAAGAGGCACCCAGCAGAGCCCAGCCTTGGCTGTGCCCAGCTGGAGAGGGCAGGGCAGAGGGGATGGGGCAGATTTTACCTGACAGCAGCATCGGGTCTTTGTCCACGGATTTGCGGACCTGGTCGGACTCTCCAGTCAAGGAGCTCTCATCGATTTTGAGATCATTTCCTTGAATAAATATCCCATCAGCAGGTAGAAGGTCACCTGTGGTCAGAACGTGGCGATGGAAAACCTCCATGAGATTGCTTTTAGAATTACATGATGAGTTTTGTTATAAAAATCACAATTAACTGCATTAAAAGGTGAAACGAAAGAGAAGGGAAGGAATTACTCCTGATTCTGCCCACATGAACCACAGTACTGCAATCCAGCAAGAAAAGGCCTTTTATTGCAAACATGTTCTGCTTCATGCTATCCCAGAATCCAAATGTAGCACATTTCACACACAGTGGACATCTCCATGATGGGGTTTGGCAGGGAAGTGCTCCGCACATCACCTGAAGGTTTCTCCATCAGACTGCATAGGAATTAACAGCAGCTAATTAACAGCTGAGCTGCCCTTTCCCCTTCCCCCTCAGGGAGCCCTTAGGTAAGTCCAGGAGAAATGTGATGGCTGATGGAAGAGGATATTGCTTGAATTAACAACTCGCTCCAGAGCACCCAGAGTTCCTGCAGGAGTCTTTCACTCCACTGGAGCACAGGGCTTTCCCTATGGCATGGAATTATCAGGCACCTGATCTGGGGGATCAATCTGGGTCTGAAGCAACTCATGAGGCGATTACAGAGGCCCTTCTACACAACATTTAAAAATACTTCCTCTTGCCCCTAATAAAAATAAATACATCTGAATAATGTAATCCTCCATGACAGAGAATTTATGAATTTCTGTATTTGTATGAACAAATACAGAAAACTGGAAGGACAAGAAAATTAGAAGAACAAAGACAGTAAACTGGAAGGAACTAGAAAACTGACCAGTCCTTCTGGTCAATGAAAGAAGTTTACACTACCTAAATTGATTTCCTAGTGCAGTTTTACAGCAGGTCTTTCTTTTGTTCTCCTTTTGCCCTGACAGCTCAGGTGTCACCTCAGCGTGGCCAAGAGTGACTTTTCTGCCACACAAACCTGCCATAACCCTGCATGGCAGCGTGTCCATCCTGCTGGGAAGGGCCAGCAGAGCAAAGCAAGGTTCCAAAGGCCGTGCACTCACCGTATTTGACCTGTGCAATGTCCCCAACCACGATCTCTGCCACGGGGATCTGGATGACCTGTCCCCCTCGCACCACGGTGAACTTCTGCTCCTGCTCGATGCGGCTCTGCAGCCCCCGGAACTGCTTCTCCTTGCTCCAGTCGTTGAAGGCAGTGACCAGGACAACACAGATGACAGACAGCAGGATGGCAGCACCTTCAATCCAGCCAGCTTCGGCCTCCCCCTCATCCTCAGCTCCTCCTGTAGCAGTACCACACCCTGCAGAGATGGAAACGAGCAGTTCAGGGGATGTTGGGTGGACCACAAGAAATGGAATTTGTGACGCGACAAGGGGAGGGGATGGAGCTGCTTTTCCAAGCGCTGCCTGCTGATGAAACGTGGCAGAGTGGAGGAAAAGGACAAATCATAAAAAATAATTTTTATTCTGTGGATAAGAAAAAGGAAATAAATTGACAAAAATCTTAATCCTTTTAAATTTTCTACTGAGCAACCCATCCTTGCTTTTCTACTGAGCAATCCAGATTAAACAAATGGAAGGAGAAATTCTGTTATGTGATAGAGGACTCTGAGCTTCACCTGAGCCACCAAAACCTGCAGGATAAGAATAAGAATAATGCTGAAGAATAAGAATAATACTAAAAGTGACAGGAAGGACTAAAACAATGAATGACATTAAATAATGCAAAGCAATGGTATTAAATTCACATTAACACCCTGCCAGATTAAATTAAGCCATTTTAACACAATTTTTTTAAACAATTTTCAACACAATTTCTAAATGCTGTCAACTAAACACACTTACAGGGAACACTCATTAAAAAATACTGGGGTCAACTGAGTTTATCAGCATTTCAATTTGATAATGAATGTATTAAGGAACACTGAGTAAAAACAATTCCAGTATTAATTCATCAGTCTTCCCTACAGAGAAATGCAGTGGGATGCTTCTAGAACTGCAAGTACATTATTGATGCCAAAAGCAAAACAGTATTAAGAGAACCACTCTGTTCTGAATTGTTAATTCTGAATTAATTTATATACATCTGCTAATTATTTATTTCAAAGTTGAATGCAATTAAAATTTAAATAGATAATATTCACCAAAGGAAAGTGGCATAGCTCTCCTTTTACTTAAAGGGCACCTGGGAAAAATACTGGACAGCCAAGGGCACGTTCCAGAGTCACAATCCAGAGAAATCCCAGCTGGTGGGAGAGAGGAGAACTCAGCCTGGCCAGCAGAGCCTCCTCTCCTGAGGGCCCTGGGAACAGTTGTTCCCATTTTCCATGAAGAATGGCACCAGGCAGGAATTTGGCATCACTTCTCCACCTTACCCAGGTACCAGGGGCTTCAGCAACTTCACTTCCACCTCTGACTGAAGTTTAATTTGGTTTATTCATCACCTCTCACTAGAGAGAATTTACAACCAGGTTGATTTCTGTATTTAAATTACAAACTGGAGCATCATAATCCATTCACCAGCTGAGTGATTACTCTTGCATGTGAACAATAACAAGACTACCAAAAGTCAAAGGAGGAAAGATGAGCCTGAACAGCTGTTAAGAGAGGAAGAAAATGAAAATGAAGGGAGTTTTTAGCCAATTTCTCTGTCATTTACACTGAGTTTCTAAGGCAAAGGCTGCTCCCAAGGGATCTCCTGGCAGGGATCTCCTCCCACTGCTGGCCCACCCAAACCTTCAGCACAAGAACCTCACTAAAACCACTTTCTCAAGGAAGAAACTAAAAAGACCAACTAAGAAACTAAGAAACTGAGAAGAAGAAACTAAGAAGCAAGTAACTCAAGGAAGAAATTAAAAACTTTTTTAAGTTCAGTATGTTCAGCTGCTCATTACCAACCCCAAATGCAACTCAGAATCCAACCCTGCAACTTCCTCCTGCAGCAGAATGGGGGGTTTGGGAAGGACTAAGGAATTGTGCTCTGTTTAACCTTAATCATCTCAAACTGGGCTGTCTTGGATTTTTAGATTCCTTTTCCAAATCAGCAGACTCACTTTTGTCTTGATTGTTTTAAGTGGTTTCCTAGTGCAAGTAATTCTGTTTCAGCAAATGTAACACCAGAATTCACTATCCTTTTTCCATTAGATAAGACTTATAATTAAATATGATGAATATTTTGGTTTTTTAAAGCAAACTTCCTCTTCTATTTCTCACAAAAGAAACATGGCCTGGTCTAGCCACAGTCAAACACTGATTTTATTTCCTTTTCAGATGGTTGAAATTTAGCCCAGCTTGTACAAAATTACTAAGAGCTGCTGCAGAGTAATGTTTCCAAGACCCTTCAGTTAAAAAAAAAAAAAATCTTGATTAAGCAAAATCAGGTGAAAAATATATATATATTCCTTGACTTGAGCAGTGAGGTTAATTTTGTGTTTGCCTTGTCAGAACTGGTCTCCATGTTGACATAAATGGTACCACAGAGCATGCAATTAATACCAAATATTATCATTAACATAAAAGGACTTACCTGTAGATACCTTGTAGATTAAGCACAACCAAATAAAATATTTCATTTTTCAGCTGAAAACTTTGTTTTATTCCAGCTGAAAAAATTGTTTGTAACAATGAAAGAAAATCTGAAGGAAACAGATTGAACTTAGATCAAGTTCTTGGAAAGTGTCCCTAAATCTGACAAACTTCAACACTGAATAAATAATGATGTTTATGACTCAAAATCCTGAGACAATCCTCCACAACCCAATGAAAACAACAAAATTTTAAATGCATTTAATTTTCTTTTCTGTTCCTTTCATCTGACAATGATAAATTCAGGTGGAGCAGAGGTGTTTGAAGGAAGGAATTTTAGAAGTAGAGGAATTAATTGCCAGACTTCATCAGAACCTGAATTCTCTGAGAGGGATGGAGGAAATTCTGAGTTTATTTTTGAGTTGTTAATTGTTGAGATTCAATGTGGCCTCTCTAAAACCCCAGGGGATCCCCTGGCCCAGGTGAGAACTCAATCAGACCATCAGAATTTCCCAAAATTTTGCTTTTGCATTTTACACTCCACAGAAAGGAGATGGGATAAAAGTGCTACACAAATTAATGCAAAATGTTCTTTTCCTAGGAATAAACTCGAGCAGACAATTACCTGCTTCTTACAAGAGCAAGATTTCCAAGCAGATTTTTTTTTTGTAATATGAAAAGCATGATTTTAAAATGCAACCTCTGCCCTTTATAAGATGACCCAGCTGTCAGGAAACATTTACTTGAATTATGTGGTGTTCTTGCTTCCAAACTGTTTTAGAGGTGTTCCTTTTAATAGGAAAAAAAACCTAAAATAAACCTGCATCTCCACTGGTTTGAGTCTGTTTAATGTTATCTTATATACTTACAGAAAAACAATTGGGTTTTAAATTTTTTTTTTCTGCTGTTATGGTTTTCTAGAAATTATAGAAAGACTTACATAGATTTACAGAAAAAAAAACTTTATGTATTTATAGGGGAAAAAGACACAAACTTTGTAACTCTATATTTAGATTATCTGTCCTTATTGCAGTGTAATGTGACCCAGTATTGACCTTACAGATAAGGAGAAAAATAAGAAATATTAATAAAATACATCATATGAATACACCTCAGTAGCAAAATTGAATTTAAAGCACCTAATATTTATTTAAAATGCTCATATAAGCTTTAAAAAAAATTATGTTGAGGTAAAAGATTTCTGTTCTGCTTTCACAGAGAGCACGTGGCTCTCAGTGCTACCCAAAAATCTGCCTGAGCTTTTATTGAAATGCACCGAGTGAAAAGCACCACAAAAGACTTGTTAATATGCAGATGTGATTTGTGGCAGGGTTTTATTCCAAGACAGAGAATTGTGATGTTCTCATCTTAAATTACCTTTAACAGAGGCCCTATCTGTCAGAAAATCCAAATGCAGAGAGCTAAACAAGTTTAAGACACGGAGCTCTTTTCTCCCATGTGCCACGGCCAAAGTCTGACCCTCTGGGGACAGAAAATGTGCAGGGCTCGAAACTGAGATGCTGAAGCCATGCAAGTCAAGGGTATAAAGGGCTGGGACTCCTTTGGCACAGAAAAAGCAGATGGAGCCCTAAAATGGATCACCTTATCCCAAAAGGAGCACCCAGGTGAGCTGGAACTCCCCAGGAGAGGGAAAAGCTGGCATCACAGCCTCCACAAAAGGCTCAGAAACACAAAAGGGGGGCCAAGGCGACTTTTGTGCCCATAAAATATCTGAAAGGACATTTCCAGAACCTTGTGGAAGAAGCTTGCTTTAAAAAGCTTAAAACTGGGCCAGAAATAGTTCAGCAAAGCTGATAAAAAGTTTTTTACAGAGGGGAGATGAAAGGAAGGAAAAATCCAAAGGAAAGGAAAGAATAGGGAAGTTCTGCCACCCATCACACACAGTGAGCCCAGCTGAGGTGGCAGCAGCTGGATTCCCATCTCTGCAGGGACTGGAAAGCTCCAAACCTGCCCAGAATTTCCATTCTCAGCCCAGCTGAGGTGGCAGCAGCTGGATTTCCATCTCTGCAGGGACTGGAGGGCTCCAAACCTTCCCAGGAGCCTGGGGGGCTGAGCAAACTCCCAGGCACTCACCTGGGCTGCACTTCATCTCAAGAAAATTCAAAACTGGCCTGAGAAACGTACTCTGCATGAGCAGAATTTAATTATATGGGAGGGTTTAGAAGGAAAAAAAAAAAAAAAAAGAAGAAAGGCACAGATTATTAAAGGGAAAGTTAGAAAAAACTAGAATGTGCTTGTGGTGAAAAGAGGAAGGAGAGGAGGAGACACAAGAACAGGTTAAAGCACTTCAGGAAGAATGAGCAAGAGGCAGCACGAGGTAATAATCTGGTGGCTGTTATTAATCATTTCAATTTAGTGAAAGCTAGCAAGCAAGAAAGGGAATTAATAGAAGGTCCACAAAAAGCCAGACAGCACCACCTGACAGCTTGCCAGGCTCATGTCCTCTTGGATCTGAAATGCTTTTACAACATTTCAATGTATATTTCTCCTGATATCAACCAAATCTGGGCAGATACAGGAGGAAGTACACGGGCTCAGTGTAGCTAAAAAGAATATCTGCTTAAAATTTCAAACAGATATCAGGAGATTCTTTAAGCTGCTTTGAATAACATAATGATTATAATTACAAACTATACGGTCCTGAGCTGCAGCATGGTAATTTTTAAATCAGAAAAAGTACATTTTTAAAAATCTGGGAACATCTGTATTCCTAAATTCCAACCTACAGCACAAACCTCTCAGCTACTCATTTCAACCTACACACTGCTATTTTTAAGCTGAGAATACCTTGTGGCATTTAAATTCCCTAGGAAAATCTCCTCACACCCCCAGAGGTAATTTTTTTAGTCAGTCAAACTGGTTTTGTCATCAGAAAGACAACAGCTCCCCAATAAAAACTTTTTATTGAATCTCCTTCTCTGAAGACATTTTTTTCCCTCACTGCAGCTCCAGCACTGATGTTATTAAAGCAAATTGAGCAGCTCGAAGTTCCAGCTTTGTCATCAGCTCTGCTTCCCAACAGCACCGCTGATGATCCTAACTTCACAAATGTATTTAGCTGTGTAAGAAAAGGAACAATAACCCAAAAATTATGCAACAAAACCCATAAATTCCCCTCCTTAACAAGGCTTTTAAAGCTGTAACAAACACTGCAGCGTTTATTTCTGCAGATTCCTCCTCGTGTGGTGTCTTTTGCTACACAGTGAGTCCCAGGAGTGGCTGGCAGCACCATTCCTGCCCCAAATCCTCCTGGGCGTGAGGATGCATCAGCAGATGTTGAATCACATCCCACGAGGGCAGAGCAGCAGGCACAGGGCTGGCTCAGCAAAGGGGCAGAAATCTCTGCCACTTCAACATTCCTGCCTTGCCCTCACTCCCTCCCAGGGTTGAGTCAGCCCTGACAAACATTTCCAAGTTACCTGCGGGGTCAACTCCAACGATAAAATAATCCTAGAGCCTGATCCAGAAATCCTTCATCTTTAAAAGGTCACATCATAAAGATTCTGCAAATTTGAATACTAATTGGTATCTTAAAGCTGCCAAATTAAAAATTAGTTTTAAATCATGGCGAGATAAGAAAACATTCTATATTCCTGTATTTCATATTATTTTCTTTCATAAGCTATAAAATTTTATAATAAAGATGCTTTCAGAGCTTTTGGGTTCCCATTGATTTGAGGGAATTTTGATTTTTTTTTTTCAAAAACCAGGTAAATATTTTTAAGGTAATACTTTAGCTCTCTTTGTCAGCTTCAGTGCAATATTTGCATTTTCTGTATGCTGCTTGAATTTCAAATCCCCAAAGAAAAAGAGGGGGAAGTCTGCACAAACAGACTCTCTAAACCCACACTCCTTCCTGCCCCACAGAAGGGATGTATGGGGGTGACAAAATTACTCTACAAACATCCTCAGTCAGGGGGTTTGGACATTCACTAAAAGCCACTTTTGGACACATCTTTGAACCCAGTATTAGAATTCCTTGCTTTGTGATCCATCAGTTTGTTATGTAAGGGCTCCAGGGGGGCAGGGAGGGGGAAGCAAAGAGCTGCTGTCCCTGTGGGTTTGTTATGTAACTGCCAGCTCCAGAGCTTGCTATTAAATATTTACACTTTTTTGGCATCTATATGCAAGGAAACTAATCTGGGGGCCCTGTAAGCATAGATTTATATATCTATTCACACGTTCTTCAGCCTGATCACAAACAGTCATGGGCACAGGATTCTTCTGCCTGACATCTCCAAGGAAATTCATTTTGGAGAGATCGGGCAGCAGGATGGGTTCTCACCCCACCAAAGGACCGAGCAACTACTTCTATAATATTTCTATTCAATTTTGTTTCCTTTTTTTTTTGCCAGAGAAAAAAAATAGAGAAAGGGGGGGGGAAAAAAAGGGAGGAAATTTTCATCACGAGTCCTGTTAGGGATTGCAAGAGAAAAACCTTGATGTTGGGTTGTTGTAGCTTCACTTATATTGCTCCAAGCTAGAGATGTCAGGTAAATAAAACCTCATATTCCAAAGGTAAAACATGGGTTCCAAATGCAGGAACCAGACCTTGAAAAGTTGTTCTGTGTTTATTAACAAGGACTCAAGTGCAGTTATTCAACCACTTGACTTGCAAGGTCACGTCCTCGCCGAGTCCTACTTGCAGAATTAATATTTCTGGAGGATGTCTTCCTGGAAAATATGTGAGAAGATTTTTTTATGCTGTCCCAAAGTTCTGAATCTCATTCCCTGCTGTGCCCAGCTGAGAGCTGAGTTGTGCCTGGCACCCTGGCAATGTGTGATGTGCATTATCCAAGAGTTTTGTCAGAGATCTGCACATCTCTCATGAAGAGAAAGCATCTGGGGGACCTCAGATTTTGCAGCCCAACAGAGATTTGTAGAAAGCAGATGTAGGCCACTTTGCATTAGGAAATAATTATTTAATCTGCAGGTCCCACATGACAAAAAAGTGCATATTTTGCACTCTGTAAGTTCTCCAAGTGTTGTTACTGACACCAGCTTGAGACTAAACTTCTGTCATCCAGTCAGGAATTGGCTCCCAAAGCTGCCCTGGTGTGGGGAACCCCACAGAATGGAGAGTTTGATGCAATGGGGCAACACCAGATTGTAATAAATAAAAACCAATATAAAAGAGATTTTAAAAAATGAAACATAAATAAAAAGTGAAAATAAATAAAAAACAATATAAAATAAATGAAAATTAAAAACTCCACATCTCAACAAATGTATCAATTGACTCAAAAAAACCCCAAGCAGTGCTGGATGAGCAGGACCTCATTTGTTCTCTCATTCCAAAGGTGGTGGGTTCAACACAGAGGAAAGAGAAAGTCATGAAGACAGACAGACTGGCTGGATATCCAGGCAGGAAGGCAGGAAACTAAGAATCAAGGATTTTAGAACAGGAGGCTTCAGAAAAGACAATTTCTACTAGTAAAATTTCATACAATCTCAGCCTAGAAGCAGCTCTTTGGAAGCATTTTAGAATATGGTAAAAATCAAGATGGGCATATTCTAAAATGGCCAGTGGAATATATCTTCATCAAAACACCTAGAAAAGAGCAATTGAATTCACTTAAATTTCTGCAGTCCAGCAGGAATTTGCAGAAAAAGTGCTTTTACAGAAGAGTGTTTATCCCCATAATAACAACAACAATAAACAGCCTCACAGCCTCTGCTAAACAAGCAAAAAATACTTTATATTTAAAAAAGACAAAATAATTCCTCTTTAACATTCAGTAAGTAATAGTTATTTGATGGATTAATTGAGAGGCTATGAGCCAAAACTACAGGACAATATATTCCATAGTGCAAGGAAGGCTGCGCTGGGATAATTGTTACAGTGACCTTCTCTCAAAAAAAGGGAGCTCTTAGTATGAGCTACAACTATTCCATAAAGAAACATACTTCATATTATTTAACTCTCTCTGTCGAAAAAGTGAATAAAAAAAGTCAAATATAAAAATACATTTGTCAGTAACGAGTGAGTCTGACATTGCTTTTCATTTCAGTACAAATGTTAATGTCCACAAGGAAAATTCTGGTGAAAGTTGAAGCTTTCTTTGTATTGATGCAGGATATATAAAAATAGAGCTACAAAATTCTCCAAACTGAAGTCACTGTTCCAAGAATGCAGAACAGGTGCACATGGTCTTAAATAGTTTTAGGCTCTTTTTCTCAGGGTTTTTCATGGAAAAAAGCTGGGCAACCGCAGCTCAGTTCCCTTGCAGAATAAAAATACATTGAGAAATCTGGTTCAGCAACCAGCCTTGATACCCCCAGAAACTCAACCAGGAAAGTGTTTTAAGTTCCGACTTCATCAAAAACCAATTTACAGCAATGAAGAACGCACAGCACAAATAAGGGATCCCCTTCAAATTAGGCTGTTTACATGTCATAAGTATGAAAAAAAAATCAATGTAAAACACAAACTCTGTTTGAAAGATGTACAGACTAAATTGAATTAGCAACGTAGGGAACTGTGATCCCAGAGCTCTGGATAGAACACTAATAAATGTCATTGGTTAGATCAGAGCAAAAGAAGGAGGGAAATAAATCCCTTTTTTTTTTCATGATCACATGTTGCAAGACCACATTTAGAATAGGTTATTGTGCCAATGCAAACAAATCATTAGGAATAAAACCAATTAGAAATTAGAATTTCTGTTAGCTTGATATTAGCAGGGAAGTGGCTGTCCATATGTTGACATTTACTCACTTGGAAAAGTTTAATTAAGTTTGATTTAGAATTCTAACCTTGCTATTAGAAAAAAACATAAATGGTAGAGGGAATGCTGCAGCTCCTGGGATAAAGTTGTCTTTTTGAACACAAATGGATGAAGGAAAAAAAATATACATAATATGAGGAAAATCTGCTAAGTTTGGAGTTGTAGCTAAGCAGCCATGTCAGAGGTAAAGGTGCAGTTGGGTTCTAAAAACAGGAAGAATGCTCCCATTTCTCATGGAGCAATCCCTGATGACTTCTGATGCTGCAGGATTTTGGCTTTTATATTTCCCATCTCTTTGCAATCCTGCAGCTCTTTAGTGTGTAACTCCAAACTCCACACACGGTGCCAGCTGCAGCTTCCCCATCTGGGGCAGGCACAGCAATTCCTCTCCAGGCCTGGCACTCAAGGATACCTCAGTGCCTCAGCCCCAGGGATGGGAACAAAAGGGACCTGGGGGAGCAAACCTGGGGTCAGTGACTTCATTACCTGCAGCTGGAATTGGAAGATTAACCCCAAAATGCAAATGGACCAAACTTATAGAAGTATAAAAACCTGTGACCCATGGTCCATTTTTGGGGGGGTTTCATCTGCCCAAAATGTACCTGAAGGCCCTTCAATAAACTGCTTTTATTCCCCTAATTCTGTCTGGCCCCTGGTTTTAGGTAGCCCAAAAAGGCATCACTTCCAGCACTTGAGAAGTGCAGCTGGAAGGAGAGGAGGCTCTGAGCGCTTCCTCAGCTCCCACTCGGATCACTGAGAGCCCCAGGAAACACAGAAACCCAGGCAAATAAAGAAATGTTTCCCAAAAAGCAGCTCTCATTGGGGCTTTAAATAGAGCCCTGCAAAACGTTTCACATTGCCAGAGAACAACAAATCGCTCACAAATGCACGAGCAGATGAGAGCTGTCTGTCCTGTGCCTATCCACAGAGCCTCTTCCCTTTCTGTCTGAAGCACAGGGATGAAAAGAGCAAATCACTGAAAAGGGTTTTGGGGTGGCATCTGCCTCAGGAATGGATGCTTGTGCTGTTCCATCGCTCTCTGACTGTTCTGATAGAAATGAAATGTGCTTGCTTCCAAAAATATTCTCCTTTTTTTTTCTTTTTTGATGCTTTAAAACAAGACGTTCTAATGGACAGGATTTAACAGAAATACTACCAAAAATGTGCAAAAACAAAATTGAAAAAAGGTTGACTTTGCCTGGAAATCTTGACAGATGTTTCACTGGAGCTTCTAAAACCCCAAGAGGAGCAGGGGATGGAGCGGTGATGTCTGACCACACTCACACAAATATTTCTCTTCTCTGAAAGGATGATTGCAGTAATTTTGGTTGTGTTCTGTGCCAGCAGAAACCTTTTCCAAGGTCTGAAACACTTCACACACCCAGACCATTTAGAGAGGAATTGACAACTTTTTCCACCTTGCAGAGAGAGGTTACTGAGAAAAGGTGACTGATTTAACAGGTCCCTAAAGAGTAATTCAGAGTTTTCAGAGGTTCGGAGCTGGAAAGGCATTGATAAAGAAAATTTGCAATTGAAGAGCTTAAAAAAACAAACAAACAAACAAAAAACAAACCACCTGCAATCCCAGAAAATTCAACAACTGCCCTTGGAGCCAGACCTGGAGCACCTGAGCCTCTCCTGATGCCGTCCCTGCCTCACTCAGGACAAGGAGAAAACCTGGCCAAAGGAGATAGGGAAGATTTGGAGAGCTGAGCCACAAAATCCCCTCATAACCTGCAGTGTTTATTGCTTTCATCCCATTTCTCATCTCCATTCCTTCGTGCTGGAAAATTTTAAGGGGTGAGGAATGAACTCAGTAAAGGTTAAAATTCTGCCATAATGTCTTACAGCAGCAGGCATCAAGAAGTTATCCCAGTATTGGCATGGCCCTGTAAAAGCAGTTTTACAGGGCAGAACTCTGGGACTCAGTTTATTTTCACCCTAAAGGATGGGATGAAATCCCCCCCAAATGCACATCTAAAACCACCTTCAGTGTGAACCCCACTGTGGACAGACAGGAGATGGGATTTCTGAGCCAAACTCTAAACTAAAATGTTCATATGGATATATCTCAAGCTGCAGGAAATACTCTCCATTTAGAACATGCATTCTATATTTTCTGCATATTAATTATCCACACTTAACTAAAACAATCTCCTGGAGAGAAAAGGCAGAACTTGTGCAGAACAGAAAGAAATCAAAATTACTTGTTTAAATGCTACTTTTCTAATAGGAGTGATATATGTGTGTGTTTGTATATATACATGAAAATATGCATAAATGCAAAGTGCCCTCCTGTTCAAAAAGGTATTTCTGGTTTGTTTCTGTGCTTAAATATTTTTTCTGGGCAATTTTCATTCTAATACAAGCCCACCAACAGTGAGGAACTGTAAGCACCAGCAGACTTTGGGATGTAGCACAATTTGTCTCAACTCCAAATATAAAATAATCCTAGAACCTGATCCAGAAATACTTCATCTTTAAAAAGACACATCATAAAGACTCTGCAAATTTGAATACTAATTGGTATTTTAAAGCTGCCAAATTAAGAATTATTTTTAAATCATGATGAGATAAGAAAACATTCAACATTCCTGTCTTTTATATTATTTTATTTCATAAGCTATTAACTATTGATAATAAAGATGTTTTCAGAGCTTTTGTGTTCCCATTGATTTGAGGAAATTTTGATTTTTTTTTTTTTTTCAAAAAACAGGTAAATCATTTTAAGATAATATTTTAGTTTTCTTTGTCAGCTTCAGTGCAATATTTGCATTTTCTGTACTACAGCCATGTTGCTTGAATTTCAAATCCCCAAAGAGAAAGAGGGGGAAGTCTGCACAAACAGCTATTCCCTGGTATTTATAATCAGGCTGTCTTCAAGTACACAAAATACGGCTGGAAATAAAACACCACAAATTGGTCTTTACATCCTTGTAAAACACAAAACACAGCGTTGAGTTTAAATTCTTACAAGAGGCACCCTTGTTACACACCAGGAATTAATGTCTCGGTGCAGGGACATTCTGATTATCCAGGGAATTCAGAGAGTTCCCATGCTGGAATCTTTTAAAGACAACACTGATAAATATCTGTCAGGGAGGGTTGAAGTATTGATGGTGCTTTTTGAGTGTGGGAGGGACTAAATCCCCTCCAGCATCCCCTCAGCTGGGTTTGCTCATCATCTCCTGCCTCGCTGGCCTTAGGCTGGTGTAGCCAGGCTGGGAGCAGCCAGGCCAGGCTGGAGTGCTCTGACTGACCCACCCAGCATTCCTCCTGGCATCATTCTTAATCCAGGGAATGCTGGGCAGCTCTGGGCAAGCCCAGCCTGGCTGCCCTGCAGGACTGCCCTGCCTTCCTGGCTGGCCCCGGGGTCAGGACCGTGGCCAGGTGAGCCCTGCTCCCCCTTCCCCACCATCCCTGGCTGTCAGCACCCCCAAAGAACCCCCCAGGGGCTGGCAGCTCCCCAAAGCCTCAGATCCAGGCACCACCCAGCTGAGAGGCACCAGGGCAGCTGCCGTGGCCCCGCCTGGGCTTGGGGCTCTCTCCAGGAGCATCGTCCCAAGCCCGGGGGTGCAGAGCCCCAGGAAAGGCTCTGCAGGCTCAGCCTGAGCCCTGCCTGGCTCCACTCCCCAGCCCAGCCCCACAGGATGCTCCCCATGACCCCACATCACAAAGGACTCTCACCCATTCGTCCCAACCTAAATTTGCCCCTTCTTTTGACAATAACACCAAAGCAAAAATGTTTCAGAAATTCAGCAGTGTCTCCAGGGAATGATGGCCCAAAGGGGCACAATCTTGTCCCTGTGAACTCAGCCTTGTACAATGGTGACAATGAGGGTTGGGACACACAGCACACACACTTGGAGCTGTCCTGCTCTCTGCTCCTGGATACTGAGACATTGCATTGAAATAATATTTAGAGCAGGAATTGAAAAAGCAAATTCTTACAGGATCTAAATTTCTTTAGCCAAACAGACTGGGGTAATGTCTCTAGAAGCCATATGCTGCTGCACCTCATCCACGCTTTGGGAGGAAGGAGGTTAAATGGGGGTTTTGGCAGAACAAGCTGTTTTTAAGAGGGCAAATACTTCCGTTTCTCTTATTTTCCAGGCTGCCAACTGCTTCATCCCCTTCATGCTGACAGACTGCTTAGATTGGATTAAAAACTTTTGGGAATAGCATGGTTTAATTTTTATGCTGAATGAGAAAAGAATTTGAGTGTGTGCAGCAACACTCCTTAAAAGTTGTTTTGCTAACTCTGACAACAATCTCCGCTTTTGAGATTAATCTATTTTATATTCAAAAAATGGTATTTTCTAATAGCTCATCTTCTCTTGAGAATGCTCCTCCCTGGGCAGCCCAATAAAACTCTCTGGTGCAGTAGCAGCTGGATCAGTGTGATCTGTCTAGCAGCAAAGACTATAAAGGATTCCTATTAGGACACATCAGCTTTTAATGGCCTTTATACCCCCTGATATCCATGATTTTCCATTGATCTCTTATTGCTCAGTGTCTGGAGAACGTTATGTAACACTCTCTGTGCAGACTTACAGAATGAGACAAACACAGCACTTGTTGTTTTCAGCATCTGCAGCAAAGTTTTGTGAATATTTTTAGTTCTTGTTGGGTCTTTGTACTGACACAGACCATGAAATGGGGTGACATATTGGCTTCAAAGCACTGCAAAGTGTTAAAATAAATTAATTTTGGCTCACTTTCTTCTGAAAAGGCTTCGTATTTTCTCCAAAATATTTTGTTTTATGGACAGCACTTGAAAAGATGACAGATTATCAGTGCCCCAAAAGGATTTACTGGGAGACTTTGGTTAGAGTGCACACACACAAGTTGTTGAGTCAGTTTTTCATCTTGATCTTGGCTTCATAATTGAAAGGGCTGGCAAAAGACTTACAGTTGTTTATTTCTGTGTGCTGCTATGATTTTAGGAGGGTTGCAAAATAACATTAACATTGGCCTTACAAAATAGATTTTTGTGCTGCCTATGTTTGTGCATTTTTAATGCAATCTACATTATCACATGTAAAATGCTCTTTAAAAAAAAAAAGATTAGGATGTAAAGCTGCCACAAAAGACTAGAGAATTAACTTTGGTTCAGCTGACTCATTTCTGACATTTCTGAGTTTTTCACTCATTAATCAAATTGATTAACTGCATATTAATGAACCTCAGGGTGGCAGATTTTTAGAGACAGGGAGATGCATGCAATCTTTTCCTGTGGAAAATGTCCTGCAGTCTTGAATAGACCCTGCAAGACCCTTAGGATGGAAAGGTCTGGCAAAGGATTTAAAAAATGGATGTACTTCATTACACATTCAATAGCCCTTCTGAATTAAAATGCTAAGAGAAATGGAGGCTGGGCTGAAAAGGTAGAAAAATTGATAAATGCTGCATTCAAACATTGAGTTTCTATTCCATTGTGCCTCACTAGGAAGTAAATGAACCGAATTCCTCAGAGGATGGCACCAGACCTTCATGTGGCTATTTATCTCAGGTTACTTTTAATTCAGTTTAATTAAATTTGCTTCGAGTTCCTCAGCAATCAGTGCTTTCCCTTTTTCAAACCAACTGTTTATTCCCCCGGGCCGTTTAATCCAAGGGGCACAGGAGAATTCCTTGTTCCAATGAACTCTTGAGCCAGGCTCATTTCTACGCCTCAAACAACACAAACGCTCGACAGCCAGAAAGCCAAACCCAATAACCCCGACGTGGCCGCCCTTGGCAGGAGCTGAACGCTCTCCCCAGAGGATTTCACAGCTCCCAGTGCCATTTCCCAGAGCAGATGAGGTGGCAGAGCTCCTGCAGAGCCAATCCTGCCATGCCTGGTGGATCCAAGGGTCGCCTCCCGCCCCGCCGACACCTGCGCGCGGCTCCCGAGCCAAGCCGCGGTTGCGCACGCGGGATTCTATTTCCAGGTTTCCCCACCAGGCATCTGCTGTGTTTGTTACAATCTAAGAACAAGATGATTTCATCACAGAGATGGAAGGTTTCGAGAATCCCCAGGAAAAAAAAAATATATCCACTAGACCCATTTCCTGAGACATGACGCTTCTTGGAAAGGGAACAGAAGGACTTTTTTCATCTGGGGCAGTAAGTGTGACAAAGAAAAATGTTGCTGGGAAAGTGGGAAGAAAATTGTTGAGAATTGGATATGGAAGGAGTGAGAAATTCCAAATATCACCTACCTGAGATTACTAAAATGAGTGCAGTTCTGCCACAATTACTGGCAAAGAAAGTGAAGGGAAGAAAATCACAGTTTAAAAACTGAGGGGGGGAAAAAAAGCAGAATTTTATCCAATCTCTGGTCAAGAAGTCCTGACACATATGGCAACATAGAAAGGGCTTTTCCTGCCTGTTTCACCTTCCCTGAAACACTGAAGTTCTATTTAGTGGACTAGAGCAGAAAACCACAAACTGACCTAAAGAAAGGTGAGAGCTGGAACAACAAAATGACACAGCACAATAACAATATTTTGAAGTGTTTTGACAGAGCAATGGCTCAATTTCATCTTTTTCCAATGGGTTTTAATTTTTTTTAGGAATACCCACACTGAGTGCTGGGGGGATTGGGAAATACCTCCCATCTTTAGAAGAGGACATTGTACCTGAGCCTGACAGACACATTATTGCAGCTGTTCTGCTGCAGCAGAAATCCAAGGTAGAGAGTTTGCATGGAGGAGAATTAGACTGTCCAAATTGATGGGAATAATATTGTTTTTAATGTACATCAGTACAAACTGCACAGAAATTCAAGCTAGCTGATGTTACATTCAGCACTTTCACTCCTAGCTAAGAAAAAGAAGCTTGTTGCCAACTGCTCTATATGTTTTCATAGCTAGATATTCTTTTTTATACGTATTCTTTCTAATATCAATAAAAGTTTTACTTTTTTTCACTTTCTCCCAGAGATACCCAAACTAACAGCTGCTCAAATCTTCCTCACTGTGACTTTTTTCCAGACCTGCTAAAGAGATGAAATGCCAAAAAACACATCTTGGGCTGTACTCCACAGGAGGAACTTGGGAGAAGATGGGAACAGCAGAGCACTTCCAACCCCACACAAGAGACCTGGCCAAGGAGATGGGGAACCTGTTTGTTTGGCTTTGGGTTTTTTCTCCCCCTCTGCCTTGATTTTTAGAGGGTTTTTTAATCTAAACCCCCCCTTGGCTGCCTTGGCTGCCTTGGCTTCTGCAGGGAGAACCTTTCCTGCTGCCTGGTGACTCAGGCACTGCTGACAGGTTGGCTCCTGCCTCTCCCCACTGTCCATCCCATCCGAGAAGGGATTTGACATTCCCACAACAGTTGTGCAACAGTCTGAGCAAGTGCTGCCTCCACAGGGAGGCTCAGCACAGAAACAGGGCAAGGATCTTCACAGGATCGTCACAGGAGCTGTGGAACTGCTGCACCTTCCCTCCAGTTTCTGGATGTCCTCTCTGGTTCAAATCTCCAGCTTGAGTCCCCACTGAGCAATGTAGCACATTATAAAAATGATAAGAAAACCCTTGAGTGGTGAACTCACTGAAATAACATCTCTCTTATTTATAAAACATGAAATAAAGTCTCTTTTAGGTCATGAGAGGCCAGTAGGAACCTCAGCTCCAGCCCTAGGCTGCAGCAGCTTTTACTGGTGGTCATAAAACCACCAACATCTCAATGCAAGTGGCTTGGGAGGCCCAAATTTCAGTGGACCATGTCCTGTTCCTGCATTTTTCCGACTTGTTGCACGAAGAAGGGGAAGGGTAACCCAACCAAAGCCCTGCTGAGCAGCACTGAGCAGTGTAACTGATCACTTCACTTTGTTTTCAATCCAGACCTTTGCCTTGGGAATTTTAACAGAAGCTGCCTGAACCAAAAAGACTTTTCCTTTTTATTCCACCTTTAAGCTGCTAAAAGCTGTAAACTGGAAAATAGATATCCTGCCTGGGGCTTCCTGGTAAACGCTGGGATGTTAAAACATCTTACCTCAGGCTGCTTTCTGCCCCCTTTGCAATCCACAGAAGGAAAGAAAATTCAAGGAAGAACAGTTAAAGGGTTTGTTACACTCCTGTAAACGGCAGATGATTGGCAGGGCTTGACATCAGTAATTTTTGCAATAAGATCCACATGTGATGCAGGGGCTGAAGATAGAAACAAGGAGGAGGACTGGAGAGGGTTCAGAAATTGCTGCTGAAGGTGTTTGCAGAAGGTTCTGGGAATTTTTGACCAGTTCACATGGGTAGGGATGGGGGAGGCAGCCAAGCAGCAGAATCCTGCTGGGGGGCTGTGGGAAAGCAGCCCCAGAAAGGGACAGAGCTGCAAAGTACCAGCAGGGCATTTCTGCCTGAAGGGACTGGCCCAGCAGAGCTCTGAGGGAAAGCAGTGAGGAAACCAGCCAAACAAACAAACAAAGAAAAAAAAACACAAACAAACAACAACAAAACAAAACAAAACAAAAAAAACAGCAAAAATAACCAATGACCAGGTAGAAGAGGCAATTCCTGCATTTCTACAGGCACAATAAGACAGAGATTTGGGAATGGCCAAGAGAAGCCATTTCCCATTCCCTTGCTGGATTTCTGAGTCCAAGCTCTCTTTCCTAAAGGGTACCCTGTTTCCTCAAGCAATGTGATGGTTTGAGTCCATTGCTCGCTCTCATGAAGGAACTATTTCTACTCAAACACTGCCTTTAAAAATAGGACAGGGCATTTCTTTACAAACTGTACATAAAAATCATTTCACCATATACTGATCTATGAACATTTCAGTTTTAGTCCTAGACTACCTCCAATCTACATTACAAAAGGATAATGTGAATTAATTAAATTTTAATTATTTTTAATTTTAATTTATTTATTGAATGTGAATTAATTAAATTATTTCACATTTTCATCAAATCCTTTGAGCTATTACAGACCCCCTGCTTTGCATGGCCAGGGAACACCCTGAAATCCACAAACCCTGGCACAGAAGGGATTTTCCTGAGGAACAAAGTATTTTTACCCTGACCCAGCCACCCCCTGTATCCTCACTGCAGTGGAGGCTGCACCTGCACTGGAACTTTTCTCTCAAGATGCATTTGCTAAAATCCAGCCTCAGTTTTGCACTTTTTTGAAAGGGCACCAAACTGATTTCGTGTGGCTCACTAATGAGAGCAGTAATTGCCACGGGGTTGACAATAATTTATGCAGAAGTTCTCAATTGCTTCTAATGGCCTGTCAGATGGTGAAAGGGAATGCAAAGCAGATCATCAAAACCACTCCTGAGAACATTCTTGAAACCTGAGCTCCTGCTAAGGAATATGAAAAGAAAGAACTGGGGTGGCTTCTGAAGAAGCAGTAAAACTGAACTTTTATCCAGAGATTCCTCTAGATCAGATTCCCTGATTGCACCAGAAATGGAAATAATGTTCTCCAAGACTCACCCAGGTCTGAAATGAAAATATGAACACTCACAGCCATGAAGCTCCACCCTTACACAAAGCTCCTGAGCAGCTCAGGTACTCTAATATTTGTTGGAAGTGTGGATTTTGTCCTGCTTTTCTCCTTTAAAAGCCACAGGATAATTATATTTTATACTTCAACTGCAGAGAGCAGTTAAATGCTAATTTTGTTACAGCATCAAAAGTTATGAGTGGGTTTCAAGAACCAAGAAAAGAGTTACACTAATTTTTAAAAATACAGATGACTTCAACTTATTATACCAATCAGTAATGCCATTGGTAGATATAAGTCTAGGATGTGTGAGAGGCAGATATAGATACATTAAATAAAGGTAGATAAATGCTCAATTAGATACAAGTGGTGTTTCCCTGACATTGTGCTCTTAAGTATCTTGTTTCCATATTATCCTTTAATCCTCCAAAGCAAGACTGTCAATTCTAGGGGGTGGCAACTTTTCAAGTTGCTCCAAGCAAGAAGTTGATGAGCTCAGAATATTGGCAGTGATGGTTGAATAAATCAGTGTGGAAAGAAAACTCCCCTTAGCTCATTTTCAAAATGAAAATGCATTTCATTGGGAAAAACAAAAAAAAAATTAGAATTTTAAAGAGGAGGCAAGATCAAGAATAGAGAACAACATGTCCCAGCTCTCCTTTCTGACACCTGGCTGTACTTTCAGAAGTAAATATATTATTTTCAAGGGGAAAAAAAAAAAAAAACATAAAATTTGCCAATAAGTGTATATTTCAATTAAATTTTCATCCTGGGAAGAGTCAGGAAAGGAAAATACTGAAGACAAACCCAGTAAAATCAGTTTCAAGTGAATACTTCACTAAGGCAAAATCAAGCTTAATATGTCCATTTTCCAGTTTGGGACTCTTCAAAAAGTCTATCTACCAATAAATTAAAGGTACACTCAGCAACAATTTATGATTTACTTATCTTAAAAATAAAAGGAATTATTTATACAAGTGCTCAAAGAAAGACTTCCAAAAAAAAAAAAAAAGTATGGAAGACTTTTACAATGTGTTCCACAAATTGGATTACAAGATATTCACAAATTTGATTTTTTTTTTCTTGTGTAAATCAGGGCAAAACATTTCAGGAAAACAATTCTTAAAGCAGGGAAAGCAGTGACTACTGAATAGAATGCTGTGCTGCAGGAAAACACAACCACATTTTCCCAGGCTGTGCTGCTGAGCTTTCCAGACTCCCTCAGAATCTCAGCTGGCTCCTGTCTTCCCATGGGAAAAGAAACAGTTTAAATGCAGGATCAAAATCATAAGAATAACAATTTGAAAAAGAAAGGAACAAGCCACCACTGCCTGATGACACAGCTCCACTCTTCCTAAAATTTGGAGAAATCATCCTTTTCAAATTCCTTTCCTCCAAAATAAATCAAAATAAAATAAAATAGGGCAATCTAAGCTAAATCCTAGTTTTGTAAAGAATCTCTCATGGTTTATAATGTCCCCAAGGTATCCCACCAGCTAGATGAGGTAACTCCAATAAATAACATTTTCTTCAGTTAAAAAAACTGCAATGACTCCTTTATCTTTTCATGCCTACATTGAGCACCTGCTGAATCAATAGCCAAGTATTCAAAATTCAGTGAGGAAGCAATGAAAGACTCCCAGTTATTCATAAAGGATTAAAGAACCCCAAGCAGGACCCAGGAGCTGTGCATGGCTACGTGCTGATTGTGCTGCTCAATGGGAAGGGAAGGAGGAAGGGGCTGCAAGGAAAGCAGCCAAAGGAAACTGCAGCAAATGTAAAAAGCATTTCAGGGCTATATTTAGAGGAAGACATTCTTCCTACATTTGCCAAGCTGCTCACGTCATTTCACACAGCATGTTTGATCCAGCTTTAGAAGTCTGGGAGGGAGCAGGAGAAGGGGGGGAGGAAAAAATCTGGATCAGCTGCCAGAAATGGAAATCTTGCATTTATGGAGGGGAACAAATATTTTAAGCATGTGAATTCAAGAGTGCTTTCCAAAGAGGGTGGGGGGGAAATGGGAAAAAGGAGGGGAGGCAGGCAGGGTGGTAAAACCTCCTGCAGCCAGAAAGGCCCTGCAGAATATGGAGAATATTTATCAGGAGCAGGACTTTGCTCCAATATTCCCTTTGGAGCCAGGCTCACGAGCCTGAGCTGCACCACTAAAAATACTAAAATATGTGAATCTCACTGAGTTCAAGCCTTCATCTGGTGTAAACTGGAGGTCTGTCCGTGTTCCTGCAATGGGATCCAGCAGTTACATAAGCAATTACATATTTCTCATCCATAATACGTGATAAACAACCACAAAGGATGAATCAAACACACTCCAAATGCAGGCTCAAAGGTGAAAACTGTATCAAAACCACTCCAGTTTCACAAGAAACTTATGATTTCCTTTAATTCACGTCATGAGGTTCAGGATTTGCATAAAGAAACGTCAAGATGAAAAGAAAAATATGTCAGGACCAGATGTAATGGGATCAGGAGCAAGCCACATGGAAATTTCCTGTTAGTGACCTTCTGGAGGGTGGTGATGGAATTGATTTGAGATTTAGGACATGCTTTGCTTAAACTGAGATGACTTCTGTGAAAAGTTTTTACCTTCATTCCCTTCTCCAGGTGGCTGATAAAAGGAAAGCCCCAAAGATATGATGGCTGCAATTTCCAAGATTATAAGAGTCACGTCCTGCAACGCTTCCCAAACTAGCTGTATGAATGTTTTTGGCTTCTTTGGAGGTATAAAATTTTTTCCAAAAATAAGCTTTCTTTTTTCTAGGTCTGCAGCAGTGCCAGCTAATCCTGTAAAGAAAATAAAATAAAAACAAATCAGGTCAAATTGCCATCAAATAGAAAATGCATCCCTATAAATTATTTCTCCAAGAAAAATTCCAAGCTGTAGCACCTATGACATATTGACAAACGTAAATATTACACTTCAATTGTGTTTTTATGAGAAGATTTGTCCTGATATTCTGAACAGAATTCTCACGAGCTCCATTTGGTGCTAATTCCTGCCAGGTTTAATCACTAAAAAGTCTTTGAATTCAGAGGTTTATATTAATAAGACCTATGTCTATACATATATGCAAGCAATGACTTTTGAAAATAGATCCTAAAGCACAAAGAAATTATTTTTGGGATGAAGCTGGAATAGGTGATGGAAGCTTTTGGTAATACCTGTAGCAGATCACACAAATCTTTGTTCTGAATGCAAAGGATAAATCAATAAAGCCTCTGTTGTGCCACTTCAAAGCAACCTCTGGCTGCAAATGGACTTCAGCACATCCCTGGAATGAGTTGCATCACATTTTTGTAACGGGAAAAAGGCAAAGTGACAAATATGCACAGAAAGGCAAAAGGAAACAACATGGCTCCATGTATTTTACACGATGCTTCAATTTAGGAGCATTTCAATTTAAGGACACAGTGTAAGAACGGGTGGCTGTGCTGAACAATCCACTGGGGTGCTTTTTTCCCTCCTCTTTAATTATATTAAAGGATGCATGTCTGCTGCCTTTCCAGGAAAGCAAAACAAAATTAACTAAATCAAAGAAGTCAAAACCAAATAAACTAAAAACCAACACTTGCAATCATCAAGGTAAAATAACTGAGCTCAAATATCCCTCTGAGCAGCATAAAAAACTGCAAGAACTGTTCCATATTTCTGCCAAACAATACTTGATATCACTGGTTAGATTGGAAAAGACCTTTGGGATCGTCCAGTCCAGCTGTCCCCCAGCACTCCCAATGCCAGCAGCAGCCCCTGTCCTCAAGTGCCACATCCACACATCCCTTCAATCCCCCCAGGAGTGGTGACTCCCCCACAGCCTGTTCCAATGCTGGTCACCCCTTCCCGTGGAGAAATGGTCCCTAATATCCAGTTTACACCTCCCTTGGTGCACCTGGAGGCTGTTTCCTCTTGTCTTCTTTAGAGAGGAGACCAACCCAGCTGGAACACTTACACAAATTTAGGTTTTGAACCTGACCAGCAATGTGAAGCTATTTATGGTTATTTAGGATTATTTATGGCTCTTTATGGCTATCCATCTGTACATGCCATCAGGAAAACACCGGAGCTGAGGAACAGAAGGAACAGAAAGATGCCATGAGGGAGGAAACATCAACCCCACGCCGTGAGGATTCCTGGGCTCGGGCGGTTCGGGACAAATCCCTGCCTCCCCCACAGCATGTGGGATACCTCAGGAATGGGAAGCCCTGCAAACATCCCAAGCAGTGAGGGAATGCCAAGTGTCCCCACTCTGTGCCTGGCTCCCCCAGCAGCCCTCTGACTCCCAGTCCCTCCTGGGTAGTTTCTCCTTTTCCTCGGGACGAAAGGTGTGGAATCCTTTGAACCCTTCAGGCAAATCCCCAGGGCTTTGCCTTGGAAGAATTTACCACAGAGACTCCTAGGCCGAAAGATTTCCCCCATGGAGCCTTGCAGCACTATTGTCCACTCAGTTCCTTTCCCCATATGTCCCAAATTCTCGTGGTTTCTCCTTTCCCTGTTTCCTCGTTGGCTGTGGTATCCCTGGTGGTCAGCCCCGTCTTCCCTGTAGGGCCAAGCCCTTTGCCCTGCCCCTGTGCCCTCAGACCATTGCCACTGACCCCATACTTAACCTTGTGCACACCACTTGGTTTGGTCTTATATCCCTGATTTCCCTTTGGCGTGCTGGAATAAACTTTTGCTGGAACTTATCACAAAAAAAGGCACTTCTGCCTCTCTTGGCTGAGCTTGCTGTTGTGAGTGTGGTGTGTGGACTTTCCTGCTTTGCCTGAATGCTCGCCCAAGCAGCTTTTCCACAGGAGATGCTTACTGGGAACCAGGAATCAGCTCCCACCATTAAACCCCACGCTGCCACAGAAAGCTCTGCTGCCCTGGCCGGGTCGGTCCTGCCCCACTGCAGGCACATCCTGACTCACCTTTCCCTTCAGGTGTCTCCTTACAGCTGCTGGGAGGCTTCTGGCTCTTGGTTAACTCATCAAAGTTTCATTTCCCCCTCAGCTGCTGAGAAACACGAGCTTCTCCCTTGGATCAAGGGTTATCATTACCTCACCTCGTTTAATTTGCAGGGCCTCGTGCTCAGGGACACTGGGACAGGTTCCAGCCAGCACCAAGTGTCTGCATCACCCTCCAGCATCCAAACTCCTCTGAGAGCTCCCAGACAGCTTCCAAGGCTGGGAAAATATTTTCTCCTGTGCCTTTCTGTGAGCTCATGGAGGTTACAGGAGTTTGGGCAACGCAGGGGAGGGATGAAGCAGCCACTCACAGGGAGCAGATTCAGCACAAACCAAACCGGGGCACTCTGAGCAGCACCAGAGGGCTGCCAAAAGGAAGGAATTACACTAAAAATCAGAGACTCACGGGATCCAACTAAGGTTGGAAAAGACCTCTAAGATCATTGAATCAAACTTTTAAGCCAATGCTGCCAAGTCCACCACATCCCCACTGCACCACATCTGCATGTTTCTGAATGCTTCCAGGCATGGTGACTCCACCACTCCCCTGCCCTGGGGAGCCTCTTCCAGTGCTTGACAGCCCTTCCATGGAGAGATTTTTCCTAATATTCAATCTAAACTTCCCCTGGAACATCTCAAGGCCATTTTCTCTTGTGGACCTTGTTCCCTGGGGGCAGAGCCCAACACCCCCTGGCTGTCCCCTCCTGTCAGGGAGTTGTCCAGAGCCAGAAATTCCCCCTGAGCCTCCTTTTCCCCAAGCTGAGCCCCTTTCCCAGCTCCTCCTCATGGGACTTGTACCAAAGGCACCCACAATTTGTATCACGCTCCCAAAACTCAACCTACTCAACCTCACACATGAGGGGGAAATTCCATGGGCACCATTGACAGGGATTTGAGGCAGAATTTTTTATCTGACACAGCTTCAGGCAGCAACACTAAACTCTGTGAGGAAAAACTCCAAGAATGGAAGGAGCAGACATGTGAACAATGCCTGTTTTCCAACACAGAACATTTGTGCTCAATGGTGGGGCAGCTCCAGCAGCTCAGCACGGCGCTGGAGCTCTCCAGCATGGCAGGGATGGCTGGGACAGCACAAGGAAAAGCTGCAGGGATTTTCAATAATCCAGTCACAGTTACTGGGATGGGCTGAATTCCTGAGTTTGAAATGATGCCCTGTAGCTCGCTGCCAGGAGGGCACACAAAGGACAGCTCCTCTCCTGTGTTCATCGTGTGTAAAATTCACCTGAGGAGCCTCCAAAGCCAAGGAGAGACTGCAACTCCAAGAGCTGCTTTTTCTCTAAGATAAAATTTGTCCATTTAGACACCATAAGGCTGAGGAACAGACTGTCTAAAGCATACATGGTCATCCTTATTTTCCTGACTATAGTCAACGTAATGCTGGAATTCAGACATCAGCCATTCAGACTCTTTCATTTCTGTTAATATTATTTTCCTCAAAAACCACAAACAAGGGTAAATTATACAGATTATTTTATTATTTTCTCTAAGTCTTGGTGAAATTACCCACTTAGACTCACCTGAAAACCAGAGTCTATTCATCTTTAATAATGAAATTGATTTCCTTGTAAATCATTTAGAAATCCTGGAAAATGACATGCAGTGTTCAGTTCAAACCGAAAGGTTTCCCTTCTCCTGTGACCCAGCCATCACTCACAATCCTGTCCAGCAAAATTCTGGGGCTGTGTTTTTTTGACTCCCACTGAATGCCAGAAATGAACAAACGCTTTTAAAGAGTGAGAGAAAGAGAAAGGAAAGGAGACAATGGAGAAACATGATTAAATCAGATTTCAACAGTTCTGTAGAGATAAGGTGCAGCAAAGTGCATGGAAATGACAAAGATGAGGGGAAATGGGGCTGAGCCTCTGAGGCAAGGCAAAACTCCCCAAAATCCTCAGAATGCATAAGAAGGTACTTGAGGGGTCCTCATTATCTCTTCCAATTCAGCTGCTGTACTCAAAAAGGTAATTTTAATTATTCCTGAGGGGGTTCAGAGCCAGGCTGGGCTTGGCCAGGCCGGAGGTGGCTCGTGGTGCCCAGATGGCACAGCCAGCCCTGAGCACAGCGAGGGCAGCACAGGACATCTGCCCCAGAACACCTGAGCCTGAGATGCCTTCCCTGCTGCTCCGGGCACGCTGGGTTTTTATCATGTCAAACACACCCACTTCATCTCCTGAATATTATTGTCTTATTTCTCCCTAGAGCCCTGTGACAACAATGAAAGAGCACTGCAGATGAAGGCAATTTAAAACATCATTTCTGTGTGAGGATATAAAACATCCAAGGATGTGGAGAAGAACCAATGGGGACTAAAAAAACATGAATGGAAACAGAAGCTCAGTAGGACTTCGGATTTCACATATTCCCAGCACAAGCAGCAGCCTCCCATCTTCTGTTCAGTGTGGCAAGAAAAGTCACAGACTGGCTGGGTTTAGGTTCATTTCTCCACACAAGCATGAATATTTTATTTAAGTGCTTTTCTAGGTCAAAGCTGTGCAGTAAAACTTTGCTTGACCCAAGTATTTAGAACAGATGTGCAGATTCAGGTTAAATTTACATACAAATATTGCACACAGGTTCAGGAAATACTGTGAAAATTTACTGATGCTTCCAGCACTTGAGTAATTTTTTAAGGTTTCATTTTCCAAAAGTTTTCACCAAAATTTGTGGGAGAATGAAAGTGATTGCATAGTAAACTTTTTCTACAATGTTGTGCAGTATATTAAATTCATTTATGATTTAATCTGGCATTGTTGCCTTTTTGGAGGGAGAGAAAGAACGCAGAGCTGGAGAAATGCCACTTAATGAATTTTCTCTGTTCCTTATCTACATCTGCCAGTTCCTGCACATTGAATATAAAGCCATTTTTTCAATTAATGCCTGGAAAATTGTATTTTTCTGACAGTCATCTCCACTGCAACCAAATGGAGCATGACAAACACAGAATGATTCTGATGCTGCAAAAATAGCAAAAGCACAGCACAACTAACACAACAATGAAAAAACCCACCATAAAACTTTTAAGAGAATGTTTGATATTGGCTCCAATTAGGAGCTGAAGAATGAAGAATTTACATTTGCATTAATTTAACAAATAAAGCAGTCATTGCTTATTAAATTCCTTCTATGCTTTTTCTGGAGATAAAATTTTCAAATAACAAATAACAAAACCTGTAAATAATGGTATTTTAAAAATCAAATGTGAGATTTGTTCAGCATGGAAAGGAAAGGCTTCCAGAGATGCTGTGGAAATGAAGGGAGAGAGGAAAGGCAACTATTTTGATTAGAGATAATTAAAAATTAGGTATGACACACATGAGTTCTTCCTGTGAGATAACCTAGACTTGTATTTTATCTCTGAAGCCAAAATCCCCTTGGCCTCAAACTCTCTTCTCCCACGATGAGCACTCCCACCACCACAGAAAGTGAAGAATATAGTGGTCCAAAGAATCAGCAGGACAGTTATTTAGTTTTCCTTGCCTGCTTTCACCAATTGCATGGATTTCCCATGGAGCTCCCTGCCATTCCTGCTGCTCCACAACAATTCAGGAAACCCTGCCCCAGGCCCCCAGAGCTCTTGCAGATTCTCACATCTTCCTGATGAGCATGAATTACAAATATCAGCCCAGTTCCTGCTGGGGTAACAAGGACAATTCAAGTCCCACCCTAAATATTTTTAGTGGGATTTGACTCTCTGCCTTTGCGAGCAGAGTTTTGCTCTGCATCTCCCTCTCCAACAAGCAAGAAATAGCTTGGCTTTTTTCCTTCCATCTCCTCAACAGCAATCTAAGCAGCTTCATCTCTGTACCAGTGACTGAAAGAGCTGGAAATGTCACATTTTCAATTCAAATGAAGAGCTTGGAACCAACAGATTGAGTTCCTGAGGTCCGCCTTAGGAAACTGCCCCAGCCTAACTGGGGAAGGCAGAGGGACACTCCCAGGAAACTGTTCTGGTTTGGATCAAACGCTAAGGAAGGTCTGGTTTGTCCCTAAGGTATAAAGATGTCATCACTGTGATGTAATCCAAAATCAGCCTCTCTTATTTCCCACTGGCAAGTGGGACTGGGGGAAAGAAAACCCTACAGTCCCTCATTTTCTCTCTATCCCTTCCTAAAAGCCCCAACATCATTCAGGAATTCTTCATGACCCTTGTTTATCCAAGGAAAAAAAACACCTGGAATAACACAGAAACACAGCCTGCATTAAACTGCCACAAGAGGATTGGTTTCCAAGGAAAACATATCCCAAAGATGGGAAGCACAAAGTGGAAATATTCCCCCCTGGAACGGATGCCTCTGTGACCTCCCAGTTTTACCCAGATTGTCCATGCAGTACATTGAAATTCTCTTCAGGTGATATTCAAAAAAAGTCAGTTGAGAGAATGCTGTCCATCAGTAAGAGAGAGTTTAATGAGAGCATCATCTAATTCCAGCAAGGTGAATTGGAATTTCACTACTGAATGAACCTCAACAAATAATAATTTCCTTCTAATCTCAGGACTACAAAGCTGCCTCTAAGTGTAATGAATCTCATTACCCTTTTTCATTAATATCACTTGAATACTTTTTTTAATACAAAGGTTAAGAAATACCTCCAAAAATTAAAAGCCCTTGGCATTACAGTCATCTAAGCACATGTCCTGTAAGCTTTATGAAGCTGCTGGGACTATTCCTGTGAGCAGAACCTTGCAAGACCCAAGTCCTTGAGTCCTCCTGGACTCAAACACTTACAGCCACATCCAGACAGCCAGCATAGAGAAAAGAGGGCACAGAGACAGGAAATTAATTACCTCCCTCTCCACTGCCTCATTAATCATCATCCCTCTTCACATCTGACAGCAACAAGTGGCCCAGCCACCCTGTCCTGCCCTCTGAGCTCTGTCCCCCCTCAGCACCCCAAATCCAGCGACCTGAGCACAAAAACCCTCCTAGAAACCTTCCCTCTGACAGGGTGCAACCCAAGCTATCACCTGAGTCACACAAAGTATGCAAATACCTCTCTAATTCCGTGACCTTTTGAAAAATAAAGAAACTGAAGAGCTTAACAATTGTTCTTACCAACTGCTTGTCTAATGCAAATGTTAGGAGCAGGTACAGCTGTTAGGAACAGATATAGAACAGCTTGCAAATGAATTCCCATCTCTCAATCTGCAGAAATTCTAGAAAACTTTATCTCAATTTAATGAGACGGGGAAGGGTTGAGGTTCCTGCCCTAGACAGGTTGGGGGCAGTTCGGGGGAGTGAATGCACATCATCTGAGATTGCTGATTTACATTTACACCAGGCAGGGTTTGTTACTGCCCAGAAGCACTGAATGCTCCATGACATCTCTAATTCCCCATCAGCCATTTGGGGCTTTATTTCTTCCATCATCTTTTAATTCCTTTTTAAAGTCGAATTGTCCTGAAATGAAGCCATTGAGCAGGAACAAACCGTTTACATAAGATAAGTAATAACAGCAGCACCAGAAATGGTTCTTGATAGTGGCTGAAAACAGCCCCAAAAAAAGCCACTCATGTGAAAGATGTGCCGTGATTTCATAATAATCTAATGACTGGACTTATGTGCAGCACATAAACATGAGCCAGGACTGGGGCAACAGATGAGACATCAAATATTAAAGGCAAGACATGCACTGTAGCAGATGACTAATGGTTTTCTGGCCTAAACAGAGAGCAAGAAGCTTTCTGCAAAGGCTGATAAAGCATTCAGTGAGAGCTCAAGGTCCAGCATGAAGAAAGAGGAATCCAGACTTTTTTTTCTTTTCTTTTTACAAATGTTCTGCTGTCAGTGGGAGTGTGGCTGCAGAGAGGGAAGAGAATTATCCCACCAGAAATCATTCCTTCAGCTCTTCCTCCATCTGATAGTCATGAAACCATCCACACGTGTCTCACCTCAGTACCCCAGGCTCCTGGAAACATTTTTGTTTTGCTCTATCATAATATAATATCAAGTACAATAAAACCATTAGTTTTGGGGCAAGGATTGTAAGAAATACTAATAATCAATAATCACCATCCCAACCATCACCAGCTAGGTAATAAAATTCCAATAAAATTCCTTTTTGTGTTAGATATGTAAATACCAGAGCAGTAACAGCACAGATGTTCACCCAGCACTAAGAGACAATTATTCTGAAGGTTATGGAAGGGTTTGGCAGCCAAGCCAAAAATCCCAAGCCAGTGGGATCCCCCACAGACACTGGATCCTCCAGGTTTGTTCAGCATCACAGACCCTCAGCTTCTGAATGGTGTTGGGGCTTTTAGAAAAGGATAGAGAGAAAATGAGGGAATGTAAGGTTTTCTTTCTCCCATTCCCACTTTCCAGGTATTCAAAGCCTTGAGAATGATTCTTCAAACATATTTTCTGGTTATTAAAACCAAGCTAGGATTTCTCTCCCACAGAAGGTAACATTAGGACTTAAAGTGGACCACACAAATGCCCTCTGCATATTTTGCATCACTCACAAAGCCCTGACTCCCCACTCAAACACAGTTGTCTAATGTGGCACCAGTAAAAGGATGGTGACTGAGAGTATACAGGAAATAGTATCAAAAATGTGCTGAATTATAATAACACAATTGCTCCAGATAATGCGAAATCTTTTTTCTTGCTCTTGATATTTAAATTAAATATCCCTGGGCCCATCTTAAGAGACAGTTAAGACACTTTAAGTGGTTGCTCTGTAGGTCAGGATTGGAAAGCATTAACACATAAATCAGGTCATGGAAAGGAGCAACCAAGGAAGTTGAACGGAGGAGATCCAAGGTGATTGTCAAGAAAAGAATCATGGATTGAATGACATCAAAATGTCAACGTGGAAAGCCTTCCTTAATCAACACATCTTCATAACCTCTTATTACTGTTCTCATGGTCATGGGACACTACAAAGAAAAATTTCTGCCCTTCACAAAAATTGCTAGTGGCAATTTCAGCACCCTCAGCCCCGCTGAGAGGGATGACAGCCCCGAAGATGTACAGAGGTACATGGGAGGTTTAAATCCAGAGAAAGGGCCGGGTGTCCGTGACGCCGCGCGGGTTCACCCGTGCCACGTTCTTCAGGATCTGGAGGCAGATCCTCCTCACCTAGGAGGACATAAAAAGGGCTTCCATTCCCTGGGCAGATTACAAGGCCTTTATAAAATAATGGTACACATTTAATCCTGAGTGGAAAGTACCTAACATTACAGAAACAAATTTCTCTCTTAATATTTGAGATGAGATTCCCTCTAGAAATTGGAAATATTTTACTCCAGCCAAATTTTGGCCCAAGGGCATTTCCTACTTCCCAAAAGAAACTTGGATTAAAAACAAATACCCAGGGAATGAAAAATTTAATCAATATATAGTTAAACTTTATTGAGAACAATTCTTTGAGGCTGGTATCCTGTACAGATGAGAATCTCAACATGCGATATCCCACGAAGGTCCTCCCTGCCCTTGGCAGGAACAGTTCCTTGTCTCTAAGCCCTGGAGAGGTTCAGCCAAGAGATGCCAGCACCACCAACCCACCCACAGCACCCGAGGGCAGGGGGGAGGGCAGGGAACACCTCGGGGGCTGTGCAGGGATCCTTGCAGCAGAGAGGGGGGACAAGGATGGAGCCACGTGTCCCCTGTGTCAGCAGGACACTGAGCCTGGAGACCCCACACAAAGCCACATCACACAGCTGCTGCACTCTCAGCTCCTCTCAGGTGACACAGTCCTTCGCCTCTGGTTTTTCTCCTGTCTTGTCACAGTTTTTGGAGTGACTTCATGTCACTCAGAGTTTTGCAAGTACATCATTGTGTTCAAAGGGTGTTGGTGACACTGAAATGTCCCAGCATCTGTGGGCTGGTGACCAGTTCAATACAGCTGAGGGGTACCATGGAGAGCCTCAGCTGCCCCCTCACACCAGTAGGTGCTTTCAGGGTGATGTGGCCTAAATTGCTAAAGACTTCTCATGATTTTGTGTACCCACTCAGGGTGACACTCTTGGCAGCCAGAAAACAACAAAGGAATAAACGAATCAAACACATGAACATGGGAAAGCGAGGCCTGACTGAGGGAGACATTCTGTAAGACACATCACAGACTTTTAAATCCAGCATGAGGCTCTTATGCAGTATTCTGAGAGTCTCTTTTTCAGGGAGGGGAAAGAATCTCTCCTCTTCCATGAAGAACCTTTGCTGTCATTATTTGTCCCTGCAATCACCACAGTTTCTGTGTCATCTGCAGTTCTGAGGGTCTGGAGCTCAATTTATTGGATGAAGCCTATTGAAAAGGTTAAAAGTAACACAGATGCTCTGACAACAACAGAATGGAAAAGAGGACCTTCTGATGAGGTCAGGCATGTGTAGGGTAAGTAGTTAATTCCTCACAGGGTGCTTCAATCTTTAACATAAAAACACAAAGAAAAAGAATAAATTTATATTCTGATGGGACACACCTTTGTGAGTCTGTAAGGAAGTTGAAACAAAATCTCAAAATCCACTTTGCCCAGGCTGCTTCCTTAGCATGATTCTTTCCCAGCTCACTCACATAAAACAACAAATAAACCAAACTGCATTTTCCTGAGGTGTTACCTCCACGTCCTGCTACTTGGCAGCTCTTAATGTCTCTGTCAGCGTCACCCAGTGCTCCTGTGAGCAATGTCACCGTGTCCCCTACACAGCACTGGCCTCTCCAGCTCTGCAGGGCTGAGCATCCCTGCTGTGCATCCAGGGCAGGGGGAGCTCAAGGAGACTGGGAAGGCTGGAGGAAACAGTGCTGTGATCATGATGTCACCTGCAAGCAACGCTCAGCACTGCTCTGACTCCTGCAGTGACAGTGATTTCCCTCTGCCCACACTGCCCAGCCTGGGAGGTGCTTTTGGAGCATCCAAAGGGTGAATCCCACAACCCGGGAGCATCACAACAACGAGATGAGGCTCTGGCATGAGATGAGCCCTCAGAGCACTGCCACTGCTCCCTCTGTGCCTCTGTACTCATCATTTCCCACCCATTCCACTCTCTCGTGGCACCATGTGTGGATCTGTCCCCAAATCCCATCCTGTGGCATGAGGAGGGGCCTGGCTCCAGCAGCACCTTGGAGATGCTCAAAGTGGGCTCAGCAAACTCAGCCTGAGGGATTCCCCAGTTCTCTGCTCTGCATTTTTTCTGGGATAGCTATTCCCCAGGTCCCACCATGGATTAACTCCTTCTGTGCAGTTCTTCCTCTGGATTCAGGGGCCTCTTCCCAGGATAAAGCAAAGCAATGAATGAGTGGGCTGGGAGTCAAATGAAATGGGTGGCACAATAGAAACAGAGGGAATTGCTCTGCAAGGAAAAGCTTTCAAGGCATGAATGGATTAAATGACTTCTCACTGGAGACCTCCTTTTCACTAAAATCCTAAACTTCCTGATGTACAATGAAGGTTAATTAATTAATTAATAACTGTTGGGGTTCATTGAGGGGCATTAAGAAAATGCAATATTTATTTACTCAGTGAAGCTGCCAAAGGATGGTTGTTGATGAGATCTTGGTGCTTCTACTGCAACACAAAATAATTGTTTTCAGATGATGCGTCTCACACAAATTTGTAAATATTTGTACACCCTTCAGATCATCATCTGCCTTTCCTGCAGACTTAAATACAGATTTAGAGGAAGAAGAGAAGTGGAAGAGGCTGTACAACTCCATCCAACAATGCCAACATGAGCTCTGCTCCAGCGACCAGCCCAAAACTGAACACAGATGTACACTCACAGCTGGGAGTACCTGGGCACTGATAATTCAGCAAGGCAAACAAGCTCCCTCTTGCCCCATTTTCCAGATTAAATGGAGAAAAGATGCAAGCAGAGCCTCAGGACCTTCATGTCCTGTGGTAATGACTTCATTCAGACACAAAAGGTGTTCAAGTGTCCCAGAGCAGGGGATTCACCATCAGCAGCAGTGTTTTAGTTGGGAAGATGGCCCCACTGGAAACAATAGAATTTTATTATTCCAAAGAGCTCTCAGCCTTATTTAAAGGTAATAAAAACACCAGGAAAAGTGGCAATGTTTTCTCCACTCCTGCTTTATGCGATGAGAAAATACAAGCTGTGACCAAAGCAATCCCAAGATGGACTGAGGGATAGAGCATTATTTTATTCCTATACCCCCATGCAGCAGAACTCCACCAGGAGCACAACACCCACAGACATCTCTCAATTTAGCACCCAAAAAGCCCAGAAGAATAGATTGTCTCTTCCATGAAGCACAAATTGTCAATCACCTTGATTAGCCCTCCACACAATTAACAAAATCTGAATGCACTAATCACTACTGAACTTCTCTAGGTTGTGTTCCAGGGCAAATCAAAGATTAAATTAAATTGCAAGGTCAGCCAAGGGTTCCGTGGGTTTTTTATGGCCACCAAACTGTGCCCACTTCAAGTCCTCCCAGTTCACAGCCATGACAAAAGCAAAAGTGGGAAACACTTTTGGGGTACAAAAGGTGAAGTTCCAGCAATCCAAAAAGCCCCTGAGAATCACTCAGCTACAATGGAGTTCCATTTGAGGTGGCAAAAGGGGGGAAGTGTCTCTGTTCAAATGTCTTCACTTTTTTGGTCACAATATCTATATGTTTGTGTTCTTTTCATTATGAATTACTTTTTCCTCCAATTTAACTTTCTGCTCTGTGATGTGAGAAGTTGAAAATTCTGTGCACATTGAGGATTAGAGGATGCAATTCTGTTCAAAGCTCTGGCAGAAGTGTGCTCACATTGCAAATGTTTATGAATTTGTGTAAAACACATCAGCAGAAATCAAAACATTGAATTTTATCATAGTAGAAGTACCAAATTCCTCTTAAGAGACATCCTTGGACAGTTTCACTAAATAAACAAATATTGCATTTTCTTAATGCATGCCAAATAACCCCAACAGTTATTAATTAATTAATTAACCTTCATTGTACATCAGGAAGTTTAGGATTTTAGTGAAAAGGAGGTCTCCAGTGAGAAGTCATTTAATCCATTCATGCCTTGAAAGCTTTTCCTTGCAGAGCAATTCCCTCTGTTTCTATTGTGCCACCCATTTCATTTGACTTCCAGCCCACTCATTCATTGCTTTGCTTCATCCTGGGAAGAGGCCCCTGAATCCAGAGGAAGAACTGCACAGAAGGAGTTAATCCATGGTGGGACCTGGGGAATAGCTATCCCAGAAAAAATGCAGAGCAGAGAACTGGGGAATCCCTCAGGCTGAGTTTGCTGAGCCCACTTTGAGCATCTCCAAGGTGCTGCTGGAGCCAGGCCCCTCCTCATGCCACAGGATGGGATTTGGGGGCAGATCCACACATGGTGCCATAATAATTTATGTTTTAACACAATATAATTTATTGTGTTGAGATAACACAATAAGTTACATTGTTAAATTATAAACAAATTCTTGCAAGTAAAAAGAAACAAAAAGACCAAGAAGCAAAAAGTGATTAAAAAAAAAGCCACTAAACCTGACATTCTTATTATACCAAAAGGGAGCAGAATTCTAAGCACTTTTATCATGTAACACAGAGGCACAGATTTAGATAACAACCACTTAAGGAATTAATTACATTCTTTACACCAAAAGAGATGGAAAAATTAAGTTCTCCCAGTTATGCTCACCCCAAGGAAAGGAACACTTAAAACATTTTCCAAACTTAGCATAGAATTGTTCACTTGTCTCATTAGTAACTTAATTGGAAATTCTATTTTTGATTTTCAGTAGGAGAGTAGGTTTTGCTCTGCTCCGTTCCTTGACTTGTCAGGTTATTTTTTATTGTGTGGTTCCCTCCTCTCACAAAATGTTTTGGGGAAAGTCAGTCCAAATTCACAGTCCAAAATCTTATGCAAATTACTATGAGCCAGCTGCTGTACAAATATTTTGAAACAGAAGTCTCCCCAAGTCCTTTTCAATGGCTGCTGAACACAGCAGGATCAGATTCTTTCTATTTTTGTTGAAGCTCAGGTTTCCAAGTTGGTAGAATAAAAGGCATTGGAATAAGTCTCTCTGAAGTAGCAAAAAAAAAAAAAAAATCCATTCCTAAGAAAAGCTTTGGGAAACTGGCAATCTTCCTAAAACCCAAAATGTTCCAGAAACACAGCCTGTGATTCAAAGGCACTTTGTCATCTGTACAGTTTTGCTTATAGCTGCATTGCAGCATTCTCTTCAGGACTGCTCACTGCTCTTGGAGGATAAAATGACCCAAGTGCCTCCTCTGTTCCATCATTATTCATTAATGAAGAGTGAAGAGCCTGGGCCTAGAGGATTGGCTTTGCAGGAGAGAAGGAAGCTTCATTAACTCATCCCTTCAGCACCACGCACACCAGCACCAAACACGAGGCAAGAAAATCAGACACAGTTTCAGTGGGTGCTTCTGCAGCATTCAGAGACTGTTAGCAGCTCAAACAGCACCGATAATGCTGTTCTGTTATGAAATCATCCTGAAGAATGCAGGAAGTGCAGAGAACCAGCAGGGCTGGGGATGAAGTCATTGCTTGCAGCAGACATTTTGAACATGCATCTGTTTTCTCCAGGTTATGTAAATGATGAGCAGAGAGGAGCTGAATGCTGAAATAATCAGGGTGCTCAAAGACAGACTTTGTGTGTGTGTGTGTTGCCTAATTCCAATAACCCTTTTGTTAAATAAATTTATGTTTTTCTCTGCCTCCCCATGCACCTTCAGTGCCTACTGCTCTTCCCAAAGACCACCTGAAAAGATTTTCCCTCCCTTCCTTTTCCATCTTCTTCAATTTCCCTTTCATTTTATCTCAGAGAAACTGATAAACACCAGACAGCTCTTCCTCCTTCTTCTGAGCTCCCAGTGCTTACCCTCTCCTGCTTAATCCCTGCACTCTGAGGCACAGCTCTGATTTAACCTCACACACCTCTTTGGAAGGGTTTTTTTTTGCTTCTTTGCCTGTTTCAATCAAGAATTGTGAGCACAAAGCAAGTAGAATTTTTGGAGCAATATCCATATCCTGACAGGAGTGTCTTCAAAGACAACCATTAGTACCACACACTCTGCAGGCTCATTTCTTCTTCAATAAAGACAAGCTCTCTCAAGGAAACACAATATTCCTCACATTGCAAGACTTTGAGAATCTTAAAAAAAAAAAAAAAAACAAACAAACCTTATATTCATTTAATGATTATGAAAACCAGCAGACAACAGAAAAAATCAGAAGTAATTACATGAGCCTATTAATAGCAAGTGCCAATAAGTTTCCATTTCTGTGGCCCTCATTAGAAAAATGAACAACTTCTGGAATTGTGGAAACAGGCTTGAACATAAAAATACTCTAACAGCATTAATCTTTTAGCTTCCTGAGCTTTATTTGTACCACAGCCTTTATTTGCAATTAAGCTTAGTGCATTTGAAGTTCACTGCCTGCCAGCCCTCAGTGCCTGATCCAGCCTTGGTGGGTAATTCAAGCTCCTTTTCACTGACCTACCAAACTCTGACCTGTTGCACCTGGCTGGTAAAAGTGAGAAGGGATTACAATTTCATTCAGATTGTGATATCTGAGCAATTCATTCAACAAGGGGACCAATTATGTGTGATCCCCTCACCTTTCCCCCTGCTTCTGGACTGGACTGATTTGCCAGGAGAAGGTAATCCTGAGTCAGGGTGAATTTGATCACAGTGACCTGAGATGAAAAGTGCTGGATCTTGAAAATGATCTTGAATCCATCCAGTTTGTTCAGCTGCTATAGATTGATGCTATGAAAGCAGAGGTTCTTTGCCTGGAGATAAATGTCCTCGACACTCTTATTTATTTACACAGAGTCAGGATGATGCACACGAGACCATCATGTGCAAAAGGATGGGAAAAACAAAAAAAAGGAATGTTTCATAGTGATGCTCTGCTGTGTCAGAACATTAAATCTACAAAACATGGCATCCTCTGCCACTGGTTGAAGGCAAGAGGTGATTCATTAACTGATGCCAAACGCATCAGTCCAGTCCACCTAATACACATTTCTCTCATGAACACAAAATTAATTAACTAATAACTATGTTCCATAGCCAAATAGAGCACTAATGCAGTTAGCATCTAACCAGAACCAACACAGAGCAAACTCCTCCACAAATGATGCTTGGAAAGTTGTGGGATTCCTTGGTTCTCTCACCAGAAAGGGCTTTGCTCTGCCTGTGACAGCATTGGGCACCTGATGCCTCTGACTTGCCCATGCACAGAGCTCACCAAACCCCCCCAGCGCAATCATGGGAGGGAGGATGGCAAAGCCACAGGAGCCTGGGGTGCAGCCCCAGCCCCCCAAGCCCCAGCAGGGCCCTGGCCATGCCCCACAGGCTGGGACCCAGAGCTGGCACCCAGCTGCACCCATCCAGGAAAGAGCTGCACACCTGCTGCCAGCAGGGATTTCCAGCTGCAGTGAGGATGCAGATGCCTCCAGGACTAGATTACTTTATCAACACCTAATTTAGAGCCTGATCCCACCCCCGAGGGCAGCAGCAGTTTTTCTGCAGGCAAAGCAGAGGATTCAGAGCCCAGGGATGCTGTCCAGCACCAGCTCTGGCTCCAGAGGTGACCCTTTCCCAGCAGAGCTGCCCGTCCTCCCCAGAGAGCCACGCTCTGCACTTCTCAGGACTGACACACCACAGCATCCAGATGCAGTGCCCAGTTGTAAATCCTACTGAAAATCTCTTTACATATTCAGAAGAAGCAATGCCAGGCTGAGGCAGTTATTAAGCTCCATGCCAGCTCCCCCCTTGGAAATTGTGTATAATATCCCTTTAAAACATCTCTGGGCTCTGGCACCCCGCTTGGCTTGGCCACACGCTGTCCCCCTGCCCCTGAACGCAGACTGCAGCTGCTGTGCTTTATGTAACCCTGTTTGCTGCAACGTCACAGGACCTAAATACAACATTTCCGCACAGAAAACCCATCTGAAGATGTGCCTTCTGTTGATTTTGAGTGAGTAGCTCCCCTCCCAAGGCCTCAGCTCCTTCAAGCAGTACTCCTCGAGGCTGGAAAGCGCTGAACTAGCCCTGGATCCTGGCTTTAGCAAGCTGCTGCCTCCAACACCCTTGGCGTGCCCTTGAAAATCTTTCTGCAGCTGTGACTCACTGCTACAGCACAAAACCCAGCCCAGCGCCAGGGAGCTCAGCAGGGAGGGACATTTCCAGGAGAGAGGGACAACAGGGACCTTCCTGGGGCAGAGGAGGGAACACCAAACACCCAGATCAGCACTCCTGCAAGTTAAAAACAAGAAAAGAGGCATCTACTATTCCATTTTCCTGGCTCCAAAGGCACTGTCTGGATTCACAGTTTCATTCAGCTGCAGGAAATAAAATGGTACAGCCAAGCTTGGTCCTTGCAAGCAACCACTTAAAGGGGGGGAAAAGTGCCCAGCAGGAAGGATTTGAATCATAGAAGTATTGCAAGAAAACAAGAAATAGCAAATGGGCAGGTAATGAAGCTGTTTGTAGCCAACTTTGATTTTAAAAGCCCACATCACTGGATATTTGCCCTACAGAACAAAACTCCTTTCATACTATATGTATTTCTGGAAACTTCCAGGTATAATTTTCCTAATGGCCTAAAATAGAGCCCCATGTGTTCAATCCTCTACAGACCATGAGGATTTTTGTTAATAACAGAATTGTCTTGAAATTGCCTTTGGATGGATGAAACAAGCTGCCCAAAAAGCTGCAATTCCAGGAAGGATAGCACAGGGTGCTTTTTGGGACATATTTATTTACCTGAAAACCACGTGTGGTCATTAGGTTGCTTGTTTCCCAATAAATACGAATAATCTGTGATCTGTGGGATATCAGCTGAGCTTTCCATGTTCTCCCCGTCTCCTATGCCCACTCAGTGCTTACAAATGGTGATGAGACATTACTGCACTCTCTGGCACAGTGGGGATTTGAATTCTGATTGAAGACCAGCAAAACACAAACATATGGAAAAAATAAAGCTATTTACATCTCAATTTGGCATATCCCATGCTCTATACAACTAATTATGGATCTCTGAGCTCATTAATTTTCCCTGCAATTCCCATGCAGTGGTGGCACTGAAACCAAGCATGAAATACCCTATGGCCAGTCCCAAGCCAGCCAGGCAGGATTCCAGATGTGTTTCCTAGCACAGTCACACATCCAGCTGTGCTGACACTGGGAACTGGAGAGGGTGACAACAGCCCCAACTTGGAGCATCCAAAGTGTTAAAAATCCTTTAAAAAAAAAAAAAAAAACAACCCACCCTAAACAGTGCATGAGCACAAGCACCCACCTAATGAACGAGCAGGGCTGTGAAAATCCCCAAATCCAAAGGATTTTTCTACAGCAGTGCAGTGGCAGGCAGAGGCTCACATGTTAATGGGTTGCACAAAAGCCAGTGATGGTCAAAAGGTTGTGTTTATCCTCGTAGCAAGGATTGTTTATCCTCACAGCACACTCGGGGCTTTTACAGCTCCAATGTTTGCATAACATAATGCTCAAGCCATTAACAGCAGAATCCTTCTTGACCCTTACATGCCCAGGTATTGCCAGTGTTTGGCTTTTCATTAATCCCAGGAAGTTTTATTCCTGGAGAAAAGAGAAGAAGCTAATCCAGCATGGATTACACATGGTTTGTGCAATAAATGTCATGCCATAGATCAGAAGTGTTTGCTTTTGCTCAGCTCACACATATCTGTCACATAATTTTGCCTTTATGCAAACAGAGACCGAGAGAATGTACACAAATATTATCCACAGATGTAAGAACCATGTCAGGAATACCACAGGGATGATGCAAGGGAAGGGGCAAGCTGGGAATGTGAACACTCATGAGAAACATGAAACACAAAGCTCTGGTGTGGGCTCAAAAGGTAAAACCCACATGAGTGCGTTTAACTTCTTTTTTTCCCTTCTTCTTTTCAATTATACTTGCAGATAAAAAAATATGACCTCTTTGCAACAAAGGACCAGACTGATGGAAACTCATCTCCAGAGAGTGGAGCTGCTCTGTGGGGCTCACACTGGTTTAAATCAGCTTTTCCTGAGCCACGAGATTCCGTGGCTCCCTGTCAGCACAGGAATTTCATGGGGAAATCCAAAGCAGGCCATTCCAAATTAACAGGCACGCACAAGGAGGGCACAGCAGTGGGGTTCTGGAACTCTCATTTCTAACGTGCAACACAAAATTAGGGATGAGTAAAGGCACTGTTTTCATGGCCACGCTGGATCCAGTTTGTCACTTCTGTTGTGGATGGGAAGGATTTCAGAAAATTAAATGTATTCTAATTTCCAGTCACTTCTGAAATTAAACACACTTGAAAGATCACATTAAAGGTCCTTTATCTCATGCCATAAATCTCCAGATCTGGAAAAAAAACCATCAGACCTCCAGGAATAAGTACAAAAGCATTATCTCTAAATACTGTCAGAAAATAAATAACCATGGACTTGTGGATCTGAAGCTGAGAAAACAACAGACATGGAGACAGGGATTTAAGCAATTGTGGGAGGATTTTAAATGTTGTAGGGGGCTTGTATTAATTTTGGTCTTGTTGTAAATCTTATTGCAGTGATAATGAAGATTTCTAATAACTCTGATGTTTCACTGATTGCTCTTGGGCACAGCTCAGGCTCACTTTTATGGCAAGAAACTAAATGTTGCAAAAGCAACAGTATTTTTTTTTCCCTGACAAAACCACAAATAACCTGGTCTGACAATATTTTTTCTTTTTTTATCATCAGCAAACTAACAAAATGCAGGAATCTCCAGAATTCTTAGCAGTTTGCAATACAGAAAAAAAGCACCAGAAAATACCGTGAGGATGCTTATATTTAGATTTCATACTCTCACACACAGAAGTCACAACCTGATCTCAGCTACAGGAAAGCAAACAGGTTCCTCTCATTGATGCTCCCCAATTGTTTGGGTTTTACCCCCTGATCAATTTTCAAATGTTCTGTGTCCTGCCTGAAGGGAGCCACAGGAAAGATGTTCAGGGACTTTCTACAAGAGCCTGGAGCGACAGCACAGAGGGGAATGGATTCCTACTGAGAGTGGGCTTAGATGGGAAATTGGGAAGAAATCCTTCCCTGGCAGGGTGGGCAGACCCTGGCACAGGTGCCCAGAGCAGCTGTGGCTGCCCCTGGATCCCTGGCAGTGCCCAAGGCCAGGCTGGACAGGGCTTGGAGCACCCTGGGACAGTGGAAGGTGTCCCTGCCATGGCAGGAGGAGGACTGGATGGACTTTGAGGTCTCTCCCAACCCAAACCATTCTGGAGTTCTGTAATTATCTTTATTTTCAGTTAACTGTTATATGCTGGTGTTTTAATTCCCAATTTCTAGTAGAACAATTTAACTTCAAACATGATCTTGAAGTTAACTTCAGTTGAGCTTCAAGTATGATCTGCTCTGTAGCCAGGATTTTTCAGTGCTACTTCAATTATAACCTTACAGATTCCAATAAAAACAACTTTGGAAAACACAAGTTGCACTTACAAGTCACCAAACTGTCCTGCATGACTAAGCTGATTTCTAAATAATGACCATTCACTCTTTTTTCAATAAAGGTAATTACAGGGTTGTATAAAAATGTTTATATAGGCAAGGCAAAAAGCTGCAACTGACAAGTAAATTATTCATTTATTCTAATTGCGCCGCTTACAAAAATTGGCTCAAAAATTAAAATTAAAAAATGGTTTCTAACAAAAAACCCTGAGAAGTGCTTGAAAGTTAGAAGAGTTGTGCTGTAAAGTTCACTTCTAATCTTTCTTTCCACTCAGTTTTGGTCCCAAGGCCTGGCAAGATTTCCGTAAGATGTTGTAACTTCTCTCACATGGGGTTGTAAAAGTCGTAGTGCCAGGGAAAAAAAAAGTAATTTCCTAAGATGTTACAAGCTGAACATAACTGTAAAATCTTGTAGAGCCTAGAAAGGAGATGTTGAGTTCTACAGTTGTGAGTCTGCACAGAGGCACAACTAGCACACCAACACTGCAGTCCTGGAGTACAGAGAACAACTGGCTTACTCCTGTCCCTTAAATCCATGGACAAGGGGCCTCAAGAACACAACAAACCAAAAGCAACAGTGAGAACCACCTAAGGTTTGGGGTGGTTCATTTGTTCCAGCCAATGAAAAGGATTTGAAATATTTTTGTCAGAACTCTGACTGATACTGGCTTTTCTTTAACTGTGGGAATCAAACCTGGAAGGAAAGAAGGCCAAATTCTCTAGTATGCTCAGAACACTTCTCAGAATATGTTGCACCAGGTGTCACTGCCACAAAATCTCCTAAAAATCCAGGATGTACCAAAACAGCAAAAATAAAAGACTCTTGCACAGAATCATTTGGGTTCCTTGGAGCAGACAGGTGTGGTGAAAGGAAAAAGAAAGGAAATACAAATGAAGACATAAACCCACCTTATTTATAAAGGAAAAGAAATACTCTCTAACAGGTTTAAGTTCCCATATAGATGTTATTTTTACAAGGTGTTTTATCAGCCAATTTGAGTTCAATTTTTCCATTAAAAACAAGGTATAAGCAGCTGATTTAGACACTTTGATTTCCAAGCTAAGGATGAACACTTGATCGTGGGAGGAAGAAGTGCATGTGAAGGGGAATCAGTGGAGGTGCAAAGCCAGAGATTCCCCAGAGGATGCTCAGGGCACACAGGGGAGAGAGGACTGTGTTGGAGCAGAGGCAGCTGCCCTTCACAGCACCCAAAAAAGGGGAGGGAAACCCTGGCAGATCTCCTGGGGTTAAACCAGCATCCCTGGAGGAGCCTGAGCTCCCTCCTCATTTCCAGAACACAAAATCCAGCACTCCAGCACTTGTACTTTAAAGGCTTTTATCGTTATTAAGGATATTCCTGTATATTCATCCCCTTCATTCAACCCCCAGCTGCTGATGGAAGGGTGGAAGATGATCCTTGAATACAGAAGCAGGTAAGTTACACCTGCCTCCCAGAGTGACAGAAATACTCTCCAGAGCTGCTCCAGCCCCAGCAGAGCAGGCAGAGGCTGTTATTGACACATTGTCTTGGCTCATGCAAGTTCCCTTTGATGTTTCATAATCCCAAGAGTGCTGAAAACTCAGTGAAAAACACATTCCTCCTCCTACAGATCTGTCTCATCCACCAGGCACCTCCTCTGCACAGAAAATTGATCCCCAAGAGAAGGGAATGATGGATGGCTTAAAAAGGGTGGCAGGAGGAATGGCCAGAGCCAAGGACACCAGAGTGTCCATGCTCTGGGTCACTGTGGTCACCCCTCTGGGATTGCTCAGCAATGATCTTGGTACACTCCCAACCAATCATTTCAACTGCACTGGTTATAATTAGTGACAAACAACTCACAAATGAGAGAGAGCTCATCACCAGCACCCCCTGCTCTCAGGACTGCCAGGAGAGGTAAATCACACAGCACATATGCACATAAACACAGACTTCCAAACACCAAACCCTCCCAAAACCAGACAGAAGTTCTCAAATGATGCAAACATTACCTTTCTGCACACATCTGTTTATATTCCTAACAAACATAAATCGGGGAGAAAACCCCAAACCATTGGGATGTGTCACACACAGCTCTGACAGGGCAGTGTTTGCTCAACTGCATACACTTATCAATGTGTATTAAATGCTTTTATACTGAAAGCCAGACTGGATTTACAGGTTAGAGGTGCTGCAGATGGGAAATGTGAAGAATGCCAAAATGTGGGCAAGCTGAGAGCATCAAACTGTTTGATTCCACACCTTGAGCTGAGATGGGGAAGCAGGGAAGTGGCTCCAACTGGGAGCCAAACACCAACCCCCTTCAAACACCCCCACATCCACTTGGAAAGGATGCAAAAGGATAGGAGCAACTTAGGGTGAAAGTAATTCCTCAGCTGAACCTGATGCCTTGGTTTTCCACCCTCTGGAGATAGCAAAGCCTGTGGAAGTTAAAGCAGGTCACTGCTGGAGGAGAACATTACCAGCTCCCACCTAATAATCAACGTCCTCAAGATTTATCTCATGGAAACCAGCGATTTCCAAGACTTTTCTTTGCAGGGAAAGAGGCAAGCAGATAACAAACTCTGAGTTCTGGTGGTGGGAGGCAGCAGACAGGAGCACTGCGTGCTGCCAGTGTCTCCATGAGCCCTCGGGGCCGGATAACGTTACCCTGCACAGCAGGGATGGTAAACGGAGCCATGGCTGGAACCTGAGCTCTGGAAATTTCTGCTGGTGCCTTGAATTGCCCAGGTTTTGCTGGAGAAGAAAACTTCAGCACAGCCATTTCTTGGGCCACCATTTCGCAGGTGTTTGTTTAGTGCATCTGTTCAAATTCCAGCAAAATGTGAGGAAACTACACGTGAGTATTCAAAGGTTCAGGTGGTTTTTAAACGTGATTCCACGTTAAGGAATTCATGGAAGATCTAAGGATACAGAGGATTGCTCTGCCAGCAACACTTCCAGTGAAGGATTTGCAGTTTGCAGAAGAGATCTTGAGGAGAATTCGTGCAGTTTTAATTCCTTCCAGCGGAGGACAGTGGTTTACAACAGAAGGAATTGGCTGGCTGCGTTTCATCTGGAATTGTGTTTCCCATGGTGGCGGTGCAGGGAATTCACCTTGCCCAGGTTTTACGGGAGCTAAGGATGGAAAGCCCCAGCCTGGCCTCTCCCTGTATTGCTCAAAACGCCAAATTTTGCTTTAAAATTCCCCTGGAGCTTCCAAACCATCCCTGCAAGGGTGAGCTGATGTCAAAACCACAATTTATCATCATGTTCCTAAACAGGGACAAACGGAACCAGTACTAAGAACACTGAAATATTTTAAGAACTTTTTTTAGGACTATTTGTAGGATTCAGCATGCGTCAATTTAACTGTATAATACAGTGATTTTCTGGCTGAGACTGCACCTCTTTAAAGGCTTGATTTTCACAGGGAAAAATCTCTTATGTAATATTTAATATTTGAAATAAAATGCTGAGAAAGCATGTATCTTAATTATTTAGCTTCTGACACATACCCTGCCTTTAAAAATTCAGCATCTGACTGCAGATCTGAAAGACTTTCCTATAAATAAGTTATCTTCTCTGAAGCTGTAACAAATTTCAAAAAGTATTGCAATGGTTCTTAGCTGATCAGAGGAAGCACAGGACTGTTAAAATGTTAAAAAACCCACGTATTTGAATATTATTTTAAGGCAGAAAGCCATTCCAGGTTGGTTGAATTCTACAAAAAAGACTCAGGGAAAGCAGCTTGAACAAAAGGAAATTAATTTCCCTGCTCCCAAGTACTTTCTGTCCAACAAGTAAAGCAAAGATTGAGGGAGCAGTTACAGTTTCTCTTATCTACAACAGACCTGTTTCTGCAGCAAGTATCTTCTAAATGGAAAGCATTCTAAATTAATTAAACAAATCCCAAGAGACAGTAAACTAATTATTCTGGGCATACATAAAATGCTGTTGAGTTAATCTCTATGAACACAAGTGAGTTAAGTTTGTATTGACATATTGGGCCAAATTCATTGTCAGAGAAATTAACTTCAGGGGAGTTAAGCCAAGAGTGAATTTTTCCTCATTAAGGAGAAATAGGCCTATTGTCTGAAGTGTGAGGATTTAGAGCCTCTTGGGAAAATCATATTGCACTTCAGTTTTATAAGTGATGAACTCTTGCACAGAGTTGTTCTTCAAAATGCATAAAATTCTGTTTAACCACCTCAGAGCTGGGCTGTCACATGGGACCTCTTTCATGTGAGCCCTGACCTGAACACTGAGGATGCAAAGTGTTCCACTAAGCTGTGGCAAAAATTATTCCTGAAGCTTCCTAGCAGCACTCAAAGTGCTTGTACAAGAGACAGAATCTTCATGCCTGAATTTAACACAAAGTTCATTTAATTACCACAAAATGTCTTTGTTGCCTACACTTAACCTAAGCAAGATATTTTTGAATAAACAACTTAGAGAAATTTTCATCCACTGCAATTTTTCCTATTTAAAAAATAAACATTCACCTAAATTTTATAATGACTGTGCTCTACACAGGGGCTATAGAATGGCACATATTAATATTTAAATTATTTTGTCCAGCAGAGCAGAACTCAAGGAAGCAATTGCTAAAACTAATTAAGAAATAGATATAGAAAGGACCCAAACTGGCATGAAAATCATGTCTCGAGGTAAGCAGTACAAGCCCCACCTGCTCAGGAGATGGTCCCCAAACTCCTTCAGCTCTAAAAGTTCACTCGAGGCAACCCCAGAGTCCTTCCCTGTGCTAAGGGGACAAATCCCATCACATGTGGCAGGACAGCATTCCCAGAATCCTGGGGGACTCTACCATCCTTAGTGCCCCTTAGCATCACCCTTCCTTCCAGACCTCTTCTCCAATTAATGGTTTTTTTTTGGAGCTTTCCATCTCCAAAATTCAGGGAAACTCAGCACTGCATACTAAAGGTAAAACATAATTCTTGTTTAATTTATCCTCTTCTCTTTCCACCAACCTCTGGTTCACACGAGCATCCCAAAGAGAAATCTATTTTCAGCATGGCCAAGAGAAACTCAAGAAGTGCTCGAGGGTGGAGTGAAGCAGGCTTTGGATCAGGCTGGAACTATTGGGAAACATTTGTGAGAACTGGCACAGCTCCACAGAACTAAGGGAACTCCCTCGACACAGGCAGAGGCCTCAAAGTACCCTGAATATTTTCTGAAGTGTTAATAGTTCACCTCTTCTCCTGGAGACATCTGTACTAAGTGCTATTAGTGCTGTCACCTCAACTTGGTTTTCAAGAGTCCTTCCCATGATGTGAGAGAGAAAAACTAATCAGAAGTCAGCCTGACCCGGGTCATGAGGGCACACAGCAATTACCACCCTGCACCTCCCAGAGCAAGCAGGAGAGAGGAGAGCTCGGGCAGGAGGTTAATCCCGCTGGCCTTGGGATCACAGCCTGGCACGGCACCTCCCCTGGCCTCACACTTCGTGAGCTCCACTTAACAGCAGTGCAAACATCAAGTTTCAATCTTATTTAGTCTTTCTTGCTGTTATCTTGGCAAAGGCAGCCTGAGTGTGGCTTTTAAATACCTCTGGAAAAAAAAAACCACATTAAATTACATTAGGGAAACATCCAAAATTACTGGTTTTAAAATCAAAACCCCCAGTGCAGAGTATTATGGTAATGACTAAGAAAATTGCTATAAAAGCCAGGAGGTTGTTTTCTTAGCAATACCAAGAGGATCTTTGCCATTGTTCTGCCAAGACTCGCAGCAGTGCCAGAGATGTTCAGTTTTCCTGAGGTTCATCTCTGCACTACAGCTGCTGCTTCAGCCACTGAAGAGTGGCAGCCTCCTGGAGAGCCTTAATTAAATAAAAGGCAATTTTAGAGGGTGGTGGGGAGCATCACTGCTATTTGGATGTCAATTCACACAAAGCTATATTTGCTCTTTGATTATGTTTATAAATGGCATTCAAATCAAAAGCAAAATTATCGCTGAATGATTCCACTTAAATTATTTATCACCAGCGTTTAGGCTGAGGTGGTCACTAATTTAGGTTATTTTTCAGCACATTTCCTCCAGTAAATCTCCAAACTTCAAGCGTGGGATCCTTTTTTCTTGGATGAGTATCTGATGTATTGGACGTATCTCTAGTGCTGTTCCCAGGATGAAGCACAGCGCCCATTTTCCAGGGAGGAAACTGGAAGTTCCTCCAAGGAGGAACTGGAAGATGGTGCCCATTTTCCAGGGATAACACAGAGGAGGAACTGGAAGATGGGGCCTATTTTCCAGGGATGACACAGAGGAGGAACTGGAAGATGGTGCCATTTTCCAGGGATAATTCTAAGGAGGAACTGGAAGATGGTGCCCATTTTCCAGGACTGAAACAGAGGAGGAACTGGAAGCTGCTGCTGCTCACAAGGAGGAGCTGAGGCCTAAGGGAAGGGCAGCTCTCACCCAAGAAGCAGCAGAGTCCCAGTCAGAGTTTATTAAGGGAAATGTTCCCGATTAGGAGTGGCTGTGAGCACCAGGACCAAAACCTTTCCCCATCTCTGCTCTGTCAGAGCTCTAAGTGCCAGTTGACTGTACAAAATGACAGCTATCCAGGCTCATCCCTTGCAACAACTGGCATCTGCTCTGGAGTCGTTTGAGTTGGTTTGAATGGCACTAATTAGGAGTAGTTACACATAAATGACATCCCAAAGACTTGACACAATAAACATTGCTATCTAGTGCCATTCATTTGCTCTCCCCATTCAAGCACACACAGTATTTACGATAATTTCCATGTTCACTGCCACCTTTATCCCACAAATAAGGTCAGGAGACAGACAAACAACAAATATGGGAAGAACCACATGGAAGTTGAATACATAATAAGTTATCAACTGCTCTTTAAAGCATGTGGCCAGGGTTTTGATTGCTCCTGGAAGGTGGATGAGAAGGCTGCCTCCTTGTTTGACCTTGCAGGGAATCCATTAGGATTCCTCACAACCACCAGGCAGCTTTATAAACACTATCGGAATTCCTTATCTCCCTCTGCTCTGCAGGCAGAGAGCAGCAGTAGTGAAAAATAAAGATATTTCTATTGTCTCATGGCTACACACTGCTGGGAAAGATGATAGAGCTCCAAGATACTACAACAAAACCTTCTCCATTTTCCTTTTGCTGAGTAAAAGTCCTCCCTTTCCTGCCTCAAGAAAAAGCAGCAACCACCAAGTGATTTTCTTTGATTTTCACCACCCTACCTTTTTAGCATCCCACTGCCTGTTTTAGACTTACAGCTTTTCTTTATCCCCATTTCATTGCACGTGTCTTCAACACCTCATACAAACTCTCACAGCCATAGTGGCAGAATGTTATTTTCAAGCACCTTTAAATAGTGCTGCTGATTAAATAACTCGTCACTAATGTGATTTCAGGAATCCAGAGCATCTCCTAAGGTGTAACCTTTACCACTAATTGCAAATATAGAACAGAAAATTAAGTCAGGCTGACAGAATTAAATCAGGAGCTTTCAATGAAATGTCAAATTTCTGACAAACTGCATATTACCAAAGAACAAACTATTTCCCAAGTGATTACAAATTAAAATTTTCTTAAGGATGTTTTTGGGCAGGACATTTTGTGTACAGCTTTGTAGAAGATGGAAGGAGAATAATCCCAGTGGATTAAGAACAGAATGCTCATCAAAGACTACTGGGACCTGTCAAATTCTGAATCCCTTCCACCACCTTTGAAAAACTGGAATGTGCGGCTTAATTTCCATTGTTTCAGTTCTCAGGCAATAAATGCAGACTTTTTTTTCTTAACTACTCCCATTTCCAGCTTTACATGTGCACACACTTGCAACAACCTGACAGGAAGGCTTTGGAGTCTTCATTTGTTGGAGTCACAGCATAAAAACTAAACTCCCTGTGCACTGAGCAGTGTCAGCCCAGAACAAAGGAGGAAGAATAGAGACTTGATTTTGTGTCCCTGTTCATATCACAGAGCACGGGAGGCTCAAACAAAACCTCCACAGATGAACCATTGCTCAGGCACTAATTAATTCTTTTCCAGAAGAGAGCCAGTTAACACACAACCTTCTTTTTACTTAACAGCCTGTTTAACTCTCCCCGTGGATGATCCAACTCCAGTTGAACTATTTGAGCACACGCAGATTTCCTGGAAATACCCTAAATGACAAAAATGCTCAAAAGCTTTCTGAGGGTCTCCCAAGGTGTGCCTAAGGTGAGCCTCACCCAGCGTGTCCAAGGTACTGCAGAGGGATGAGTTACACCTGAGAGATTCCAGAGGTCTGGGAAACATTCCCAAGGACAACTTCAAGGTTTTGAAAACCTGTCATGGTTCTGTTCCACAAAGGCCTTCAGCACAAAGACATGTGGGAGTGTTTGACAAAACCCAGTGTCCCCCTGCCTTTCAGCGGGTGAAAATGGTGCTCTCAACTATGTTTGACTTATGTCGAGTCTTTAAAAAGGAGTTTTTAAATCCCTTTTCACCTAAACTGTGCAACCTCCAGAGTATGAAACTTATGAAATCTCAGGAGAAAAGATTTTCAGTGAAAAGATTGTCCTGTCATGCACTATGAGATGAAGCCCAGTTTTATAAACTCAGCACTACCAATACCTATCAGGCCATATTGACATTTCCAAAACCAGACAGATATTTGGGCTCCTGCCTCAACACTGGTGCCAGAACTTCAGCATATTTTATCAAAGCAGAAGTCAAAGCAGGCTAAACGTTATGCAACATTCTTTTTCATTCAACTTGGTGATTATATAATCAGATGATTTTCAATATCCCAGCAGTACCTCTACGTATGGGTCCCTGAAAAAGACATTCACAGTCCACCCCTGCCCACAGCAGCTGCCTATTCTTTCCTTCCATTAAAAGACCAGTCTGGAGAAAATGGATGTGTCTTTTCCCCTCAAGGTAGCCTGTTTTGACAAAGCAGTGCCATTCCCCAGGCACAGCTCCCCAAGACTATAAAAATCATTATTTCTTTAAAGCAGTTGCTGGGCTGAGAACTAATAACTAGGTTATTTCCTTTTTTAACTTGTTACCTTAAAAGTTCTCTCATCTAACCAACCAGAAAGTTATTTATCACAAATGCACAAATTACGTCTGAGATATGTAAGAATATTCTTAGTAGCAGCATTATATTTTAGGAAATAGTGGGTCAACTCACAGTTTTATGTCTGTATTCACCAACCTGTTCCAAGGATGGAATTTATTAAAGAAATTCTTTTATTCACTATATTACTTTTAGCAGCCTAACTCTTGGGAATTATATTAAGATAAATTAATTTCAAAATCCTTTGCCTCCATTGGAGACAGCCAAAGGAGCAAGTGAATCAAGAAGCAGTTGCAGCACACAACAGGATGGAAAGGTTAAGGAAATAGAGCAAAGTGTCAACCAACAGGGCACAAGAGCTATTCACTTCTATCCCTAGGAAATATGTAGAAGTTCCAGAAAAATCTTTGGAATTGTGAAATATGAACTATTCAGAGGATTCATTTGCACAGAAACTCCCTCATACCTACAGGTTATCCCAAAAAACCTGCTCCATACCAGCTCTGTGGTGCAATCAGCACTTTATCCCCTGACAGAAGGTTGTGAATCAGTTAAGAGCCAGAGCATTCTGTTCCACATTGATTATTAACCCACACAAATACAATAAGTGCTAAAGAATATCCAAATGAAAATGTGAATGACCACATTTCACTCTAGCATGAATTTTTTAATTGCACTTCAAATTGTGAAGCTGCTGTTCTAAAAAGCAGAATAAAAGCACCAGGCTTGAGGTTAAGTTGCAGACAACACTCCAAACTCTTCAGAGCAATTTCCATATGGATACACAATGTCCTGCACTGCTTTTTTGACCAGTCCATCCATAACAGACACACACACCTAGAAAATGGTTGCTTTTCCAGCAATTGCCACTTACTCTGATTAACCCCTAACATACTTTCTTTGTGCCTGCAAGAATCAAGTCCTAAGCTAAAATAAGTTAGAAACTCAGAGCAAAGCACGCCTGTGATCAGCCCCAACACTTCCAGGCACAAGCATCCTTCTTACACTGCTTCCTAGCAGCACTTTGCTGGGTTTGGCTTGGTTGGTTTTTGGGGGGTTCCCTTTGTGTTTTCAAGCAGGATCTCTGGAGTTAGATTGTTTAGAACCACCACACAAGTGTTTCCCTAGAGACCTTGGAGATAACTTCAGACTCCTTCACACAGCACTTCCATTTTATTTCCTAAAAGCAGCTGGAATTCTAAGGCAAACCCTCTCTCCCTGGCAGTCAGGCATCTCTGCTCTGGAGCCTCCTGGACATGTTCAGCTGTGAATTACGGTTGGAACATTCTCATCCTTCTGCATCCTGCACTTGCAGCAGGGAATGAGGCACTGACCTTGCCACTGCACTGAATAAACTCTAAATATAGCTTGATTTCTAAGTATTCCAATGTTCTTTCACCAGTTAACTGTTAACTCATGACAACAGGCAAGTTTTGTCCCCAGGCACACAGTTTTCCTTTGTTGTCCTCTTGTTCCAGGTTAGAATAAAACTGGTAAGAGTCAAGATGACATTCAGGTTGTTTCTCCAGGCAGCTGCTTGATGACTTCAGGGGGGAAAGGCAAAATGCACCCGGGACAAGTGATGCACCAACAGCTTGGATTTTGTGAGTCAGATCTTATTTATCACTCCCTGGGCCTGTGCTTTGGTTTTGTAACTCACCACAGAGGTGGCATAGGGCTACTTGAACTCAAATGTATGGATGTCTGTGTGGAAAGACCTGCAGAATAGGTGGGGTCTCCTGCCCAAAAAATCCTAATGGAGAGAGATGGAGGAGCTGAGGATCCTCCTTAGCAGAGCCCTGCAGAGAAGCATCCAGGAGAGATTTGCACATTTTCAACCTCATATTTCAGCACAGTATTTACCCAAGCACCATTGTCACCATACAGGAACAGCCACTGCTGAAAGGAGACAAATCAAAACATTATTCCCCCCTCCCTCGACCTCTCTGTAGATTTAGAAGAACTTCAGCTCTCCTTTAAGAAATTTCTAGTATTTTCTCCTCTGTTGGAAAGGTCATTGAAATAAAATGAGACATTGAAATACAATTTTTTCTCTTCTCTTCACCCTTCAGCTGTTGCAGAACCCATCTGGAATGCTGTGGACACTGGAGGAGTCCAGTTTTAAATAGTGGCCAGCCTTGGACATAACTGCTCTTTCCCTGTGTAACTATGAACTCTGCGAGGAGAAAATCCATCTCCTTCACCATTTTGCAACATTTAATTGTCCTCAACAAACAGCTCTTCTTGAGAGGCCCAGTTCTACCACATTTTCCCTCATGAGTATCCATAACAGCTCTATTAGGAAAGCAATGCCCAACCTGCTGGAGCCTCTCCCACTGCTGTTCTCTGCCATGGGCAGGACTTTTCCATGCTCACCTGCACTTCAGCTTCCTTTTGGGAGCTCTGCTTTTGTTTTGCTCATTCAGCATTCAAAGCTAAACTCTCCTGGATATAAAGTTGGTTTGGATGAAGACTTCAGTAGCAACAGATAATTCCCTGTTTCCTTCATGCAGAGGCTCAGCTGGAGCCTTCCCTTCCCCTGTCAAATGCCTTGGAACACTATTTATTTATTTAGCAATATTTATCCAGGAGTGCTCCAGCACAGGACACCTGAGCTGCCTTCCCTGGCCTAGTTCAGGTATTTATAGCATGGCTGGGCAAGGGACTCCAAGGTGAATTTGCAGATATTTCAGCTTCCTTGAGGATTCTCCCAGCCTGGGAAGGAGTCCCAGGTTCGTGCTGGATCAGGCACAAATCCCTCACAGTGCCCCAAATACCCTGCACTGTGAAGAGCAGGACCTGACCCCAACAGAGCCTGGCCCCAGACACTCATTATTTGTCCTGAAAAGTGTCCTTAAACACCTGAGCAAAAACACTGAAAGGAATAAAAATTACCATGTCCTAGGATATTCAAATTCCACAAAAAGAATCCCCTCAGGAAATGTAGTTCTGCCTGCTCAATACTGATCTCAGAATTTCCAGTTCCATGACTCAGGATTACAACTGGAATTCTCTATTTTAGCCCACATTTTAGTATCAGCATGGGGGCACTAAAAGTACCACATCAGAGGTTGCTTTAAAATGAGGATTTAAGGAGGGCTATAAATCAAAAGGTATAACAAGGAAATTTAATAAAGATAACATTGTTATGTCAAATGCAACATGGATTCTAATACACAAACAATTGTTTTACCACATTAAAAGCTCTCAGCAAGAATTTTGCACACAGTGTGAAGCAAAGAATTACTAGAATAATAGCAAATTGTTCTTGGAAATTAATTGAACAAATAATCTTTTTTATTATGAAGCCTACAAAAGATAAATACCCATGTACTGAAACAGAGTCTTTAACTTTAGTCACCTTTGTACCACATTGTTGGCATTTTATTTGCCTCTTGCCTATAAACAATGATGATTTGGGGAATTCATGACAGAATAAAAGCAGAATATTATTACAGGGTTCATCAGAATTGCATCTTACATATGTGTACAGAATTAAAACTTTAAAGCAAACTCAAGTGCCAGAACAGGAACTTCCATCTGATTCTATCTTAATTTGTTGGTAACTGTGATGATGATGAATATGTGATGGAAAAAAAAAACACTTTTCCTGTAGATACCATGGCTAATAATAATTAATAATAATACACAAGGATTCTATTCCCTACTCATTTCCAATGCTGCCAAGGGGGCTTCTTGAAAGTAATTCCATATTTTGTAGTAAAATGTAAACCTATGGTTCTCTTTTTTACTGAGCAACAGAAATGTTTGTGTGAAAGAAGGCAACATTTATGTCTCATGTCCTAACAGATAAATGGCTTCATTAGTTCAAAGGAAAATGTGGCATTTCTACTTTCCCTCCAAAACCACCCATGATCTGAGTTTAAGACACAAACATAAACTTTTTCACATAAATTGCTGCAAATGCTGATGTCCCCAAAACCAACATTAATGGAGGAATATAACCTGACTGAAAAACAGCAAAAGGCTCAAACAAAGCAGCTGTAGACAACCTTGAGAGGCACTAAAAACACTTTGCTGTTCCCACATGAGATCCCTGATTCCAGAGCGATCCCTGTGTTAGCACACACAGGATTCCCAGTTTGAAGTAACCAGCTGCAATCAGTGAGTTCTGAAAAGACTTCACTAAAAACCCATTTTGCCTTCCAGGAGAGTCCTGCAGCTTCCTCAGGTGGGTTCAGGGGGAAGCTGTCCAGGACATATCCTGCCATCCAGAAATGATATTGATGTTCTGGGTGCCAAGGACACCTCATGCCCAGCCCAGCCTCCTACATTATTAAAGGCACCATTTTCTTCAGGCAACTTTTTCATCAGAAAATTCTGGGAACAGACACCTCAGCCCTCTCAGGTGCTCTTATGTATAATTCACTATCCCACGTTCCAGCTCACAGAATATTTGCAGGCCAAACCACAACTTGGCACAGTCTTTGTCTGTGCAAGACAACTGACAGAAGTTGAAGGCAGCACATCAGGGGCAATTTTGGCTGAGCAGAGGCAGCTGGTACAGAGAAAAGCAGGACATTTTAACATGAAGATCTGAAACTCAGTACACCTCTCTTCATAAAAATGTAATTTATAATTCCAGCAACTAATCAGTTACTTGGAATAAAGAAGGAAGCAAAGCTGCTTGGAGTTTTAAAACAACAGATGAAAAACATAATTTCAAATATGATCTGAACAAAACAGTCAAAATGCAAGATTCTTCTTCCAGAAAAGTCTCTTGGGAGTAATTCCCCATCACCACATTGCTGAGTTTGTCTGTCATGACAACTAGCATCTATGAAAGCTGGAAAACTTCAACATTTTCCAGCACTTTTCTTATTCCCTACAAAACCGCAAAGTAAAAATGACAACATCTTGGAAAGCAATGCCATACAGATCTTCTGGTCATGCAGATGTGCAATTTGGCCATTTTTCCTTTGAAGTCTTTTCAGATACAAAGCATCAAAGACCAATCCTACACAGCTGGTGTGACTCTAAAAACCTATTCCCAAAGGTCTGGACGTGTAGTGGATTTTTCCAGACCTCAGCACCACAACTGCCCCATCCCTGTTGACCCCATGTGAGGAAAATCTCATCTCTAAATGGCAGAAAAGTCCCTCTTCTGTCTGGGACAAGCAGAAACAGCCATGCACTGATCCATGGCTGTTCCTCCCCAGCCAGGCCAGGGCTGCCCGAGCTGGGCTCACACCAGTTTGAGAACTGGGATCCCTCCAAAGATCCGTGTTGCTCTGCAGCTGAAAGCAGATCACACATGTGGGCAGCTGTGGATTTTGTAAATGGGTCTGGCTTCCATTTACAGGTCAATAAAGTGCACATGGAAACAAAAGCGGTCCCAGACAGCCAGAATTTAGTTATTCAGTAATGCAGGGTACTGAATACCCCTCACAAGTATCCAAACGCTCCCAGTGCTTGGTCCTCCTCAGAACAGGAGATTGCTGAGATTTTACCATGCACTGTACCAGCTTTGAAATTCAGCTTCAGAAACCCATGGCTCAGAAGCCTAAAGGCCCCTCAGCTGTGATCTAATTCACACATCCAGAACCCTTTTTTACCATAGAAATCCATGTTTTCAGCTGGTGGCTGATGCAGGTTTACATATTTTAAACCCCAGATGTTTAACTCTTTCACACTTTACAGCTCGTCCAGGATTTTTGTGGTCTGTTATAAAATCTCTAACCCTTGCTCTAATTCCCTTCAGCTTTTGTTTTGTTTTTTTTTTTCTCTCAATTGCAGGAGCATCTCCAATATTTCCATGACAGAAACCCTCACTCAGAACTGTGCTCAAGGAAGCTGCTGTGTGTCAGAGTGAAAAACACAACAGTAAAATATGTTCCCTTCTGTGTAGAGCAGCTCAAGCTCATGAAGTACAAGCACTTAAATTAGGAGCAAGAGCTACTTTATAAAATCAGGGCAATATTTCCAGCATTTGAAATGCACATTGCTGTCTCTGTTTTGGCAGAGACAATCTCTGCACTGTTCAAAACTAAATTCATTATTAGAACTAAACATGATAAGATTCAAAATTAAATCCATCTCTGCCTTTCTCTGCACACCTGAATTTTTGTAGGCAATTCCTTCAAACATGGTATTCCCCATATGAGGTAATTTTGTTAACACAATCTTCTAAATACCCCAAATTCTTTAGAAAAGCTGTGGTTTTTCCATTGAAGAAAATACTTTGGGAATCCATTTTGTCCTATGAACTATGTCCTGCCTTCCTTCTCCTCCTGCAAGCTTTGAAAAAAAAATTAAAATATCTTCCAGGTTTTAAGTCAGTTGGAAGTGGTAATATGGTTCATTGATTGATCACTCCATATTTTTACATATCTTTTAATAAAATTTCTTTTCAATTTTGGATCCCAGAAGTTCTTAAGTACTTCAATAATTTCTGTTTTCAAAAGTATAGTGCTACTGCAGATTCTAGCTGGATTTTTGCCAGAAAAATGGGAAAGAGATGAGTAACTGCAATCAAATTCACTTTAAAATGTTCTTTTTCAGAGTTAGATACTATAAAAAACATCATATATACAACATTAACAGCACTGTAAGTGTTTACAGAAGATATTCTGAGAGAAAGATTAAATTTTCACTCCATCTAAACATAAACACCTGGATTGAAGAAAAAAAATATGCATCTATTTTGGGACATCAGAAGTCAGACTGGAAGCAAGAGAGAATTTTCAAGGCTGTTTGGCAGCACATTAAATTGCAGTGAGTAGAACATGCAAAATTAAGTCAATGTGACACTGAGGAAGGGCTTTTTACCCCTGCCAGAGATTGTTTTTGATGCAATTAACCCACACCTACAAATTTTCCTCTAAGCCTGCTGCTTTACCACTCCCTCTTAGGCTTTGCTTAGGCAAATAAATATTTGTTTAGAATTGCTTTATTACAGTAAGTGAAATAAAGTTGTCAGCTCTTCAGGTGATGGCAAGGTGTTATTTATCAGTTGCTGCTTCATATTTAGGGAAAGGTCAAATCTTTGAGTATTTCTGTAGACTGAAACTTCTATATTTCAAAAGGATTTAGGGGAAACTCTAAGCACATCTCCCAAAAGGAGGAGTATGAGCAGCAGACTCCAGCTGGAAATTGCAACAGACTTCCAGCTGAAAAGTAGATTCAATTTAATGAATTCTCTTGTAACTTCAAGCAATATAAACAGAGCTGTTCATAAAGGACCAGGCCTCCTTGGTTCTTTTATTTAACAATTAACTCTCCTGGAAAAGGAAACTCTCATCCCTAGGGAGCCACTGGCACCTTGGGCCCAGCCCAGTTGTGCAAAGGAATTAATTTGAATAAAAACTGGGCAATGCTGCTGCCAGTTTAGAGGACTGGTGATTACTGGGTTGAGGTCTGCACACTCTTCAGGACCCTGCTGTCCCAAAGCTGGCCATGGTTACAAATCCGCAGGCAGGCCTGAATGTTTAACTGGCTGTACCTGGGAATGCAATTTTGCCTTAAACATTACACACAAAAAAAAAAAAAAAACCAAAATAAACACAAAAACCTCCAAACCAACCCAAGCCCCAACATCTTCTCCTCTATGAATTCCACCTGCAGCAGAGACCACAGAAGTGGTGGGGCCTATCTGCACAACCTGGGCTGCTTTTACCCCATAAACCGAAGCCAAACAGAAACCAAAAATGGCGCCAGGTGAATTTTACCCTTCCATTTCCTAAAATCTCCCAGCTCAGCACGAGCTGTAGAGCAACACCTTTGCTAACGAGGATGGATGCAGTAATTAGTTTTGCCTACCAGCTCACCTTACCCTGCCTCAATACTGAGCACAACGTCAGGCGCTCACCTCTGAAGAGAGGCGGCCTTGCTCGTTAATTAGCGCTGCTTGCCAGCTCCTGTTAACGAGTTGTTGGTTACTGAGTAAACCAGGGCTTGGCTCTCCAGGAGGAAATTCTGTCCTGAGCCTCACACCCACGGCCACGCCAACATCTGCTCCTGACACTGCCAACACCGCTACGAACGCTCAGACAGCTCCGGCTGATTAGAAACGCGCCTGAACCCGTGGATTATCCTCACATTGCACTTTCACTTCCTGACACTTCCTTCCCTGCTTCCCCAGCCTTTATAACACTTCCAGGGTACTACAGGCTTTTAGATACATTTAAATTATTCTTTTTCCTTTCACTTTATCTGTTTTTGAGGATTAGGTACAAGCAATCTTCTGTGGTATGGGAAAAGCAGGAGCATTGCTGTAAACTTGGATTTGTAAAAAGTCCTGGGAGAATGTCCCTGTTTACCAGCAGCAAAAGGCTTCCTTGGCTTTACACACTCAGCACAATTAATTAAGGTTCTATAAATTGCCATTCCAGAGTTCCTCCCAGTTCTCAAACCAAAATTACCATGAGCGCTTTTCAAGAAGTCTTAAGTAAGGAACAGTAAATATAAAGATCATTTAAACAGAAGAGTATCTGCTAATATTATACCTTATCACTTCCAATCTTTTCCTATGAAAACCAATTATCATTATATGAAAGCATTTTAACAACTAATTTTTTTTTTAATAATTACATCTTGATTTCCTAGACTAGATAGATTATTGCAGTTGACCAAAGAGTCAAAGCACCAAAATCCATTAATTTTAACAAGATTATAGAAGTTTATCATTTAAAAAAGCTTTGTCATAAACCCTAAATGTTAAATTAATAATATATTTTCTAGAAAGTATTGAAAGCCCTTGTGATGTGCCCAAAAGCAAAAAACTTAAATTATCTTGCTTAAGGAAGATATAGAAATTTCATCTTTGATGTGAATAAAATAAGGGTTAAGTCATGGAACTGCATGAAACAAAACCCAGTTCTTGTATGTCTGGAAATATGAATACAAGTAGCCAATCTTCCCTGTCATTTAAAATACTGAGTTGCAGCCTGTGACTTTTACATATAATTATCTCATCCAGTGAAAGTTTTCAAAATTAATTTCTTATATAAATACTTCTCTTGACAGCCTTTCCAGCAAAGAGCAACCTAAATTTTTTTCAAAGATTCAGAAACAAAATCTGATCTCATTTTAAACGGTATGAAAATTACTGTGTAATTTGGATTTGGGGCAGCTTTGGAGTAGATTTGGTTGGGTTTTTTTTTTCCTTTTTAAAGCCACAAGCCCAGTTTGAAGATCACTGCTGGCCTTAAAATACTTTCAACTGGAAACTGGTGCATCCATTTACAGAAGACCATCTAGTTCCGCGTTCAATGCACCTGGCCTGTAATTATCAACTGTATTTAATATCTCAAGTAGATTTATTTAAAGTCATCTTGAACTATTTGTCTTTAACAGTCAACACTGAATGTGCTGCCAAGAATTAATGTAGCCACAATCTCCCAGTTGTACAAGGGACGTTCGACTGATGCCACCGTCCTGCAGAACAACCTCAGCAGATAAGGGAGAGACAGCCCTCCCAAAGGGCCAAGTTCAAACAGGAAAAATAGGCCAGAGCAAATAAAGGAGATGGGTTCTGCCAAAAGGGCCAAGTTCAAACAGGACAGATGCTCAGCATGACCCAATCAACACTCGAAAGCACAGGGTCACCTCCAAAGGCTTGGGATGGTTAGAGAAAGTGGAGCTACCCGAGGCCACAAGGGTGATTTCACTACCATTTCAAAATCAGAGATATTTAAGACAATCAGGAAGCAGAAAAATGAAAAAAAAAACCAAACCACCAAACAAATATAGACCAAAAGCAAATGAGTAATAAAGGAAAAGAGTATCTACAAAGAAATTGTAATCAAAGGATAATGTAAGTAAAGAAAATTGAAGCAAGAATGGTTTGGTCTGAGATCACAACAGAAAAGAATTTCAATATTTGTTTTTTCAGGTTGTCTAAAAGGATAAATTAAAAAATGGAAGAGTCCATAAGAGGGAATACTATACTGAATTTTAGATGTGGAAAATGTAGATATTCAGAAATACTCAGAATATTTCAGAAATAATTCAGGAAAATTCAGATAAATTACTTAAATTTATCAGGGAAAATTTCTATCATGCTGACCACTTACGCCAGCACCTGCATTTGTTCAATAACACAAGAACACGTGGATAATTTGCAAGATGAATAAATACCTCCTAGGCATTACATAGTTTAATATTTTTTTTGTTGTTCCTGTCAGCCACCACGAATCCTTGCAATCCCCCAAAGTTACAACCATCCTGGGCAGTTCCAGGCAGCTGTGTTATCAATTTTTAATAATAGAATGAACTTTTGCAACATATTTCAAAATTAAGCTTAATAGGCTTAAGCCTATTCCCCTCTTTCCACCCCCCAAATTTAAATGGAGCTAGCAAAAGAATTTCTCATAAAGATCCCATGGCAGCCTCCTGTGACTGAACCTTTTAAGAAAGATTTAAGCAAGACTGAAGAAGCCCCCCAAATAAAAATCAAGACTTTCAAGCAACAATGCAAGCTAAGAGGTTCAAAATAAAGGTAAGAGAGGAAGAAAGTCTCCATAAAGCACCATCAAATGGTGATAAATAATGAAAAATTCAGGGGATTGCAAACTGGGTTCAAGGTTTGGGGCATTAATTCCAAATCCCTCATTTAAAATGGAGTTTGCTGTTCCCACAGGAACATGGCTGGAGAGAGGAGATGCCACAGGAGCAGCTGGTGGGTTCTGCAGGGAAGGATGCCAGCAGTGCCCGCTGCACCCAGAGCAGCAGCTGCAAGTGACTCCAGAGCAGGGCTGGATGTCCCCACAGGGACATCTCCCACCCACACAGGGTGTGAGGTGTCCCTCAGCAGCTGCTGAGTGTGGGGACATTGGCAGGAGAGAGCAGCAGAGCAGACACAGAGCTCTCCCCACCCAGGGAACAGCGTGGATTGTCACCCCACAGCAAGTCCCACCCAAATTTTCTCTGTAATTTTAAGCTGTGAGGTGCAGAGACATTCATGTCAGCATCAATACTTTGGGAAAAGTGGGGCAGTAAAAAGAACTGCCAGCATCTCATGGCAAAACATGCCACAGTGATAGCCTTGTTCAACAGGATTAACATCAGGAATTAAAAATAACATCTAGATTTGGTGAAGAACAAAAAAAAAAAAAAACACTGCTTTTACCTCTAGAGTCCCCATCTATTGCTAACACTAAAACAAAGTTCTTTTTAAATCTTTTCAGACTCTGTAGATCTCTTACCATGCTGAAGGCACAAAATCTGTTTCTTCAAAGCCATTTATTTAACCAACACATACATTTATTATCCAACCCAAACGTGAATCCAGCTCACTCTCAGCCTGCCGTGGTATTTTGGAGCAGTGGTGCACACACCGGTTAACAAGCTGGGTGTATTTGTCCTCTGCTGAGGGGTCACTTCAAAACAGTGAATAAGACAATTTGAGCTTAATGGCTTCTGCCACCTGATATTTCCTAGTGAAGCAAGCGAGCTCAGCTGTGCTGTGGCATTAAACACAACCAAACCAGCAGGGCCAGCTCATTGAAGGAAACACGACTGATCTGTGGCACTTCCTCAGCTAAAACTGCTCCATTTCTCTGCCAACACAACAAATTTTGCACATCCCTCAGTGTGCACCGTGGGCTTGGGGGCAAAAAAGAGAGAAAAGAGAAAATACCAGTGGCTCAGAAAAGAATGGTCATTCACCCAAAGATCACTGCTGAGGGTTCAGGTTCTGGGATTTACCTCATGAGGTTTCATGTTCATAAGCAAGTAAAGCAGCAGGAGGTGTAACACAACCACTGAGACTTCCTTGGGAGCAAACCCAGCAACTCATTTTCCTTAGCTGTCTGTAAATTTTAAAATTTCATTTGTAGAGTCCTTCAAGCCCCGGAGCTTGGAATCATCCAATGGACAAGGCACCAAAAATAAGCAGATTTATCACCCTAGGGCCAACTGCAACTCTATGTAACAGCCTCATGTAGCGCTGAATTGTTGGAAATTATATAACTCTAATTTTTAGTTAGTTGCTTTAATTAATTGCAAGTAGTGCCCACTTTTAGCCAACATTAGTTGAGTTTCTTCACATACTCCTGTTGGAGTACCAAAGATACAGGGGAGATTAAGGCCTGGAAAGCTGGAGAAAAAGGTGATAAAAGGAGTAAAGAATAGGGACCAAATCAGCATGAAGAGGAAAATATAAATAACCAATAGAGGACAGAATATTCATTAAAGGAGAGAATCATGTCAGAACTAATGAATATAAATTTTTTTTCCTAAAAATGCATAAATAAGTGAAAAGGTTTCGTATCAGCATTGGTGTGGAGGTTGGAACTTTGTCAGCCACTCACCTCTGGGCCAAGATTGAAGTAATGCCTTATTAATACTAAAAAGACAGTGTTAAAGAGTGGTTTTTTTCCCCATTTTGGGAGTATTTTGGTACCATCATCACTCCTGTGCCACTGATAACCACCTCCAATGTCCCACTGTGATCCCCTCAGATGATTGTGCCTGAAGTCTGGAAAGCAAATTGTTCTGAACACTTCAATGGGCACCCGTCCCATACCCCAGGGAGGCAGGGTGAGCTCTGTCACACTGTCCCTGCAGTGCCCCACACACCCAAAAACTCACTGGCTTGAGAAAACAATGGAACAAAGGAGCAGCCCAGGCACTCTGCACCCCCACGGGAGAGCTGCACAAAGCCAGCAGGGGAGCACACCTGGACGCTTCCAGAATTTTCCAATTTGCACCATATTTCTGCAGGAAACAGCAGAGGGCTTTAAAGTATCTTGAGGTTTTTCTCTCTGTAAAAACTCAACAATTTGAGGAGTGAAAATCACAGGTTCTGATCTGGCCAGTTTCTTCACTCTTTGGCTTCATTACCACAAAAAAGGAGGGATTTTCTCCAGGGTTTGTGTGGGCTAAAAGTCACCTCTAACACTACAGTTCAAGGACAGACAGAGATTTTGGCTGCACATATCAAGCTGGATGATCTCTGCTGTCCATGTTTCATGGAAAACCATGCAACAGCCATGACTCCACTGGCAAAGCAGAATGCTGATGTAACACAGCAATTCCTATTACTGTAGGATTTTTAAATTAAGGTAAAAACAACTTCAGGGTGTAATTAAAAAGCAAGCAAAAGCAAACTGGAAAAGAGAGAATTGAATGGCTCAGAAAAGAATGACCAGTCCTTTAAAACTGGGCTCCTGTGCCAGGGAAAGGGAGAGGGCCAGCACATGACTGGAGTCATGCAAACCCAAGGAAACCCCCAGTGCCACCCAAGCTTCCAGACTGAGGTAAACACTTGAGACTGCCAGGAAAACTGCAAAAATCCAAGTGGATTTGCTGTAGTGTTTAAGGAAAGAATTAACTGAGGTGCCCAGACTAATGCTAAGATTATAACTGCACAGCTGCCCTGCAGTTCCACAGCATTCCCATATATTTTTCTTCCACAGTAATGCTGCCACAGTCCTGAACAAGCAGCACTCAGCTTGTAGCATCCAAGGAGCTGTGGCCTCACTCATGGAGGCAGAGTGAAATCCTGTTGCAGCTCGTGGGGTAATCACTGGATGCTCCAAGAAAGTTCTCCTCTCTTATTCTGTACCTCCTTCAAGGACAAGCTCACCTATTGAAGCATGTGTGTAAAGGAGTGGGCTATTCCCACCTTTCACTCATCTCCAAGGCTAATCAGAGGAAAAGAACCATGACAGCTTTTGAACTACTCCATAAATTTGGTCGGTTTTCCTTCCCAATACTCATTTTTTTCAGACTTTTTGTACCTCAGAGGACTGTACCTACCTAAGCTGCCTTCTGAAATAGACTCTGGAAAGTGCTGGGGAGGAGAGATTGACACAAAATGCAAAAGGAATAATCAAAGGAGCAGCACAGCCTCTGGAAGCTCAGGTTTGCGAGTCTTAGCAGAACTGACTCAGCTCGCAATCCACACAGGAAAAGAGTATCTGCAGTCCCTGAAGAATTTCATTTGAAAGCACAGAGGAAACAAGGGCTAGTAAATGCTATTGTTACAGAAATAGCAGCTACATACACCCAGCTATTTCTATTACACAACTGAAATCCTCTGCATTTAATAGAATCCGTGGCTGCTTTGCCAAGTTCTGGACTGGCAATTAGGATGGGACAGTAAAATGCATTGTTTTACCAGCTCCAAGGCAAGGACAAGGAATGGGATTTATAATGAGCATTCAGAAAGGGTTTCTTCCTTCTTTAAAAGTTAAAAAGGGAGTTACTATACCCTCCTGAAAGCTGTGCCAGAGAATGTCATCTATTATCTGTGAAAACAGGTTCTTTATGTCTGAGGTAATCATCAGCTTTTCAGGATGTTGGGGAGGCTGATTTCTCCTTACACCTTACAGAATCTCAAGCACAGTTTCCAGAACACCTACACAGATGTGAGAAAAAAAAAAAACCTCCTGGAGATAGAGGAGAAATAATTTCTAGAAATACTTCGAAGGCATGTCAGAAACTATGAGTGTACCACATTAAAGGAAGTCAGCACTGAGGGAATGCTGATATGTTTGTCTTGGAAGCACATTGAGCTGACTGCCAAAAATACATATTTGGCTTTATTTTCCACTCACCTTTATAAATAACAGGCATGTCAAACACCAGACTCTGACTTCTTGGAAAACAATTGGAAACTGTAAATTTGAACAGTCTGCATTTGAAGGGTGAGTAATAATTGCAAAAGGGAAAGGAAGAAGGAAATCATTACTGCACCTAACACTGTTCTTATCCCAGGTCTCTTGATATAAATTATCTTCAAAAGAAAAATGACCATTTAATCATACTAATTCTTCTTGCAGGACTGCTGAGCTTATATTCAGTAAAGCCACTGCCTCATTTTATAAAAAAAAAAAAAAATAGCACAATCCTATTTTATGAAAACACAGAAATGCAATGCTGAATAAAAGAAAACCAAAATTCAATATTTCATTACTGTGAGAATGGCCAATCCACAGATGATCCTTACAAACACTTTATCAGCAAAATTTCCCAATTTCCATGGTTCAACAGGAAGCAGCGTCACTGCTAGCAGTGACACTTGGCAAAATGTCTGAGAACACATAACAGAGATTGAAGTAATTGTTTTATCTCTACATTTTAAGGTGACACCTTAAAGGAAGCAGGTTTTTGCACCCCTGTAAGTGTCAGCTGAGGCAATGAATTAAGAGCTGTTCTCTTGCAGCAGGGCCCGTTCCACCAGGACAAAATCACTGCATGGCAACTCTTTGTTTTCACAGGGCACCGACAAAATCAGGCATAAACCCTTCTCTGTCTCTGATACACTGCAAAGGCAAAGCTTAATTCCATCAAGGGCACACTGGCTCCATCGATTGGATTATTCATTTGGTGTAATGGACTTTGCTTTCTTCCTGCAGCCTTCTCAAAACAAGAACAAAATGAAGATAAATCAGCTCTCACTCAAGGCTGGCAGTCTATAGGTATTTATGGATTTCTGAGCCCTGCAGTACAACAGGAGGGAGGTATTCCCCAAGGATGTTTTCCTCTGCAGTCCTGTTACCCTCCCAGCAGCCCCCCAGCACAGGGATGCACCAAGGAAAGGCTGCAGCCGCCCCTCCCCTTCAGGTCTTTCTTTGCCATCACTGACCCAACTTTGCCTTCCCCAGCACAGGAGCCACTTTGACACCACAGCCCAGAATGATCCCTGTTTGATCCTCCAAGCAGAGCTCTAATTGCCACTTTCCAAGGGAGCACCACCGACGTAATCCCAGTTTGCCACTGGGACAGTTGACGTGGCTTCCATGGATCACCAAGATCCCTTCCCCCATCATTACACTGTGCCCATTACCTTGCAGGCCTGGCCTCATCTTTTTCTCACACAATGAATGAGCTGATTATGCCAACAAACTCAAACCACTACTCCTATGAATGAGATTACAGGTTTATCAACTGCCCCATAAAATGGTAACACTTTCCATCACTTAGTAATTTAGCAGAAAGGGGCTGACTCATTGTGCTGCATCACTGCATTCAGATCGAGGAGAAACCTAGGGCACAACACGTTATGGAGAATGTTGACCTGTGATAATCTCTTTGCAAAGAGGGAAAGAATAACAGAAAGTTGCTGGGCCAGGTTTTCCTTTGACTTATGACACATTGTAGTTGTAATTGAGTTAACTACAATGAACAAACACTAGTCCTGTGCAGAATAGGTACAAAAAAATTTCACACACATTTATTACTCTGTTCATTTAAATCTGAGGTACAAGAGCGGAATGTATGTCTGTGGTCAGTACACCCTGCCTGCATGTGTTTAATGTCTTACAGGGAAAAGGGAATTCAGCTTGCATGAAAACAGCCTGTTTTCTAAGCATTGCACCTGCTGAGGAAAGATAATCGTTGAGAGGAAGATGATGTCCTGGGTAATCACATAAATAAATCAGCACCGACCCCAGAAAATCTCTGATGCTGCCTAATAGAAAAAGCAGAAGACACTCACTCGCTTTCTGCCTTTCCTGGCTTTACTTTAAAGCACTGCCTGTAACCTAGAGAAAATCTTTTTGCAAGCCATTTAGGATTCTCAAAGGGCCAGGTATTTTTTTTTTGAAGCTTTATGGGGAAAATGCATCATGCAATATCTCTCTAGTTCTCCACAAGTAACTGAACAAAGCCAAAGTAAATCAGCAAGTGGCGCGACATGCAAGAACCCAGAAACAAAATGAGCAATGAAATTGGACTTATCACAGAGAAAAATCTGAGCCATTCATTTGAGATGCTTATGTTTGGGTAACCTTTGGAAGAATGTTTGCTGTTCCATTATATAAACAATGGAAATATTAGATAAGGAAAAGAAGCACCACTGCCAAGAAAGCTCCATGCACCCCTTCCAAATCATGAAACACGGGTATGTGATTTTATGGAAATATAACATGCTGCCCGCAGCAGGAGTGTCAAAGGTACAGAGCCATTCCTGCCAACCCCAGTGGGTCCAGGGAGCACAGTTCAGGAACCCCTGGGGCAGCACATCTGCCTGGCACTGGCCCACGGACACATCGGGACACAGGAGCCAAAGGCAACCTCCCTATGGCCAAGCCTTCCAGCTGGGCCAGGCCTGTTGTGCAGGACTGAGCCAGCCCCTGTGCCAAAGCAAACCTGCCACGAGTTTCTCACACACAGCCTCCCCTCCTCGGGCTGCCCCAGCTTTTCCCACCCTGCCAGGCGCCCTTTGGCACCAGGGCTCCCTGTCACTGGGGACAGGCCCAGAGAGCAGAGCTGCAAAGGGACACAAACAGGGAGCTGGGGCTTGTCCCTGCAGAGGAGGGGCAGGAGGAGTCTTTGGGGAGGGTGCAGAAGGAAAGGCTCTGTGCTGCCCACTCTTCCCACAGAGCCACGGACCCCTCCAGCTCCCCCAGAGAAAACGGCAGAGAATCGTAGAATCATCCCATTATTTAAATGAGGATTTCAATATTGTCCAGTCCAACTCCTGTAGAGAGCAGGGACATCTTCAGCTAGGTCAGGGTGCTCAAAGCCCCATCCAACCTGGTGTTAAACATTTCCAGGGGTGTGACATCCCCCACCTCTGTAGGGCAGCTCGATCCATGAAATTCCCTCCTTATACCTAATCTATATCAGTATCCATTCCATACTCCTTCAGGATCAATCCATTACCCCTTCTCCTACCACAATATGTCTTCCTAAAACATTTTTCCCTAACTTTCTTGCAGGCATCCTGCAAATACTGTGAGTCTGCAATGGCTTCTACCTGGGGTCTTCTCTTCCTCAGGGAGAACAAACCCAGCTGGGATACACATGAAGAGTTCTGCAACTGCAACATCCAAATGAAGGAGCATCCAAGACCCCTTTCCTTCCTTCCTAGCCAGCCCCTGATGGACAGAGCCAGCCCCTTTGCCAAGGACAGGTCCCTGGGAGCCTGTTGGGACACTTGGGGCAGCCCACTGATGGAACCACAGGAAAATGCCAAGTTATCCAAGCTCTCAGCAGCTCAGCCACACTTGGCACTGCAGGAACAGCCAGGTGAAATACGAGTTTAAATCTCCTCCGTGGGGTTTTTCCATGCAAGGCCTTGGCCCTGCCAGTGCTGAGGGGATTTTTCATGGCCAGGGCTGTTTTCATTGTTCAAACCAAGCCTTCCGTGTGGGGAGAACATATCCAGATAAGGGCTGGATGTGGACTTGGAGCTTGGCTGCTGCCTGGGGGGTTGGCAAATGGGTCTGAACTGCAAGAGATGATTTGACAGCACAAATAAGGATAAGGAATTAGGCAGTGTGGTGATCCGGAGAGAGGATGAGTGGGTCTGCTCCTACAGGGCTTTTAAAGTGCTGCTTTGAAGGTTTCCAAAGTACTTCAGCTCAACATCACAAAGAAACTCATCAAATCTACTTTCAGACAGATGGCAATGTTCCTTTTAAAGAGATTATAAAATTAATCAAATATTATCCATCCTAACCTTAAATGTAAAATAATGTAAGAAGATCTTGAACTTATGGATAATATTTAATACATGACCAAGTAACAATAAAAATGATGCTATCACCAATTTCTTTACGTTCATGGTCTGTTTTGACAATGTGTTAAAATAAAGCTCAGTCTCTGACAGTCATAGAATCAATTATTTTATATTTCTATTTTAAACTTCTATTTCTCTGAATCAAGTACTTTTCATTTCTTTCCCAATTTCCTTTCCAAATTCTGTGCATCTCTGTGGCTGATTGAACACAGTGGTGCACCTGACTGCAATTCAGTTTGAACCAGCAAGAGCAGCTTCCAAACAGACTATTAAGTTATTAAAGGTGCATTTTAATAGCAGTAAGTGTGAGGAACCAAAACTAACGAGTATTAAAGGCAGCTGGTTAATTTTGTTACATTCAATCTTTCTTCATCTTCTATCTCATCGTTAAAATTGTGAAAGGCTTTTTAGATTGCAATAATGAAAAATAAACACACCTCCCTAGCTGGCCCAATTAATTCTCCCTGCATCCCCCACACATCAAATGCACATTTGAAAAGAGAGAACTTCTCTGGTAGCTCAACTAAGGGCGGTTGTGATGATTAAAAAGTCAGCTTCTACAGTAGAAATATTATCAGTTAACTGTTAATTGATATTGTGTCTTTCCATGAAACCTTTTGATGGTATCCTGAGACCTACAGCCAGAAAAAATAAAAACATAAAATGAAGCTGAAATGTTCTCCCCAAGTGCACTCCACCAGCCCATTTCTAGAACCTTAACCAGTTCTGTATCCAGTCAATACTAAGAGAAAAAACTTCTTCTGTAGTGCTGTAACATCATCACCAACGTGTAACACCTTCTGGAGCGCCTGTTTGGGGTGTGGTTGCACAGATACCACCAGGGAAAGGTTCTTCCTTCATATAAAAATTTAAACAGCTTCACTATACTGCACTGGGGCACGGCCCCAAGGCTGCCAGAGCTCCAGAAACCTTTGGACAACGCTCCCAGGGATGCACAGGGTGGGACTGTGGGGGCGTCTGTGCAGGGCCAGGGGATCCTTGTGGATCCCTTCCCGTTTAGGGTATTCCATCATCCTACACTCAGTGAATTCTTCACTTTTTACATGCACTGGAAATTACTGCATCCAAATATTTTAAGCAAGAAATCAGGGAATTTAATTCACTGACATACTCCTATAAGAAAGAAACATGTTTATAAGGGAAAGTAGATGAAAAAGTTGCCGTAAATTGGTGGGTACTATATAAAATTGTGGGTAAACATAGTTAAGTATCGGAGAGAGTGGATTCCAGTCTCATTTGGCATTCATCCAACTAACTCTTCCCATTTTACCAGCTGTCCTTTATAAGGTATCACTGATGCTCCAGTGGGCCTCGGAGACTCCAATTGCATGGAAAATTGTACAACTGTCAGCACAGCTCTGCCCAAGGGGGGATTCAGCATTGTTTTGCAAAGTGACAGGGCTAGATCCTGCCTATACATGGTATTTCTGGGATAATGAAAGTGAAACCAATCTGAACATAAATATTTTTAAAGCTAATTCAACACATATGTGTATTTTTTCATATAAATTATTTCCATAGATTTCTGGGAGGGTTTTTTTTATGAGCATTTAAATGGGAGCTTTACATTATAATATAATCACTTCAGGGCAGGAAATCCCTCAGGCATAAGTGAGAGCTGGGATCTCCACTGCATCTATAGCTAAAGGAGCAATCAAAGAAAATTTAAACGAGAGACTGAAGTCTCATAACCCATAATAATATTATTAATTTGTTCAGAATGCAGATATTATTCTATTCAACATTCAGCAGACTTCCCCAGCTCCATGCTGAACTGAGGCAGGGGTTCACTGGGAAATGATCCTCACAGCAGTGTCAATGGCACCGAGTTACAAATATGATGTCTTAACTTGAGAAGTTCAGGGCCGTTAAAAAAGTCTCAAAAAGCACTTCTAAGTGTAATTGATGCTACCCATCCATAGGTGAGACATCAAATATTAACATGGGAAATTAATTGAGTCAGCTCTGAGCTCATGACTACTTCTTGCTTTCTAAATAAACCAGTAGATTCAGTTTAGGCCACATTTTACCAAATTATCATGTCCCTGGCAGGAAACATTTTTATTTTTCTCTTCTCTGGAATCTGTTTTAGCACTTATACCACAAAATTACAAGGACTTCATGCAGATAAATTCTGGAAGAGCTTACAAGACAAGGAAGAACCAAGTTCTACAGTCAGGTCCTTTTCACTGTTTCACAGTCACTCAGGACTCCTGCTCAGCCATTTGGTTTCTTCAAAGAAGTTCCCTGCAGTAATTCTTATTTTATATTTCCCATAAAACCATATGAGATGTGCAACACACCAAAGTATGAAAAACAAAGGAAGTTCAGTGACCTGTGCTTCACCAAAAGTGATGCCTGGTTGGAAAAGTGATTTGCAGGCACTGTAGCAAATTGTGGTTTTATGATAAAGGTATTCAATGAGGAATCCACAGTTTGTTGCAGAGAACAAAAGACAAAACTAAGCGTGCCAATAATTAATTTTCAAATCATGTCTGCTTGATGTTAGGATTCCATTTCCACATAAGAAGTGATTATGTTTCTTTTCTCTAAGAATAGTCATGTCTCCAAGTGAATATCCTCTTCACTGAGCTTGAAATCAAGAAAAACAATGGCTTGGGACTTAGAACTAAATATAAGCTAATGTTTGCCATAAGCCTTTAAAGTTTCTCTGTGATGGATACTTTCTCTCCAGTGAAAGTTTCCAGAGTTTCACAAGACATTTCAGAGAATTTTTCCAAGCAAAACAATTAAAAATAAGATGTAAGCTTCATGTGACTGGGAATTCCTATTATGTGATCCACTTGAAAATTAAAACCCAGTGGAGCCTTCACGATTCCAAGGCTATGCTGATTGCCATTTGAAGCTGGAAAGGTTTTTCCCTAATGCACAAGTGATGAAGTGCACATAATGCTTGGAGGAAAGTTACCTTATCTGCAGTATCAGATATAGATTACTGCTGGAGTCAGTGTGCCACGCTGCTGGATCCATACACTCTGTTCCAATATGAGGAATTGAGTTTCCCTGATGTCATAAATTGAACACATAATGCAATTAACATCTCCTTTGAAGTTCACATTGACCAGGTAGACACTAGAATGAGTTGGCAAAACTTAACTGGAGTCACCGCCATGAGCTCGGCTCAGAGACTTCAGCTCTGAATTAATTTCTGTGAATGTGGAATTCTTGAGGCTGAGACATTGATAGCTGCTCCTTTGGGACCCCTCAGCTAGGGTAATTTATGGTATCACACTACAATTGACATGTTTATGATCACACCGATAATTCCAGACTTTGAGGCATTTAAACACTGGAGGTAACTAAATGATTAATTTTAGAAAGAAGAGAATGGAACAAAGCCAAGACTTCTATCTTTGTGAAAAAGAAAAGAACTTGAAATGAACATCTTGGCTACTTTACAAGACTGCAGAAACATTATAGACTGAAAGACTGTGTAATTTCCAAAAGTGTTAATACTCCTTGGAGATGAAAATACAGTGACAAAAATAGACTTTTAGAATAAAACAGAATTTTACTTGCACTTAAAGAGAAAGAAAATTGTATGAGGAGAGGGAAACATTGCCCCATTGTCAATGCTTATGGGGAGCTATTTGGTTTGAGCATTGAAAACCAGACTAATAAATGATCAAGTAGAAGTCCCTAAAAAGACTTAGGAAAATAGATACTGGAAAGTTATGTTTGTGTTATTAAGCATAAGAAAGTATGGAGCTTAGTTTTACACACAACAGAAGTGCAATTAATAAAAACATTGATACAATCACAGACTGATGACTTAAGCAAAATTATCTATGTCAATATAATAAGTGAAGATTAGTAACTGATATATAAATATAAAAAATATATTGATCTACATTGTATCATGATGTGCATCTCAGAAGATCATTTCAGACTCTCAAGCTGTCCAAATACCTAGAAGCTGTCTTGAAGCAACAATTTTGCACCTTCTTATCCCCAGGAGCACAGAAATTCAAGTCTCTTTCAATGCCTAAAATATGTGCTGATTTTTTGGTGTCATTTTAAGGACGAATTAATGCATTTAGCTGTTAAAACAAGAAGCACTCCTTTCACCCTCATGCCAGCTTTAGTTATATTTGGCCTGGTTTACCTTCTTTCTTAGAAGATTCTTGTTTTATTGTTGGGAATAATGGCAGCTCCATGAGAATTCTGTTCAGGTAGGAATCAAAACCTCTTTTTTCGCTGTCGGGAGAGCATTTACACAAAGTCCCCTAATTCAAGAGAAGTGAGAAGCGCTTACCTTCTGTTGGTGATGTCTTCAGATGTCTGCAGAGCCCCTCTGTTTCCCCATAAGTCTCTTTAATTTTTACTACTGCTTCTGTCCCTCGGAGTTCCATGAGGGAGCGCAGTTCCTGCAGTGTGCACCCAAACTCTCCTGCATGGTTGGCCTCATTTCTTTGGTTCTTGGAATAAAAATCGCTATTTGTCATGTCACCCATCGTGGCTAGTTATATTGCTCCACTCGTTGTAGTTGAAACAATCTTAAAACTGTTTAAAAATTGAAGGAGAGGAATCTCGAATTCCAAATCGGAGAAATTAAAAAGAATCCCGCGTGTGTCCGGCGAGCGACGTGGAGGATGCTCCTGGCGTGGAGGGTGTCCCTGACAGACTGGAGGTCACAGAACGGCTGCTCTCAAGGCTGCAGACCAGCTCCACTCCATTCACCATTTCCCATTATGTTGCACCCAAGCTGTAGAATCTACATGGTCATTTCTTCCTCTGGACCTTTGGGAGCAAGCAGAAAGGACTCATTACAAGGTGGGACATGGGATGGCGTCAGACGGGATGTGGCATCTCAGAGGAGCTTGCAGCACCACGGTGGGGTGTCCTGGAGGTGCTGCAGGTCGGCAGCATCCCCCCCAGGACAACACCGCCTCTGCCTTAGATAAAGCTCTCCGCAGCTCGAGCACCAATAGCAGCGAGTCCAAAGAGCAGCCTCTAAATGAGATGAGTCATGAATATTAATTAGTGAGCGATTAGCCCAGCGTGCAGGTTGCACCCCCAGTACGTGCTCTGCTCCATACAGGCACCCCAGGCTGTCCTCTGACCAGAACAAAGGCTCCTGAGAAGGCTCCGAGGTTAACAACGGGTTAAACGCTACCAGTTTCCATAATGGGTTAAACCAAAACTGGCTTTTAGCACAAGGGCGGTGAAACTTGGGGGGCAAAACTACAGAGTCACCATCACAAATGCAGAATATATTTGAATACATTAGGTCTTGCAGCCTTGCCTTGTGTGCAAGCGAGCACAGCATGGATGCAATGGGATGTCTGCGTTGGGAGAGGCAGAGCTCTGTATGAGGAGTCCTTTCCCCTGAGCCCAGCCACCAGCAGGCACAGACACACACAGCATGCTGCTGGGCTCTCTCTTTTTAATTCTTTTTGCCTTTTTTTATTTTCTTTTTTATGGGCAGTATTGAACGAGTCCCATTTGTACCATCTGGGAGACAGCTGATTACTCGCTAAAGCCAGCCTTTAAAACCTGTTTCCCCTTCCCATATTCTAATGAAGTTGGTTTAAATACTGCTGAAACCAGCTATTATATTTGGCATGCAGAGTTTTAACAGAGATTAAAGGTTTCTTTTTTGCCTCAAGCTGGTTAGTGTGAGTGCACTGTCTAATCTAGAGGTCTCAGAATCATTTTTATAATAAAAAGGATCTTTCAAAGGGCACCTCAGCAGCCTAATAACTGACCAACCTGTCACAGGCAAAGGTCACACGTTGAACTTTCTAGGCACAGCAATCCCCAGTGGAAATTACAGATAAATGCCCATATAAAGCACATCAAGAGGAGCCCAATGCCTTTCAAGTCCTAGTTTTATATTTGTGCAATAATTTTAATCCCCCACCCAGCTACAGTTGACGTAACACATTGGGTTTGCCATTTCCACTCTCTAAAGACATTGCCATTGCTCTGCAGTGACCAAGATCAGACCTGTGTGAGCACTAATTTGGAATTACCTTGCTCAATTAACAAAACTGAACCTCTACCAGTCCTCTCCTTTACAGCTTCAAACCTCAACATTCCTTTGACTTCTGTGGAGAAAAAAGTTAAAGAGGAAAAAAAAAAGGAAGTTCAAGTTTCACTATGATATTACAAACCAAAACTCAAATACCAGCCAACTGCTACGCATTTCTTCCACCCATCCTATTTACTGATGTATCTTCCAGTGCTAAGAACTTCTGCCACCCTCAATTTCACATATTGCTTTTCACATTCATAAGATGAGAATTTAAGCACAAAATGTTTTTACAGGAAACAACAAAGAGAAACTAGAAGTAGCAATTAAAAAGGGTCTTCATTTGCCAAGCAGGAGATGGTGAACCACACTCTCCTCTCCATGGCTGCATCCTGGGCCCTGCTCAGCCTCAACCCCTCCCCAGGTAATCCCCTATATACAGCAGGAAGAAAAGGCCTTACTCACACTATTGCTTTGTCATTTTGTAAACAGGATGGATCAGTATTCCAAACAGAAATAGCATCAGCCTGCAGCATTATTTGGGGAAAAAATTGCAGGCCAGAAATGTCACAGATGCCCAGTGAAACAGGCTTCATCCCAGGAGGCAGCACAGGGCTCCTCCTTCCTACCAGCAGCATCCCAGGCTCTGCCTGCTGCCAGCCACAGCAAAATGCAGATTGAGGTCTGATTGTCAGAAAGACTCTGAGGCTGCAGTGATGATAACAGATAGCTGAAATAACAGGCTGCTCTCTACTTCCACTGCTTAAAAAAAAAAAAACAATAAAGTCTGCTCCCAAGTGCAGTTCAGGGTTTTGAAAGCTGAGCACCTCAAACAGCCATGATTTTAAGAGAAAAGAAGATGGAAAAAAACATTGCTGTAATTTAAAAAATATATATTTTAAACGTTGCTCTAAAATAATAAAACTGTTTTTAAACTGTTTTATAACACCACAGAAAAAAATCCAGAGAAAAATTTTGAGTGTTTTCTGAAGAGAACAATCTAACAATTTCATTTCTGATGCAAAGGGTACTAAACACAGCATTAAAGACATTTTCTCCATGACCTTTCTGTGGGATGTGTCCACTCCTCTCAATCAAAGCATCTCTTTAGGCTCCCTGTGCTATAAATTAATATATTTTTTCTGTTCTTAGAAATACATTGTCATTTGTCAGCCACAGCAGGACAGTGTTGTTGCTTTTCAGCATGCGTCATTTGCCTGCTTAATATTTAATTTCACCTCCAATTAAATATTAACCAATAAGCAACAAATATGAAGTTTACACTTCCTTCAGAGCTTCCAAACCAAATCACTGGCAGTCTGTGCTGCTCATGACTCACCTAATGCTGTGCCACCAGGGAAACACCACTTCGTGTTTCTGAGAGGCAGATGGAGAATCACAGCAGGCACAGAGTGTGACTGACATTATTCCCTGCTAATGCAGCTCCCTAATCCCATGGAACAGGATCCTCAGGCTCCATCCCATCCCAAAATCTCTCCTAGCCAAAGCCCAGCCCCCTCGCCAGGCTGGCAGGACTGACACGCTACCACCTCACCCCTCCTAAGTGGTGAATATTGAATATTTCTTCACCAAAAGGAACAGAAAAGTTGTAGCTGGCATGTGGCAATATTCCCATCATGGGGCTTTGCATTCTTAAAATACATCCAGATAGCACAAATGGGAAAATTAAGAGTCTCATCCACAAGAAATGCTATTATTACACTGGTGGTTTGCAGGTTTTTGGGGTGAAGGTGAGGGAAGGGGCTATTTTACAAAAAAACCTCACAATATTGATACTTTCAAGATGTTCTACATGTTCTAGGTATTGATGTTTTCAAGATGTTCTAAGTGAACTACCAAGAAATCCTGACTGAAGAAGGTGATACTGGCACATTTTTTCAGTCAAAATTATCTAATATCCTAAGGACTCAATAAATAAAGTGAGCTGGATTTCACCTGCTGCTTTTTCTGCTCTATCCATGGTGGGTTCAGCAGGTTTAATCCATAACCAAAATCTTCCTGGAACATAAAGAGGCACCATCCCCAAATCCTGAGGGCACAGCTTTCTGCACCATCCTAGAACAGGGTCACCTCCTCCTCTCCACCAAATCTCCAGATTTGGTCTCATCACTCCCTGTGAGAACAACTTGTAGGGAAAATGTCCTTCCTCAGACACATTCAACAAAAGAGAAATAAAAACTCCAGTAAATTAATTTCACACACAAAACTACTGGTTTTCCCAGACAAAAGCAGTCACTTTTAATGAAGGTTTTTTAGTTTTACTTATTCTTCCCAATGCTTCTAGAACTAGAAAATTAAGTAAAAGAAGTCCCAAAGTGCACTTTGAAAACAGCAGACTGCTGTGGAGCAGAGATAAAATCCCAACCCACTTAGATACAACTCAGGTAACAAAAAACTTCATACTCAGAACACCTGAGTAAAAAAAAAAAAAAAAAACACCATCCTTATTTTCCTCATTAAAAAGTCAGAATATCAGGCCTGTTCCTTGGTCTGGAACTTTGTCAAAGATGGATTTTTTTATTGTAGAAATTGCAATATAAACTTGAGCTGGCTATTTGGTTGGGCTTTTTTTGTTTTCTTTTCCAGAGTTACAGTGTCTGGGGGAAGAGGCTTCCAGTCCTGTAGAGCCCAAGTCAAATATTTTTAATCTCCTAGCTGCTTAGAGGAAATGCATGCCAATTAAAACAGAAGCAATTTGGATGAGCTAACTGCAGGCCTGCTGGGAAAACTATTCTTTGATTTCCCTAATCAGGAAAAGTCTCATCTTGGAAGCTTGTAAATATTTTCACAGTGTGTTAGAATGTAGATATCATCCCCAAGTATTCTGACATCTGATTTCATTCAGGCTTCTACTGGCAGGAAAGTTAACAGCAATATAATGAACCAGATTTCACCAGAGCAGAATCCCAAGACTCCAAGACTTGCATTTCACAGTCCTTAAAGTCTGGACAGATAAAAAGGATATATTTTTAATTTGCCTGTTTTCTCTGAACTGTCACCTGAGGTGATGGTAACTCTGATTTCACAGTTTGCTGTGGGGAACTGTTTGAATTGCAGGTTAAAGGGTGATCCCCTCTCAGCCAGGACAGAGATCTGCACAGCCCAGGCTCTGCTCACTCCTCCTGCAGCTGGAAGGTGGCACACACAGCTGGTGCTCCAGGAGTTAAACTCAGGGAATTAGCACTTCCCACCCCTCCACAGGGAGCATTACTGCCCCACTTGGGCTTCATTTGGCTGGAAATAAAATTCCAGCTGAGCCCTATAGACAACCCCCAAGGAAGGGGAGGGGGTAAGCAGTGAAATGTCACATTTTAGTGAGTACAAGGTGCATAACCAGATTCTTCTGTATTCACTGGTACCATTCCTTAATAAAGCAGGACTGGAAGCGGATTTAAGGGAATTTTCCCTTGAGTCTGAACAAAATCATATGAGATGTTTTGGAACTAGAGTTCCTGGGAGCAGCAGGGCAATAACTGATTGCAAAGGATGAAAACCTCACAGCAGACCTCTGCAAGGGGGAAAGAGTTGAGAAGGTAAACCATAACCTGCTCTGTAGAGGCCTGCAGATATACGAAATAAATCAGGCAGGGCCCAGCTGTGGCATCTTTGCGTGGCAAAGCCAAAATGTTCATCCATTTGTGAACACGATCTTCATGGAGCAGAATGAGGAAAGGATTCTCTACCCAGCAGCAAAAAAGCTGATTAAATGCACTCAGCAATGACTAAACTCACACCCTCTTACAAAAAGAACCAAAAAACAAAAACCACACTGACTTTGAAGCTCAATTATCAGCAATACACAAGATGCAGAAGGAACTAAGGAAAACAACCATCTGAATAAAAGCTGGTTGGCACCTTACAACAAGTGAAATTTTTGTTTAATACCAGGAAGCCAAGAGTAGATAAAGAAAGAGAAACTGAACTTTTTTGCTGACACGTTCTCTGAAAATATTCCTGGCTTCATCCCTACATTTCCTCATGAACTGGAAGTTGTCTTACGTTAACCTGTCCATCTATAACCAAGCTGTGCCTGCCCCATCCCTGGAAGTGCCCAAGGCCAGGTTGGATGGGGCTTGGAGCAATCTGGGATAGTGGAAGATGTCCCTGCCCATGGCAGAAGCTGGAATAAAATTGTCATTTGGGTCATTTCCAACCCAAACTAGTCTGTGATTCTGTGATCATTCATTCATGATGAGCACACACAGATGAGACATTCATTCAGTTGTTTTCAGACAGAAATATATTTCCCCTGATAATAGGATGACATTAAGACAATTAAGTTAAAGTATTATTTTAAAAATATTGCAAAATGAAAACATAAAAAAAAAAAAATCACAGGCAATTGCCTGTTACAATCCCTTAACAACTGTTCCAGTCTTTCAGCATGAACCTGAGCCTCCAGTCAGTACCAGTTTCATTATCAGGTAGGATAAATAAAAACTATTCCATGCCTCCTGTAGACACTGCTGAATATTTGAAGGCAACAAAAGCCTTGTCACATTAGAGAGACCTAAAATATCATTAATTCTGGTTCTACAATAAGCATGTTTATTTAGGATTTCTACCAAAGGGAATCTTGCACAAACTGGCTGATTTTTCTTTTCTCCATGTTGTATTAGTGTAATGAGGGGAATTGAAATGAGGGTTGTGAATTAAAGCACCTGCAGCCCCTGCTGCAGTGCACAGTTATTCAGCCTGCATTTGATCCCAAGCCTTCCCTCTGCTCCTCGTGGAAATGGCTCCAGCAAAGCCAAATGAACTCCTGACAGCAACAAAACTGCTTTAAGGGAATCAATTCAGGCCCATTAAATACCGAAATGACTCCATCAGTGACTTCTGGGGGACTGCAGCAGCTCCTGCAGATGAAATCCTTCCTCCCCTGGTGCCAGAGCCTCTGTAGGAGCCTCCCTCTCTGCCTGCAGAGGTGGGATCTGCCCTGAAAATGAGATTTTTTTTCGCTAAAGGCTGTCCCAGCCATCAGTTTTCAGAACTCTCTCTCTCACGCCCTGCTGGTGCTAACATGAATTTATGATCTTTTGCTTCCAGTGCTCAAATGAAAGGTTATTTGCCATCAGCCACTCATTCTCTTGAGGCTCCAACCCCCCACTGCAAAGCAGGTTTGGGGTTTCTTCCATTCACTGCCTTCCTACACGCCACATATCCCCATTCTTTGGGGTTGTGTTTCTGGCACTGAAAAGACCCATTCTACAAGCTTTAGAAAATTCATGTTTTCATGTAGAATTGATTTTATAAAGCACAGCTGTTGCAAGAAGTGTCAATTTCGAAACTTTCTTATCACTTTAATCAAAAACAAGCTGGGAAAAAAAAACAAAAAAAAATAGGGATATTCAGACTTAGACACTCAGCATTAAATAAAGCAGATGTTGAAAACATAATTAAATTAAATGCTCTAAAAGCAGTAGGTTATCAGGTAAGGAGCATTTCCCAGCACAGATTCCAGCATTACTTCCAGAGAGGGGGGAAGCCTTTTTATAGCTGAAAACACCCCAAGGATTTACTACAGTGCTGCTACATCACAGAGGGATGTTAGAGAGCAGCTCCTCACCATCATCTCCAGGGCAAAATATTCAAAATTTCTTCCTTGGGCTGAGGTGCCTTTCTTTTCTCCCCCAAAATTATAGTTCTGTCCAGTCATTACTGTTTCAACCCAGGGGACGAGAATAAAAAAATCCTATAAAAGAAAAGAGCCCAAATTCACCAGGCTATAATTTAGATCTTCTCTTGACTTTGCTCCACTAAAAGCAAATTATTGGCACATGAACATTAAAAAGATGAGGCATTCTACATCTGCCCTTCATCTGTGTGTTTCACAGACTACCAGATTCCTTAAATCTAGACTCTGAGTTACCATGTGACCTTTAGCTGATTATCAGCTTGGTGCACACAATGTCAGGGAGCTCCAGGAGCCTGTGTGCCTAAAATAACTAATTATAGCTCATTTTATCAGAAAATTCTCCAGAACATTTTAAAAGAAATAGATTTTCCAGCTCCTTCCAAACTAAAATTCCAATCGAACCTTTTCCTGCTCCATCCCACCTAGAATTTTTTGGCTTTTGTTCAGTCTCTGAGTTTGGTTCCTAATTATTACGTTTTTTAGTCTATTACTAATGATTGCATTATAAAAAAAATTAAATGGCCTCTCTAATCTTCATACCTTGAGACTAACCCAATATTTAATACTTTGGTAGAAATTGCCATTTCTCCGGATTGGTCACATCCATCTTGACCTCTTTTCACATTCCTTTCTCAGATTTTTTAGCAATATTTTACAGGCACTTTCAGTCCTAAATATTGAGATTAATGAAGACAATATTACCTACAACTGAACCACCTATCAGGTTTTTAATCAATAAACTGCAATTTCATTTCATGATTCATCTGTGCTCCCAGCACTACCTTGGGGGCTGCATCAACCCACGACTGGTTCAAGAGTTGTGAAATGGAACTTGAAATATTTCCAGTCCTGGACAGGACTTTGTCACATCAAAGCAAACTCAAAGACTTAAAGGAGGCCTGGACTTGATTACTTTTTAAATAAACTAGAGCTTTTTAAATAAACTGAAGCATTCTCCTGCCTTCTTAGGAGCATGAGGAAGTGCAGCAGAAGTGCACTCATTAATGTGAAATAGAATCTTGATGGATTGCTTTTACTAAAAAGTTGACAGGTATGGTGTTTTCCATAAATATGGATCTATGAGATAATAGAGAGAATAAAAACCTGGGGAAATCCATAACTGGCCAGCTGTAGAGAAATTCATTTTGTTGTGACATGATCTGAGCTCTGGAGGTTAAAGCACCTTTCCACTTTTAACATCCATGCTATTGTAGCATGATCACTGTTGACACTCATATCCCTGAGAAAGAAGCTCCAATTTCTACATAACAACCCAAGGGAGACCATTAAGGGAAAAGAAAAAAAAAAGAAAAAGAAAAAACAAACCCTGGCCTTGTTCTGCTGTTCTCTCTGTCCTTCTGTCAGCATCTATCACATAAATCACCCAGCCATTAGCAGGGAAGATGACTGACTGACTGCTGTTGTCTATAAAAGTCAAGAAAATCTAAGCAGATTTAACAGTCCTTTAGCCAAAAGACAGGAGACCACAGCACAGCCACACAGACATGGAATTACATTGCTGTGTTAACCAAAAATGCCATAATTTCAGTGTAATACATGCAAAGTCTTTTAGCTACGAGAGGCTTCAAGACTGACTGCAGAAAAATCCAATTTTCCAGGAGTTACCCTTATTTTTCAGGTGTGTGATTGCTCAGCAGGTGAAATGCTGAGCCTCAAACAGATCATGAAAAACACCTGGTCCAAGGGAAAAAAAAGGAAAAAAAGAAAAAGGAAAAAACCACCCCCACTAAACAAACGAAACCAACTTCCACTCCAGATTAAATTTGCAGACCTCTCTTCTGCCACCTTGGCTTCACTCTCTTAGGCATTTTCTTATAATATTAATTAAGGATATGAAGACATTAAGCCAATGCTGAAGGTTTTAGTGCAGCACCATTGCTTGTTAATGAGATCCAGAAAATTGACCTTCCATGCAAACGGAGCGCAAGCAGAAATATAAAAGAAGAAGAAAACAAAATATAAAAGTAAATCATTTGGTTGTTTAAAAGCCCCCAAACAATATATAGTTATTTAATGGCTGAATGGAAATATATGCAAGCAGAATTGGAAGAGGCACATTTTTCACTTGCACCACTCCCATAAAGGCTGAAAAAGCAAACTGCAAGCTATAATCTGCTTTTCAGAACATATATCTACAGTTTCTTTTTGTTAACAGTGAAAAGAACTTTTGCATCTTTTTCTTAAAAAAAAAATAAAAATTCTTACATAAGCCTGGGTTATTTTATTCTTGGGATGGGATGCAGTTCTCTAAAATGAGAATAGAGAGACGAAATTATAACTAACAGGGGCCATCTCAGAAAGATTTTTGTTGCCAGCTGCACATTTGATGGCAGGAGATCATTTTAGTTAACCAAGGGCATAATCCCAAGCCTGTCCTGCTGTGTGCCTGCACACTACAGAGCATTGCTACTCCACCTCACCTATTTATCAGGATTCAAAAGCAGCAGGTGAAAGTATAACAAATTTAAAATCAAGCTTTAATAGGTTATAAACTGCTAAAAATAAACTACCAGTAGTTTACCACCACCAGTACACAGAGCAGAGTTCAGCTCCTATAAAACTTGGCATCTCTTCAAACCTCCTTTATGCCACTGAACTCTCAGACTATCATTATGGAACGACCACAGGTAAAGAAAAATAACTTTTTAGCTTTGCTCCATCTTATGGAAAGTAAGTTATGTGGTAGACGAAAAAAGCTTTTCCCCCTCCAAAGATAAATTTGCTTCAAGCGTATTCTGTTTTGTTTTTTTTTTTTTTGCTAAAAAAAAAAATCCATCTAAATATTTTTTACTGTCACAGCTTTATAATTTTTTCTTATAAACCAGCCCCTCTTTGCTACTAAAGAGAGATCCAAATCTGGCCAGCTTTGAACTCCAGCTCCACATCCTCAGCCATGGGCTTGCAGGTAACAAAAAGCTAGAACAATAAATTGCAAGCGACGTGATGATTTGGGCAGAATTTCTTTGCAGTTTTGCAGAGAGTGGAAGAGAGAACACCCACTTCATCTGTCCCCAGCTGAAATGAAAGCTAAGAGGCCACAGCCCTCCCCAGCTGGCTGATTTCTCTCACCTGCCAGGAAAACCACAGGTGATTCTAATCCCCTTTAATCAGGGGAGAAGAAGGGGAAACCCTTGGATAAGCTCAACCCAACAGCCCTCAAGGCAGTTTTAATCACTAAGAAAATCAAGTATAAACATATTTTCTCCCTGGTGATTCAGAAGATCTGCCCTGTAAGGCAAGAGAAGTAGAGCTGCTGGAGAGGTGAGTCTGCACCATGAAAATCCATGTGAGAGGAGGAGAGGGGAGAAAATCCATCCTTGCAGGACTCGGGTGTACAGTAGGAACTGCCAGCCAAGGTCACTCCTGAGAAAGAGAGCAGCCAAAAAGGAGGTTTTAAATCTCAGTGGGCATTAGCTGAAAGACACACAGTGATGTTCTGCAGAGCTTTTAAATAGGACATGCACAAAGGGTTCCAAGGAGATGGCTATCAGGCAGCCCCATCAAAATACCAATTTGGTTTTTTTTGCCCAGGTTATTGTCATCCACGGAGAATCACGAAATCATTTTGGAACAGAAATGAGTAAGTACAATTTGACAGAAATCACAGCCAGGCCCTGCATAAATCCCTGACCAAAATGGCCTTGCCAGCACCATCTGAGGACATTTGAGAGCCCCCAGGCAGAAGGAAGGAGGGGAGAGGACCCTGCCCAGGAGCTGCCAGGGACACTTGCAGAGGGCACTGGGCACCGTGGGACTCCAGCTCCTCTCCCTGGCACCAGCTCACACCACCTGGCCCACGGGAAGGCACTCTGGGGACAGGCATATGCAGGCAGAACTGGCACAGTAATGCTAAAAACTGGCTCATTAAACCTGGACATCCAACAGGAAGAATAAAAAAATAACAATTAAGGAGTTTGGGAAGAGAAATTTCCAAAGCCAAGTGTTCTCTGCATTCAGCTTGAGGGAAAGCATCAATTTTAGCAGAGGGGAAATAAAATAAAAAACCCATTCTTCCCTCAAAAACATACATGAGTACAGACATTACTCTCTTTCTGCTTCACAGAAGCAACATTTGGAAAACGACTTAACCTTTCTATTTTTATCTGGGTGCATTCAAATTACCAATAATGTACAACATGCTGTAACAAAACCACTGATGTAGGGTATAATTTTCCCTCAAGCACATTATCCTAGCTGGTGGCTCAGAAAAATAAGCTGATAAAACAGCAGCAGACATCAATTGATGGATAAAAAGTGATCACAGCTATGTAGAATGTTGCTGCCCAACCTTAAAATCATACAATTAGCCAAAAAATACAAGCTGTAGGACAGGACATAGCAACAACCATGCATTAGCTAGGAGGTCATCCCAAAAATCCTCCTACAAACACATTTTTAGGCAGACCAGCAGATTATTGCCTCATAATTTAGCTATTAACACACAGATTTATTTTAAAGCCATCATCATGCCTGGTACTTCTATTAAATATCTTCTTCCCTGTCAAGTTCAATCGGGATCTCATCCTAACCATGATGAGCTTTTAATTTTCTGTGCTATTAATAGCAACTTAAAAATAAAATGTTCTCTTTTGAAGCTATAAAGCTGTAACTTTCTTTAGGAGCTGCAAGGGGGAAGAGAGATTAATCTTCCTACTCTGCATCTCTTAAGCTACATTAGTTATCTGCATATATGGGAAAAAACCCAGGAGAACAAGGAAGAAACAGGAATTTTCTCTAAGAATCCCTTAATATCACTCCCTGTAAGGATTTCACGTGGCTGCAACACAGAAATGAAGAATCACCAATACACAAGTAATAAATACTTTAATTGCCAGGTAGATTCTGAATCCTTCTCAGTGACTCTTGTGCCCATCATCAAGAGATAACCGATTAATGAATGACATAATTAGCTGCAGGATGCACAGAGTCCTGTCCAGCAAAGCCCTTCAGCAGATGCTCAAATTTCAGCACAATTGGGGTCCTCATTAATTGCCCAGCAAATGAAGAAAGATGGGAAGCTGGAGATGAGCCTCATGGCCCTCTGTGACCATCTGACACATGGATCAGATGCTTCCAGCTGCTCTTCCTCAGCTGCCTCCTCCCAGCAAGGGCAGAAGGGAAGGTACAAAGCTGTTCCAAGGCCTCTCTGGGTCTGTAGGAACAAAATGAATGCAAAGTGCTGCCCACTCCCTTTCAGCATCCTGCTGCAGTGCTGCTTGCACTCACAAGGGATGACACAAGGAAGGTCAGCTCCAAAGCTCCCACCACAACCACAGAGCCCCAGCAGCTGCACAAAAGACCCGAGAAGACTCTGGGGAGAGCTCAGAGCCCTTTCCAGTGCCTAAAGGGGCTCCAGGAGAGCTGGAGAGGGACTGGGGACAAGGCATGGAGAGATAGGACAAAGGGAAATGGCCTTAAACTGGAGGAGGGCGGATTTTAATTGGATTTAGGAAGAAATGCTCCCCTGTGAGGGTGGGCAGGCTCTGGCACAGGTACCCAGAGCAGCTGTGGCTGCCTCTGGATCCCTGGCAGTGCCCAAGGTCAGGCTGGACAGGGCTTGGAGCACCCTGGGACGGTGGGAGGTGTCCCTGCCATGGCTGGGGTGGAGTGAGATGGGTTTTAATTTCCCTTTCCACCCAAATCACTCTGGATTCAATGATTCCATGACCTTGGGACACCACAGAGGCCCTGGGCTGCTTTGGGATGTATTTTCTGTAAGTGCCTCAGTTCTTGTGACCTCTCTTTTAGGATATGGGCCCTGCCACAGCTATTGAAGCCTATCTTTATCTAAAGATTGGAACACTGAAGTGTGTTTTAATGAGGGATAAACTGAGACCATCTGGATGTCTCAGCTGCTACAGAGCATGATTGTTTGCTGATTTTAACCATGGCTCTTGCAGAGAACATAGACCTGTGTTGCACAAAGTGCACGAGCTCAGCTTGATTTCTCCTTGTAATCAAATGTGTTGATCTAAAATCTGTTTTCAGCAAATTACTTGTCTGTATTGGGAACAGCTCCCTCCTCATCTCTTCAGCACAGTGATGGAGATAAGCAGAGACAATTGAGTTGAAAACGTATTTTTGTGAGGGGCTGCCAGTGAAATCTTCCATTTTGGAACACGACCACCATTTACTCACAAACTACATACCAGGTACCAACTCAAAATCTGGGATTTTATTTCTTTTTCTTTTTTTTACCAAGGGTTTTGGTTTTCTTTTCTTTTTTTGTTGGGGGTTTTTTTTTGTTGTTTTTTTTTTTTTTTACAGAGATTTTTTGTAAAAAATTGGTAATTACTTGGTCCCAGTTGAATGTTGGTGGCATGGGGACAATCTGCATTTCTTTATGCACATATTTCAATACTTAAGTGTTTTGAATACTGGATAACCGTATTGCAATTAAGCTTCAATAGATCATTTGTTGACCCTGTAAATATCCTGCTAGATAAATAATGAGTTTATTTGGGAAGGTAAAGTAAGAAACTATACAAAACCACAACAAAATTAATGGTGAGCAAAAGAAACTGTGAAAATAATTCTGCAGATTAATTATTAGAATATTGTCTCAACAGCTGAGGTTTCTGTCAATTCTCAAATTAAACAAAACCAGCAGGAGATCCAATCCAAATTTCCCATGTTCCCACAGATTCTTTCCATGTCAGAAGACTACAGGCACTGAAAACATCTCAATTCTAAAACCTTCAGCAAACTTTACAACTACTTTTCAAGAGACCAGGCCTGGGTCTGGAAGTGGGGGTGGAGTGAGTATGTAATGACTTCGACCCAACACCTCAGCCAACAGGCACCATGAACAATTTGAGACTGGAACATTCTGTTTAAATAAAGGTGCTGTTAATTATGCATTCACAAGGAATGACACCTGTAACTTCAAATTCCAAGCAGATCTGAAAATTAAAAGAGTAAAAGCAACAAGTGTTCTTGTAAGAAGAGCTACTCCAGGGACACTGAGATCAGAAGTAATTTAGCATATTGTAGCATGGTTTTTTCACCCTTTTTTAATCTAAATAAAGTTTCTGGAAAAGAAATTTCTATCTGTTGCTTTTACCTCCCAAAAAGTGATCCAACACAGAATGCTCTGGCTTTTGACTATAAGATGATTATTTGAAAATTGAATTCTATCCTGTCTTCTTTTCCTATCAGAGTATCAATAAATGCTTAAAAGGGAATTTCTGGAAGAGATATCTTGAGATGCTTGGGAGAAACACCCCCCAAAACACCAAGATAAGCTGATTGCTCCCATTTATTAGGCTCCATCTGGCACCAGGGGACATTGCTTTATTGATTTGTTGGGCTCAGATTCCTTTCAGGGACAACACATAAATACCTACAAAGATTTCAGCTGGTTACTACTTTGATTCCCACTTCTAAACCCAAATGGTTTGGATCATTTGAATTCATGTCACCCGTCACCAGTGGCCATCCCAGATGTGCTGGAAAGCCACATCCTCCTCTCTGACACCAGGCCCACAAATATTTCATACTAAAGGATTCCCAAAGAAATTAATTCTGGCATTAGAGACGTGAAGACATCCAATGAACCAATAAAATTAAATCTCTCCCTCTACAGGTAGAAGTGATAACAAGGAATTACCAAATTCTCCAAAGATCCAGGCTGAACATGCCTAAAATAGCCAAAGTTATTAACCATAATATTATTAACCTGTAATATTATTGGTCATATCTGTGCCTTGATGTGTTCAAGGTGTACCAAGTTTTAAAACAAGTTTTAAACACTGGGATTTCTGTGATTTATCTGTTTGAATCAAACCCCCTGCATTGACATAACACCTGAAATGTGCAAGTTAACAAAAGACAAAATCCAGTTGTTTCCAAGGTTTTCACACCCATCAACTCCTACATATTTCCTAGAGAAGCAAACTCACACCTCCTGCAACAGCTTTGGTTTTCTCGGTTATGTTTTGTGAGCCCATCTGAAATAATTCAGACACCAGAAAACTGAAATTACCGTATTTCTAATAACTTTAAGCAATCTCCCAATCTCTTTTTTTTTTAATTAGAAATCCCAGAATAAAAGGGAATTGTCAATTCTTTGCATGTTTAACTACAACCCCCAAAAAATAAAAATATAAGCTTATCTCAGAAAATTTAGCAAAACTGATCAAAGCCAAGCCCACGTCTCTGATTTGCATGCACCTAACCCACATGCCATCACAAAATGCAGATCCAGCCCACGCCTGATGGCAGCGAGCAACTCTGCCAGGTTGGGGATTAAAAAACAAGATCCCAACTCTTGCTTCAGCCTATCTCAATCTGGTGCTCCCTATGTAAATCAGTGCAGGTTTTTTAGCATTTTAAATCAAGACAACTTTTGTTCACATATGCTCCTGTGATTATTGTTTTGCCTTCTTTGAAAATGAGCAGAAAACACTTCCTCAGATGTGTTCCTTAATAACCTTCTGTTTATCTTGCTTTTTGTCACTTCTTGCAAGAACAAAACTTCCTAAGTTCTAGCACAGCCATTTTAAAAAAGACTTGGTGTCAAAAAAGGTTTGTTGAAATAGAGTGAGTGGAACAGACCCTTCCCATCCCTGTAACAGCAACTCCAGTGACCTTGAGGAAAACAGACAAATAGGAAAAACACGCAGCTGTCATCTAAACCTCTTTAACTCTTCCTGGAAGCTGCAGTTGCCCAGTGTCACCCTGAGACTGCCAAGAGGATGTGCACCTCATTTAGAGGGGCTGATGCCTTTTTGGGCTGCCTAAAAACAGAGGCCAGGCAAAACTAAGAGAATAAAAAGCAGTTGTATTTATTGAAGGGCCTTCAGGTACATTTTGGGATACACCCAAATTGGATCATGGGTCACAGGTTTTTATACTTTTATAAGTTTGGTCCATTTGCATTTTGGGGTTAATCTTCCAATTCCAGCTGCAGGTAATGAAGTCACTGACCCCAGGTTTGCTCCCCCAGGTCCCTTTTGTTCCCATCCCTGGGGCTGAGGCACTGAGGTGTCCTTGAGTGCCAGGCCTGGAGAGGAATTGCTGTGCCTGCCCCAGATGGGGAAGCTGCAGCTGGCCCTGTGTGTGGAGTTTGGAGTTACACACTAAAGAGCTGCAGGAGTACAAATAGATGGAAAATAGAAAAGCTAAAATGATGCTAAGGCATCATGGAACCACTCCTGTGGCACTGTGTGTGCTCACATTGTGCATTTCCACCCCAGTCAGGAGGCAGTGACACAGGCAAAGCTCTGTGTGTGTGTTTGCCCCTGCTCAGCTGCTGCTCTGCTTGACCTGAGCAGCCACTGGCGAGCACAGGCAGCAGAGTTTATTTGCTGATTCTGTTTACCCCACTGTCAGTCAAGATGTAGGATGATGCTTAAACAGGCAACAGTCAGATTAATATAATTGAGCTGCAGCTCAGAGCAGCCAGGCAGCCGTGCTGGAATGGCAAAGCTCTATTCCCTTATGATTAAAACCTCCCAGGCTGCTATCAGTGTAAAGACACCAAACCAGGGATGCACAGGGGACCCAGAGATGGGAGCGTTTCCTTTTGGGAGCAGCTCACCAGCTCGAGAGGAAGGAACGTGAAGCACACGGAGATAAGTTGCCATTTTAATTGCATAAGGAGCACTGGTGGATTTGTCATTCCTGATGACAGAGTTTTCTCCCCAGAGTCACATTCTGAGCACAGTTCTGTTGCTATTGTGTTAGACATTTCATGCACCAGGGTGACAGCCCAGCACACAGATCCAGAGAGCCTCGTAAACAGACTGTTTTCATTGACTCCAGGGATAGATGCCTCTCTGCTCTTCCACAACAGAGCAGAAAGACTGTGCAAACACAAAAAAAAGGAGCAAATCAGTGCCTGAAAAGGAGCTCAAGTCCTCAGTACCATCAGACTGACTAAAAACCACATATTTCTTTCTGCTGGCAGTGCTATTTCCAGCACAGGGGAAAACAGACAGGCAGCTTGCAGGTGGCATCCTCCTGCAGGGACCAACACTGCTGGCACAGATGGCACAGGAAAAGGGGGAGTGATGCTGGTGGAAAATCCATTTGCTGAAGTCTTTAGGACCCTTTGCACTTTAACTCTTTAGTACCTCAGCACTGTGAATCCCAAAGTTGGAAGGACTTGTCCTGACTCACAAGTTGTCAGGAACGTAACACAGAGAGTGAGGTTCTCATGGTGGCAGAGGGCTCCTCAAGGCCTGGCAGCACAGCTGTGGCCATGTCTGGGAGCAGAATGTCCCCAGGGAGAAGTGCTGTGCTGCAGCTGGAGCTGCACCACACCAGCATCCCACAGCTGGGAAGCACTGACTGGGTGCCACCACTGACCTGGTGCAGTGATTTCAGTGACATTTGCCCTAGAAATGAGCCCTCCAACTCCAGCTGAAGCACACAGGAGCCACCAGTGGCACAGCACACAGGAACTATTTCTGTATCTGTGCAGAGCTGATCTTTGCCTTTTCTCTAGCCTAGATTTTGATTTCCCCTAAGTGATCAGTGTTGGCCTAATTCTACTCCCATTTACATCAGTTGAAGCTTTACCATCAACTTCAAAGAAAATGGATTTAACCCAATATAGTTCATTTTGATAAATTCTCCTTTAAGAGAGAAGGACCTCTGCTTCTCCAACAGAGGATAAGATGATGTATTTTTACACCAGGCTTCAGAGCCAGATGACTTTGCTGTGCCCTACATTCACATTTTGGGTTTGAGCAGCTCTGCAGTTCACAGCAGCTCGGCTCTGGCTGTGTCTCAGCTCTGTCTGCAGAAAGCTCTGGAGCTCAGGCAGGAGATTTCTCTGGGAGAAAGCAGAGCAGAAGCCCCACTGCTGGCTGACACTCAGCACACAAGGGCAGGAACAATCAGAGGGCTCTGGAAAGCTTCCAGGCCCAGCAGGAGAACTTTGAGGCCAAAGGCTCAGACTAAATCCAGTCAGACACAAGACCTGCACAGATCCAGGGCTGCTCCCCACTATTGATCTGCCTCTAATGCACCAAATGCCTTGCTGATGGACACACATTGCAAAATCCACTTCTGCCTCTTATCTCTAGCATCTTTTCATTTCCCATCCCTTCCTAAATAATTCACTCAGCATAACTGGTCTTCACTACCTTCTGTGTCTTATCCACAGATTCTTATTTCAATTGCATAAATTTGGATTTAGCCTTTTGGGATTATAGCCTTGGAGCTATGCCTCCCTCTTACAGGGACCTGACTCCAAATGTTAAAATTCTCTCCTAGAATGAACTTTCTGAGACACTTTCAACATGGGATCATTTGCTTAACATTGCATTAACCAGCAACCTCATATCAAGAAAACTTCCCTTGTAAACAAGATTCTGTAACAAATTATCTGATGCATTAGGCATAAGAACTTTAGTCCAACTTAGGCACCAGCAAATCCACTATCAGAATAAAATATTGAAAAGGAGCACCACAAAAACAGCCCTTCAGATAAGGCTCAAAATTCAAAATCAGAGTACTAGTCTAGCAGGAACAGCAGTGGTTTAGGCTTTTCAGCTTTTACTGAAGGAAGGAGTGTTGCAAAAGGTACCTCTGCAAACACTACAATGGCTGGCAAAGGAGCTGCACTGAAGGACTTCAGGAGGAATTTCTTCACAGAAGGGGTGCTTAGATATTGGAAGGGGCTTCCCAGGGAAGTGGTGGAGTCACCATCCCTGGAGATGTTTAAGGAAAGACTGGATGTAGCACTTGGTGCCATGGTCTGGTTGATAAGGTGGTGATCAGTGATAGCTTGGACTTGATCTCAGAGGACTTTTCCAACCTACATGATCCGGATTCTGTCCTTATTAGAAAATATTTTAGCAGAGGAAGGGCAACCCCGAACACAGTTCATCACAGATACTCAGCAGGAAGGGAAGACAGATACAGTTGTAAATGCAATTCAAATATTTCAGCCTTTATCCAGCTAGAATCCCCTTTAACAATTATATCCTAAAATTGTTGGAAACCCTCTGTCTGCAGGGGTATCTCACTCTGCCTTTATACATAATGATTTATTTTCATTTCCCCCCCCCCCATACCCCAAGATGGGGACAGAACCTGCTGACTGTCAAATCTTTTGCCTCAAAACCAAGGTACACTGTGGCCACCCTGACCCAGGCTGGCTCATCTGCCTCTCTCTCCCTGATCTGCCTCTGCTCTCCTTGATCTGATTCTGCCTTCCCTGATCTGATTCTGCTCTCCCTGATCTGCCTCTGCTCTCCCTGATCATCTTGTGCTGTTCCTGATCTGCTCCTGCTCTCCCTGATCTGCCTCTGCTCTCCCTGATCTGATTCTGCCCTCCCTGATCATCCTGTTCTCTCGCTTATCTGCCTCTGCCCTCCCTGCCCATCCTGTCCCCCAAGGCCTCAGGGACAAAGTGACATCCCTAAGGATGATGACATCCCACAGAATAATGGTGACACTTCCCCCAGCAATTTTCCTTTTAACCAGAGAGGGGGTAGTAGTTTCCAACCAGTTTGCATCCTTGTAACCTTAATGAGCCCACCCGACATTTCAGAAGTGACACCTTATATTAACTGAGCATGTTTTATCATAACTCATTTTCCTCTTTAATCACATTTCCCCCTCAGACGCAAGCCTTTAACAAGATGATTATCAGAGGTATTATTTACTATTTTATGGTGCAGGAAGAACTCACCCAAAGGAAGGTGACACTTGCAGGAAGGGTGATTTAACAAGAGACATTAATTAGCAACCACTGTAATAACACCACAGCAACAAGCGTCAAACCTCCCTACATGGACTCAAGTAGTCAAGACTAAGTTAACATTTTTTTTCCTTATTACTCTGACTTTTATATAATTTCACACCATAAATGGAAAAGTCATCTAGAAATTTGGGGCAGGTCATTTATCACTGTTGAAAGCAACTGCACAAAAATGTCTGAGATGGAAGAATTTCAGCAACATTTTCTGAATTCCCAACACTGGACAAGACTGTGCTGCTTTCACTCCTCCTGTTTCTGCACTTTGGTCTTACCTGTATGAATTCTACTTGCTGGAATCAATTACAGCAGCAGAAGGTCACAAATCTATCACGGAAAGGTAAAAAAGTCTCATAAAGAATGGCCAGCAACAACCCAGAGGAACAGCTGAGCCCGAGCTGCCATTGCAAATCAGTGCTCCAGGACTGCCAGAGGAGTCCACAGCACAACACTCACAGAGGTCCCAGCAGACTAAAACTTGTCCATGTCTCACAAAAACACAGGCTCAGGCTTCCCTGCCTTTCTGCTTGGAAAACTGACTTCAAATCAAACAGCTCTCTTTTGGTTTGGGGGTTGGTTTTTTCCCCAGTGTTCCTAAGAAAACCATAGGATGATTTAGATTGGAAAGGATCTTTGAAGGTCATCTAGCCCAACTCAGTGCCAACTTCAAATGTGGAACAGCTTGGTCAGGGTCATGCCCAGCTGAGCTTTGAGCATCCCCAAGGATGGAGATTCCCACCCCTGTCTGGGCCACTGTTCCCAAGTTGGAACATCCTCCTGGTGAGAAAGCTATTTATATTTGACCAGAATTCCCCTTACTGGAATTACAGCTTTTACCTCAAATCCTTTTGCTGTGCACCTTGGGGACGAGTCTGGATTTTCCTTCTTTTATGACCTCCATTGGGTAAATGAAGAAAGGAATAAAACCACATCCACCTCTTCTCCTGAGTGAGGAATGCTGACACTCCTGAGCCTGTGTGCCACGTGCTCCCACCTTGGTGGCCCTTCTCTGGACTCCCCCCAGTCACCAGTACCTCTCCTGTGCTGGGCAGACTGGTCACAACTCTCCAGAAGCAATATCACAAGTTTGAAACACAGCAAGGAAGTTAAAAGGAGTGGAGAGGACAATTATTGAAGAGTTCAATGCCCACATCTTGGCTTGGGTATCTCTGATAAAGCAGTTAATCTGCAGCTGCTATCCCAAAGGACTTTCCCTGAGCTCACTACGCCACCATTCACCCAGAGCCGCTGAGAGCAAAGGAAGAGTTGGGATGAACTTTGCCAAAATCCCTGGGAAAAGGATTTTATTTTCAGAATCAAGAATAAGTCTTCATAACTGGCACTGTAGGGGGAGGAAAAAGTTTCTATACAATGAAGGCCATCCATTTAATCAAAACATTAATCCTAGAGTGAATTTTCTGAACACATTTGAACCTCAAGGTCAAAAGTTGCAAATACAGATTAAATACATTTCTTATATATAGGATTAGCCACACAAAAGAGATTGTTTTAAAACTTGTTTTCCTTCAATCCACAAAGTATTGGAATTAAGGGACTTGAAAAATCAGCAAAGGAGTTTGATGCATTTACAAATCTCCATCCACAGGCCTATCAAGATAGCCTTGCTAAAAAGAATTAATTCTGATTATCGGGGAAAAAATTGTTTGCCTGCTTTAGCAGGTTGCATAATTCCCAAAAATACTTAGAGCAATATTAAATTCTGCTATATTGGAAGTTTTACATTATACAAGATAATGCAATACCTAAAACTGAACACGACCATTTAGGATCAAAGTAAGGCAGATTATCAATCACCTCTTCCTCTGTTTCATAAACACAATTTGAAAATTGAGGCTTTGGTAAAGTCATATACCGAGAAACAAATGCAAATCAGAGCAGAATTCAGAGATTAACAACTCAACCAACTTCCTGAAGCCCAAAATGTATCCAGAGGGGCTCTGCTGGGGGGAAGGTGCACTGAGAGGTGGGCAGGGATCATGTAAGTGGTGGAAAAACAAAGGACTAAAATAACCAGCATTGTTTTAAGGATTAAACAAAGGACTAAAACAACCAGGGGGGCCACAGTGTCAATAACGAGAGAACTTGTGCATGAAGGCTGTGGCTGTGATCTTTAACCAAAATAAAATCAGCACACAGCTAGAAAAAGCAACAGGGAGGCAGGTGGCAGCACAGGTAACAGTGGTGGCACCCCTTGGTGTGGGAGAGGATTTGAATTCAGCTCTGAAATGTTTTCCAGCATCCCCTGGTGCTCAGCTCCCGGGCAGCAGGGATGGTGCAGCTCCAGCAGCTGGGCAGATGAGGTTTGTGGAGAAGGGGAGGCTGGTCCACAGCCCCAGTGGAGGCATTGCTGTCACCCCACGTGTCAGGAGAGACAGGCAAGCAGCAAAACTGGAGAAAGGAGGAGTCAGGAAAGTGGCTAAAGAGCAAGAGATGCATTTAAGCCTTTGCCAAATATCTGCAACCCGAGGGAGAAGGCAGGGAAGGAGTGGGATGGATACAGGATTTCATTCAGGGGAAAGGAAAGTTGCCAGCACTGCTCTGCAGCACAGATCTCTCAGGTCCTCATGGGTTAGAAACAAACATCCTCCTTTCTGCTGCCCAGATATATTGTGGTATCTTGCAGTGCCCTGCTCCCCGTGAGCAGAGCACTCTGGCTGTGCTGGCCAGCACTGACACCCCGCTGGCCAAACACAGCCTGGGTGCTCACAAGAAATGAGGGCAGGGAAGCTCAGAGCAAGGCTCTTCTAAAGCCAGTTTGGGCAACGTGAAGTCACCACAAGTTTCAGAAATAAAGGCTGAACAGCTTTCTAAGGCACTCTGATGCACATTTTCTGCTGGATGAATACAGATTTTGCAACACTTGCAAATCCCATTAGCAGCAAGGAGAGCTGTAGGACTCCGTGCACATGATGCATTATCACTGAAGTGATCCCTATTTAATTACTAAAGAAAACACAAACACTTTTCAGTTGATTTTTACAGTTTTAAATAGCTTACAAATTCTGGCAGAGATGCCTTTCCTGGCATGCATCAGGTTCAACACTTGAGCAAAGTCATTCCTTCACCTCAGCTGAAACCTGGGCCCTCAGTGTTGTGACACTGCCCTTGATTCCCCACAAAAAATGTGGTCATTCTTTAGGAGTTTCACATCTTCACTTTAAAAACCAAGCAATTACAGCTCCTTCATGTTCTATTTTATGGTTCCACCAGTTTTCTTAACCTTGAGAAAATTTGGCACCATTATTCTAATTATGAGAAGTGGGAGTACATGAAATCTTTCCAGCAAAGGAGAATCTGAGCTGGCAGATGCATGAAATTCTATCCTGCAAAATGACAGAAGGGGAAGTAATGGGACACTAGACCTGTCACTTACCCAGGTAAGTGCTGTAAATAAAAAACTTCATTCTTTTAAGCTCATTCAGCTCTTGATAAATTGACACCAAGTATGGATATTGTTACAAAATGCAGCTGCAGTAACTGGAATTGTTTATTTACAAAACCTGTTGTCACTATAACACAAAGACAAGCAGTGTGTGTGTGTGGTACATTTAAAGCCCCAAACCCTAGAAAAGAAAGCCTCCCATGTGTGTCCTGACACAGCACCATACATGAAAAATGTATGCACTTTCCTACTGTGCTCACACATTGGGTTACAGCCACATGGGAGGACTGGGGATTTAAATATCCCACTGGGCTTTTTCTTTCTCTGGGACAACTGCCCTGGAACCCAACATGCACATGTCCCAGGTGCCATGAAGCCTATGGAGCCATCAGTCCCTAAAATTTGGAGAAAACTGAAGGAGTTTATATTTGAACAATTTTCTGTTAAAGCCCTCAAGTTTATTAAGGTCTCTGTGCTAAAAACATTAGAAAGCTTTAATTCCAATAAAAGACACCATTCCACAAGGTCTCCTCAAGCACAGGAAAGCTCAGTGAAATCCAGGAAGGCCCTCACAGACATTCCTGTTCCAGAGGGGCAGAGCTGAGCTATCAGTGATCTCCTCCACAGCAGAAACCTTCTGAGATCCATGCAGTCACAGATGTCCTCACACACACTTAAAACCACACTTCAATCCCCCCTGCATCTTTCTCTGTGTTGTACTTGGCTAACCCCTTACATAATCCCAGGACTTCCTTATTTTAAAGCACATATAAAATAGTCTGAGTTCAAGCACGGAGATAACAAAGTCGTCAAACAAATCTGAACGCTTCCAAAACCGAATTTTCTCTTTTGACAACTGTCTGAGAACAGAGAGTGCAGAGAGCTGTTCCTCCTTTAAATTTAGCTTCAGCCTCTGTGAAAATTCCTCCCAACGCTCCAGCATTTGCTGCCTGGTCTTTCCATTGAAGTGGAACGGGGCAACAAACCCGATTTTGCTGACCCATTCCCGTGGCTGTGGGATTACAGAAGGGAAAAAGTGAACAGGTGTCTGAAGAGAAAACCCAATTTATTTATTTTTTTTTTACATCTAAGGCTGCTGCTGCACCTCTCTTTGGCACGTCTTTGTGTGCCAGGGAAGGAGCTGGTGCTGGTGCTGGCACTGCTGGGGCCGGATGCGCTGCCCTCGGAGCCACGTGAGCTCTGGAGCTGCTCAGATGTCTGCCTGACATGGGATTGCTCTGAAATTAGAACATTGCCCCATTTTCAATAAAGCCTCCAAGATTCCAGGGTTGTCCCTGTTAGCAAGGGATGTCCTTGAAAACGAGGACAGCTGATGACCTTAAAGAAGGAGGGTAATTAGTCACAGCCCTGCAACCTTTTCTCCTAAAGAAACAGTGATAAAAGTAAACTCCTATTAGAATATCATTAAATGCATTATTATGCAATACTGGTTACATAACCATGCTTTACCAACTCGGGGTATTTTCAGGCAGAATTCAGTTTCACAGACTTGCCCACACAGAAAGGTTTTTAAAAGTATGAATTGTCTCTCTGGAGGGGATGAAAAAAGCTCAGGTAAACTGATGAATGGCAGATTGGCTGCCAATATTTCACATCCAACTTGAACCCTTAAAAAAAAAAAAGTCTTTTTAAGAATCCCTTTTCAGCTAATTCCTCCCAGAGAAGTGATAAAATTCATAGAAGCATTTGCAAATCCAAATATATCACCCTATCCAGACACTCAGTACCATTTGAATTTCAGCTAAAAATTCACTGTGAATCCATGCAAAAATCAAGGATAAGCAAAATTAGACTGCACTAAGCATGACAACTTGAAAAATGTTGCTGCATTTTGTCAAAATTAATATTGTCATCTATTTTCCTCTATCCCTGCTTCCAATAACAAGGAGGAATAGTGATGCATTCTATGTTTTACTAAAATATTTCATCTAATTGTACTCATTTAACAGTTAGTTCAGAAATGTTCTCACCTCTAAGACAAATACCTGAATATTGTTCTTATTGGAGCCTGAGCTCAGGTTAAATAAAACTCACAGCTATTATAAAGTCTAAAAGCAAGAAAAGAATGAAACATGAGCACATGTGAAATTCTGACAAGCCAAAAGCTGGTGCTGATGGATTTTTAAATGATAAGGTTTAAAAAGAAAGGATGTACATTTTCAGCACAGAAATCTACATGCAATGTAAGCATGATTATTTTTTAAAATTCATTAGTAAGCTGCTTATATTTTTTGACAAACATTTTCTTGCAATATCAGCCATTTACTGCTATCTATGAAAGTCATCCCAAACACTGAATTTGTATTGGGATACAGTGACAATTGTTGAAGAGAAAATAAAACAGCTTATGAATATTTCAGCTACAGCATCATCTCTAGGCAATAAATCCAGCATAGTTACATTTTTCTTTCACATGGCTCCATTCTAATGAATCATTTCTATTCCCATCCTTCCCAAAAGCCAAATGCAGGGGACATTTTTGAAGCAATTACCATTTGCCTTCTGGCTGTGCAAACCAATAAAGGACATTCTCCCTCTCTCACCAACCCACATGTGGTTCCCTGAGCGGGAGCTCAGGGCACGCACAGCTTTGTGCGTGCCTGGAGCCCAGAAGCAGAACCCAAAACGGCGCAGCCAGCCCGGAGCAGCGGCGCTGGGCGGCAGAGCGCGGGCCGGCCTGCCGAGCATCCTTGCGCCCTACCTGAAGGCTGCAGCCCCGGCTGGCGGCGGACGAGCGGCGCCCGGAGCGGCGCTGGCCATGGGATGAGTGAGGCGCTCCCGCAGCACACCCCGGGGTGTGGCAGCACGGACACACCTTTCCTGCTTCTCTCCACCCCCTCGAATCCCTGGATCCCCGTCTCCTTCCCAGCTGGCGGCACGGGCAGCTCGGGGAAGGGAGCGGGGAGCTCCGGGAGCGCTCCGGGGAGGCGGCGCTGCCGGCGGGGCGATCCTTTCCTTCCCTGCCAAAGCCTCAGCAGCAAAATGACATTCCTGCGGCTTCCCAGGCGGGGCAATGCCGAGCGGGCCTGGCAGAATTGCCCAGTTGGCGGGGAAGGTGGATTCCCCTCGGTTCCCGTGGCCCCGGTCCCCGAAGGCGCCGCGCCCGGCCCGGGCTGGGTGCGCGCCTCGGGCTCCCGAGGCAGCTCCTCGCACAGCAAACACCGGGAACCTGCACAGCCCAGCAAAACCAGCGCCTCTGCAGCGCTCCAAGCTCCAGCAAGGACTGCTCCGAGCAAATGCTGCTGAAAAGGCAGGGAGCCATCAGTTCCAGCCACCACCTTTTATCCTTTTAGTTATTTACTGAAGTGCTGAAACATAAACCCAGCAGCAAAGAAAGCCTTCACACCAAGCCAGAGCACCCGGCTCGTTTTGTGGTATGGGAATACTTGGGGAAATGAGAGGCAGTGGATTAAATGGGATCAAGCAGAGGATGAAACTGAATCCCAGCCTCCCTCACCGAGCCCTCAACCACTAAAAGAGCCCAAAAGAGGGGAGGCAGCAAAGCCAGTGCTGCAATTTTCAGCTTCTCTGCCCAGGTTTGGACACCAGGTGTAAGCCTGGCCCTCTGGTTTTGTACAGCTTGAACTGTAACAAGATTTTTCTGTAATCAACATAAATATATTGAAGTACTATTCTAAATTTTAGAGGAAATAAAGGAATAGAGGAAAGGAAAAGAAAGTTCCTACTAGCTCAAATTTTTTAAATATCCACAGAAAAATAAGAGGGACAAGTGGGACAATCCACATTAAAAAAGAAACCAATACTTTTATGGAAAAGATACATACACACACTAAGTTACTACTATCATTATTATTATTGTTTATTAACCTCAGTCACTTTCTCACAGCTAAACATTTTCTGCCATCAATAAACAAATTGTCATTAGAAAAAGAAAATAATGATAAAATATCCAAAAGTAAGAAAGTTTAGTGCTGCTTTTTAACTATTGTCTCATTTTCTCAGAAAACATTATTATATTTTAATGGTGCAAATTACATTTATCACTGTCACACTATGGAAATTAACTTCTGATTGCTTTAAATTACAGACCTTTGTATCTTTGAAGAGTAACATTTTCTCCTATAAAAGTATAAGGACTTTTAATAGAGTCTAGAAGAATTATGCTGTGATATTTAAAAAGAAACACTGTCAGACTTACCTGAGAAAATCAAATCCTGCGAGTTAATTCAAGTTTGACTAGAATTTTAAGAGAGCATTTCACATGTACAGACCCTCCATGTGAAGAAACCAACAGTCCCAGGTTTTAAATGTTGGGACTGTAAAAAGAGACTCCAAAAATACTCAAGATGGTTTCACCCAACTATTAAAATAAGTGGCTAAAACCTAGGTAACTAAGAAATTTAAAAATATGCTGAACAAAATATGGCACTAAGGTGTTGGAAAGGTACATTTGTGGCATGCAATGTCTCAAGATAAAACAAAATTACACCTGAACAGGAAAGCAGCATGTGCAACCTTCACAAAATATTATTCTTAAGCACTGAGAGGCAATTGCTGTTGGTGAGAGGACTCATTTCTTAAGTGGGAGTGATAAAGATGATAAAAATCTATTTGTTATGCACTTTAAAATAATTTTTATTCATATTCCAGGTCCAAACAGGAGTCTGAGAAAGAAAGCCCTGAAACTGTGCTGAGCTGCTGGGTTTCAGATTGTTGTACCAAACGCTGGAGCCACTCTGCTTTTGTTATGGCACAATTAAACACCTTCAGCTCACCTTTCCCTGGTGGCCTGCAGGTGTTTTACACGGATTTCTCCTGAAATAAACCCACAATTCCATCGGAGGGCTCCCTGCATCCAGCCCAGACTCTGACATCCCACATGAGCACCCAGGGAAGCTCCCGGGGCTCCCCAGCCCCGCTCAGCTCCGTCCCCAGGAGCAGCTGTGATTTACGAGGGCTTTGCACACTTTGTGCAGAGGGCAAGAAGTGCCCGAGGAAGGCTGGCACAGCTCTGCAATGCCCCAGTGGCACCGTGACCTGCAGGAGCACAGAGAGCACCTGGCACGGCAGAAATGCCACCCTGTCCCCAGCCGGGAAAACCAGTGCCTGCAGCTGGCACGGGAAGGGCACGGCTCACAGCAGGGGCTGCTCCCACATGGGCAGAAGGTAAAATTCACTTCAAAGCAGGCTCTGTATCTTTCTGTATACAAATAAAAACCTTTTATTATTTTTTTCCCATTTTCCATGAGGTAAATGTTCACCAGCAGCCGTTCCCAACCTAAGCGGAGCAGGCTAAATTTAAGAATCAAAGGAATTTATTTCCCTTACCTTTGTGATACTTTCCATTCTGAATAATTCTGAGGCTATTTTATCTAAATTTACAGAGAGGGGGAAAAAAAAGGTGATTGGGGTGGGGAGTGTTTAAAAATTACAGAAATCAAAGGAGATAAGTTTGGTTCACAGCATAGAAAAAGGACATTCAAGACCAGTCTGAGATATTATTTTGGGAAAGTCACTTTTGCTACTGCTCTGAAATTTGCATGAAGCTCAGGGTAACCAAATGTTATCTTCACATTATATTATATAATTGTCATTTTTAGGCAGATATATTTACATTTTTATTCACATTTTCCTGTACATAAATGTAACTTTCTGGCCTAGATGAATCTGCAAACAGATAAAGTACTGCTTCTTAACCAGGCAGTTTTTAGAAAATCTTTAACAGTAAAACCAGATTTTATTTTTTAAAGAGTTATATGTAAGATAATAGACAAGAAATCTGTATCAAATCATTTTATCAAGGCAGAGGCACATAGCTAAAGGAGAGAGTGGAATTTCAAGGAATGAGAAAGGAGGACCGGAGATGATGGAATTTATGTGTGGGGACAAAGAACAAATTAAGTCACAATACTGGGAAACAATGAAATGGAAAATGGTAATAGAAATGGAAAAGGGTAATAGAAAAACTGGATTAATTTAGTTAATTAATTTTAAACTTTACCTGGTTTTACATAAATTTAGCAATGTCATTCAAGAATACAACAGCTCATTTAAAAGAAACTACTATTTTTAAACAAAAACTGTCTACCAAAAGTCTGAAATAAAAAAAAAAAAAAAGTGGTCTTGATCCAATCAATACAATCCTATCCATTACAGTTTCAGGGGTGACCTTTACATCAGATCTTTGCATCTTTGTGCAATTCTGATGCACCAATTCTGTGTAAGCAGAACTGAAAAAGGTGTGAGCTATGAATTCTGACCAAAGGTGTTGTAGGCCTTTTACACCACAGGTGTAAAACCTATGAATTCTGACAAAAGGAGTAAGAACTCTGAATTCTGACCACAGCTATGAGGTGGGGACCCCATAGCTCTGAAGCCTCATCCCCCAGCAACCCAGAGTCTGCTGGAGCCCAGCATTCACCAGCTCCCCTGAACAATGAGCTCCAAAACCCACACGTGCACAGGGGATTCAGCCTCACCTCCAGCAAGGTAAAAACAAGCCCAAGTGCACAGATTTTTGTGCTGTTGCAGCAGTACCCAGCTGTCCCACACAGCACATTTTTCAGACACACACAAAGGCTGAGCACTAATATTTCATGAAGGTGTCACGTTACTCCCCCCAAAGGGGGATGAGACATGCAAGGCAGGCCTGGCGTCTCCAGATTTTAGAGATAATTGCACAAACCTGTCACAAAGTGCTGACCATCACTGTGATACAGCTCATGTACAAATACACATGTTAGAATTCCACATTTTTATGCAGGTTGGGTATATTTCACATCAGGAATGGTGGCTAAATCCCTACAGCAGGGTGTGGCACTGGATGAGTTTTAAGGTCCCTTCCAACCCAAACCATTCTGGGATGTGTTACAGAAGCACAGGGCAGGGAGAGAAGGTTTTGGGTTTTTTCCCATAAACAGAGATGCATAAGCAAAACAAAAAATTTTGCTCCACTGACTTCTAATGATTTGTCAATTGGAACCCAATTTTTGAATCAGTACTCTCTTGGTAAAATTTACCACTCTTTTTATCCATTTCTTTTATCTGTACTCTTGTCCAATGTCCATACCATTGTTTGGTTTGTGTCCCATCAAACATTTCCTCAAGCAATGTTATTTAATCTAAATGCATCCAAACGCATCTGTCACGACCAACGTTTCTCCAATGTAAGAACAGAATTCTTCATTGAGGAGAAAGTTTTAAAAGTAGGCGTTTTCTACTTTCTAAGGCTCTGGAAAAAAGATTTTGGTTTTTTTTTTTTTGTTTTTTTTTTTCAGAAGAACCAGTCTTTTAAATTAATTTGTCTGATTTTTAAAGTACATAGAACAGCAGAAACCCAAGCTGCAAAACCCCTTTCAACTTCAATAAAACTATCGTTTAATCCCATGCTGTGTTACATCTCCTACAGCAAGAGGACAGGATTTAAAGATTGCATTTGTGCACTTTTGGGACTGTTCTCACAGTCCAAATCCATCCCCCACCATGCTTTTTCCATAATTATGACAATGAAAATATACAAACTATAATAAGCATGTCCCAAATGTTTGACCCAAACATAAACATCGCTTTAAAAATATCCTCATCCCATTTCACTGACTAATCCCAGATAACAAACCTTGCCCAGACAGAATTAAGTGGTTATTTCCCATACTTTTCATGTTGGAGTTGCCATACTCTGATCCCAGCTGTAGATCCAGCACCACGTGCACACGTTGGACAATGCTCTGAGGCACAGGGTGGGATTACTGGGATGTCCTGGACCCAGTGATCCGGTGGGTCCCTTCCAGCTCAGGATATTCCATATATCCATAAGGATATATCTATATATTCCACATATCCATGAGGATTTGTACAGCAGGAAATGCAGAGTGAGGCTCCGTTCCTTTAATCCAAACATGAGAAGGGTTGATGAGGGCTGAGCACAGAATAATGAGAATAATCTGAATTATCAGAGCCACAGCAGACACCTGACAGCACCCATCCTGCATTTCCAGAGCAGCAGGGTCAGGAGTGAGGCTGAATTTCCAGAGCAGCTGCAGCTCCTGGAACCTCTCAGGCTCCTCTTGAAGATCTCACAGTTTCAGCAGCCACGCAGTTCCCAAAGCCCAGCTCTGGAGCATGGACTGGCAAAAAAACATCTCCCAAGAAAGCTCAACAGCAGCTACTGACTTCTCCAGTTATCCAGTAAAATCAGTGTGGTAGAGATCTTGCATCCTTTGATATCTGCTTTGCTTTGGGGATGAAGGCCAGTTCTATTATAAGACAAAAATCCTGTTCTTTTTACTAAAAATTAAAAGAACCCCACAGAATTCACAGAATGACCAGGTTGGAAGAGACCTTCAAGATCATTGAGTCCAACCCAGCCCCAACACCTGAACTAAACCCTGGCACCCAGTGCCACATCCAGGCTTTGTTAAACACACCCAGGGACAGTGACTCCACCACCTCCCTGGGCAGGCCATGCCAGTGCATTTTCACTCTTTCTGTAAAAAACCTTTTCCTAACATCCAACCAATATTTCCCTTGGTGCTGCTTCAGACTGTATCCTCTGGTTCTGTCAGTGCTGCCTGGAGAAAATGACCAACCCCAGCTGACCACAGCCACCTTTCAGGAAGTTGTAGAGTGATAAGGTCATCCCTGAGTCTCCTTTTCTCCAGGATAAACACCCCCAGCTCCCTCAGTCATTCCTCACAGGGTTTGTGTTCCCAGCGCCTCTCCAGCCTCGCTGCCCACACATATGGAATTAAAAAACTAAGGCATAGTTTTAATGAACTATTCAGCAAAAGACAATTTTCAGCTGGTTCTAGCACTGGTGGTCACAGCCCTCAACACATGGCATTTCTAGGAAAGTGTGATTCCCAGTTAACTGAGTGGTGCAATGCTTCTGTTTAAAAAATTTATCTTTAATTGCTCAGGGAGCCTAATGCTGCTCAGCCTTTAGCAAGGGTAGCACAGCCCCAGCTCTCACCAGCCTCTGCATGGAAGTTTTGCCCTCAGTTACCAGATCAGGTAAAACCAACATCTGAGCGTCCCTATTATGTACCTTTATATTTTACTGATTGAGGGTGACTGCTGGTTAATAAATCATTGTGCTTCTCCGAAAGTCATTAAAATCATTAAATAAAAGTCATCACAATAAAAATGTCACTAAATAAAAGTCATCACAATAAAAATGCCTCTCTTTTTGTTCCTCAGAGCACCAAGAGCTGCAGAGATCCCAAAGACCACTCTGCCTTCACAAACTGCGTCCTTGAATTCCCAAAGGAGGAACAAAAGCACTTTCTAAAATGAAATGGAACCTGCAGAATCCTCCTTTCAGACCACTAAAACACACACACACACAGATTTTTTCAGAAGATGATGCAGGAACACAAAGGAGCAGACAATTTGCCCTTATCCCAGTGACCAAAGCTCTCAGGTTATAAAAGCACACGGTGATGCAGGCATTACTCCTAAATTGAGGAATGGTTCACACAGACAAGCAGGCATCCAGGCACTGCTTCATCCCTGTGCCACAAAGGCTGGAACCCCAGAATATTTCTCCAGAGCCACTTTGCCAAACATTCCTTGTAAACAAGAAGTGAGCTGAGAGCGAGGGAATGGACTGGGGCATGAAATTCTGCCCCAGTGACACATTAATGCAAATCAGGGGAGGAGAGATGGATTTCTCATTCCCTGCCAGTGTCTCATCCTGCATCCAACCATTCAGCTGGAAGATGGGAGCCACTCAGCAGCTTGAAAATTGGAATCTCATTGGTCCAGAAGAGCAGAAAGTGTAAATATAAATATATATAAACACAAAATTAAAACATTACCTCCCCTAAGGATGGAACAGTGCAAAGAAAAGTCACTGCCCTTTTCAGACTGACTCTGTCTGAAGATGAAAAACTACTGTAAAACCCCCCCAATCCCTTCTGGCAGCAATTCCCACCCAGCTGGGGCTCAGGAACAAGCAGGGCATGTAATAAGATTTCAGTAGTTGCATTCTGAACAAATGAGTTCATTTTCACTTCACCAGGTGGAATCCAGAAATTCTCAAGACAACCATTTGTTGTTGAGATTTGAGATTAATATGAAACCAATCATTCTATATTAAAAATTCAATATGTTAATAATAATAATGCAGTTTATTTTGCTTTTCTTTATCCCCCCCAGATTAAATTTAATCCATGTTTATGTTGGTTTCCTGAGCATCTGAGCAAAAAAAAAAATCTAGAATTAGGAAATAAAATGCTGACCACTGTGATTTTAAAATAATCTTGAAAAATCTCAAAATATTCTGTTGCCAGTAGAACAAGAAAAATGTTGATATTTACAAAGCATTAAAACATTACAAAAATACAACCTAGCAATCATCAAAGATTGCCTTCACTTTTCATGCAGCATTTTATACTTTTGTGAAAATGATTTTTAGAACAGCTTAAGACGTCACAAAATTGAAGTGCTACATTTAGTTTGGACAATGGAAAGTCATACTGAAAAGCAGAAGCTTCAATACTACCAAGAATGCTTACACGTAAATAATCTGTAAATATCTTAAACTTCATAAATAAAGTATTATGGGTGACTTTGATAAGGAAAACTTCTGCAAGCATCAGTGAACTGTATTAATTTTTTTTTTCTATTTAATCTTCCACACAAAAAAAAAAGGACATAAATAAGGAGAGTGGTGCAGAACAAGAAAATCTATTTCTAAATACATTTTTCTGTTAGAATCACAAGGTCAACATGAGAAGAAGTTCAGGCCAATTCATCCAGGTCTTCCTCTTCCACAGAGGAAGTTAAAAATTCTCTTAGGATGGCCCCAAAGAACCCTCTGCACATTTCCAAGGATCAGGATGGATTTTGCTTCATTGAAAGAAAATTTTAGAACAGAGAAACAGATTTTAAATGTGCTGAGATCTCCTATGGTTACCCCAGGACAGAAAAACTCAACTTTTCAAACCCTTGGATTCGTCGGGGCAAAAATAATCTTCACTGAAAAAACACCAAAAAAAATCCCATGAAATTACTTGAGATTTGGTTTCATTGGTAATGGGACACATTTCTGGGTCTGGATTCTCAGTTTCTACCTTGGGTTTTGGACCAGCAATTTGCTCCTGATTTAGAAGAAAAACAAACCCCACCTGTTCTCTGTTGCACCCTCAGCAGAGTGGGAACGTTCACATCTCAGCTTTGTGGCAGAGCTGAAATTCCAACATTCTCAGTTCACTCCTCACTGACACGTGCCAATATCAGGAGTTTCTTCCAACACCAGACTTGTGCCTACGCTGCTTAAAAAAACACCCAGAAAATTGTCATATTTGACCCTTCTTATTCTATACTGCCAGGAAGAAAAGAGACATCAAAGGTGAAACTGTCACTTCCCACTGTAGCATGAAAAATCATGGATTTGACCATCCAGAAGTGCTGGCTGAAAAACAACTTTGGGTGCTCTGGAAGGGCCATGTTATATGACAGCTGTACTTTTTCAGGAAAATTTTTTTTCTAATTTTTTTTTTTTTTAAATATATTTTAAAAAATTCTTTGAAAAATTTTAGTGTGACAAATTATCCAATGAAAGATTTAATAGCAAAGTCACCATTTCTACCCCTTCAATCACACCCATGGGAAGCGTGGAAATTTTGGGTTCAAGTAACTATTTACTCCCATTTGGTTTTGGATAGACTCTGTCAAGAGCTGTAAAAACACTGCCTTTGCGGGCAGAAAAACTACATTTTGCTGGGGGCAAATTAAATAACATCCTGAACTTCACAAATTGTTTCCATGGCAAACTTAAAACCAGTGAAGATGCTCACTGGAATTTTTGGCAAGAGCAGTTGCAGAGAGCTGTTCCAGAGACTGACTTCAAGCTCTTTTGTTCCAGTTTTAAAAGTGACTTTTTAATATGGGTCTAAGCAAACATTAGAAATTCAGATCCCCAAGTTGTCCTCTTTCAGAAAAGGGTAAATTCACTTTTCCAGACCACTTTGATGCCAAGATTTTGGGGGCCTGCTTGGTTTGGGGTTTTCTGGGTTTTTTTTTTTTTTTCAGAAATTGGCACAAGATTCTCCTTAAAAAAAAACAAAACAGATGTAAAAGGAATTCCAGCAGCCCATTTCAAATGTTGAAATGTTGACAGCCAGCTACTCCAGAGTTACTCACAGTAGGAAAAATATTCCTGTGGTTGTTATTGCACCCCTCACCTGTATTATGAACAGGCTACAGCAGTGCAACCACATGGCCATTTAGCTTTTAGAAATAAGACAATAATTCAGATTACAAAATCAGTTTATTCCCTGAAAACCAATGAGAAGCAAGGTTACAATATTTATTTGATAAACAGACACCCCAGGAAGTGTCACTCTCTTGGGATACTCCTGCATTTCCATTTAAGTTACTGTTGGTGCTTACCTTGAGAGCACACACCTTCAGAGCTCCTCTTCTCACCACACTGGGATCCAAATTTACTTTTCCAGAATTTCTATTCCTGAATAACAGCAATAATCTGAGTTTGTTTCAGAATAAAAATGCCTGGTTCATGCGAAGCTCCAAGTTTTTTGAGAACGGTTATTTTCATCAAAATTTGTTCTCGGCATTAACTGAAATAATTTTGCATTTATTTGATCTGGTTTAAAATATTTCCCTGCTATTTCTCTTTCCTGGTTGCTTCTGCCCATCTTCTGATGAAGATCTGCAAACACATCAGGCACGAGGATCTCACCGCAGAGACGTCGGGGTGTCGGGTGTTGCTGCAGCAGGACAAACATGATGGATTTCACCTCTTTTTAAACACTCTGGCTACCAGGCCACTTCTGCTTGAGTCTTCTCCAGGCTCAGCTGGCCTTTCTCAGACAGAGACTGCTGCCCATGGCATCCTGCCTGCAGGAATTGCCATTTCCCTGCCTGCTGGGGAAGGCAGTGCTGCAAAGGCTGCAGCAGAAGTTGTCCCCGCTGTGACACACAGGTGACAGGGATGTCCCTGCAGGGGCAGCAGGGCTGGCTGTCCTGCTCACCTGCTCCTCACACCTCTGCCCCTTCTGCCACCTGGGGCACCTTCCTGACCCCATTCGCATCTCCAAAGCCATGGGGACCAGGGGGCTTCTGGAGGAGGGAGATGCTGTAATCCCTCCTCCTCCTCCCCAGGAGCAGCTCCAGGGTGAGTCAGGATGAGCTGACAGATTTCCAGGAGTCACCTGGGGCCATGTCCCTGCCGGGCAGTGACCCCGGCACCACCGAGGAGCTGGAGTCAGCTATTTAAACCTCATTACAATATCAATGGCAAGCTCAAAGGAACGGGCAAATTCTCTTAATGCCCAGTTCCCAAAACACACCTTCCAAAGCCACGGCGTGTTTATCTCCATCCTACTTCAGCCAAGCTGGCTGGCTTTTCCTGCTCCTCAGAGGAACCTTCGCACTTAACTCGAGAACTGTTCAACAGCACAGCACCTCTTCATTTTCCCCTCTGTGCACATCGGTAATGCTCCCTCCACGCCCCACATCAGAAGGAATTCCCAATAAACACTGCTGTAATCAGTTTACTACATCCTGCTTATCCCGTTTAGGCTGTACTAAGCATCCCTAGCAGCTTACACCTGCTTTATGCCATAGGGCTGGGGCAGCAGCTTTTGCCAGACCCAGAGCTGCTCCTCCACATCCCTTCTCAGCTTCGTTTCTAGAAATTGATTTTAAAATTCCTATATGTAGGGACTCGCCTTCCAGGTGTTCACCATTAGGAAAGCTTTTCCAGGAAGAAATAAAACCATGGATTTTATATCTATTTCTGTAACTTTAGCATAGCATTGAGCTTTGATGCTCCTTTGAAATGGCCTTGCTAACATGAAAATGAAGGCACAATAATAGACCTTTTCTCTGGCTAGAAAAGCCATTCAGGCGCTGTTGTTTATTATTCCAGGGAAATTGTAGCCACAGACACTTCAAGGAATTGTAGCCACTACTCAGAGAGGTAGATTGACTGAAAGAACAAGCAAATAGATTTACTGCAACTCTCTCTTACACAGTGTTTGGGTACTTGCAGCATCCACATGGGGCTCACTGATGGCTGAAAACCACCCTGACCTCTGCACTCCTCTGCTCTGCTGGATCCATTTCTTAAATGCAAGGTGTTTGGGGTTTTTTCCCTGGGAATAATACTGCTACACATCACAACAGCAGCTCGCTCTGAGTCCAGGAAGGCCCAGCTGTGGCCTTTCAACATAAAAATTGGGTTTAAAAGAGAGGGACTTTTTACCCTGTAAAAGTCCTGTAGTAACAGGAAAAGGGGAAATGTTTTTAAACTGGCAGAGGGAATGTTTTATTGAATGTTAGGAAGGTATTGTTCCCTGTGAGGGTGGTGAGGCCCTGGCTCAGGGTGCCCAGAGCAGCTGTGGCTGCCCCTGGATCCCTGGAAGTGTCCAAGTCCAGGCTGGACAGGGCTTGGAGCAACCTGGGACAGTGGATGGAGTCTCTGCCCATTGCAGGGAATAGAATAGGATGAGCTTTAAGGTCCCTCACAGTCCAAATCATTCTATGATTCCATCTCCTGTATGAACTCTGTGATGACATTTTCACACAGAGAAGAGAAAAAGAAAAAGGAAAAGCTGAACAAACCAACCAAATAAAATTAAAACATATTTTGGAAAAACTGAAGTTGCAATCATGGCTAAACCCAGACTGTTACATTTAGAAGCCAAAAGAAGTAAAGCCCAAGTGTTAAACCACGTCCTTAAAGCTGGTGTTATACATCCACAGGTACAGAAAAGTAACCACAGTACAAGTAACCATGGCTGCTGCTCCTCCACCAGAAAATCCTCACTTAAGAATCTTCAGAAATCATTTAAGAAGAGAGCAGAAATCCCTCGGGAGAAAACAGATCTGAGGACTGAAACCTGTATCAACCCTTGGAAATTATGCCAGTCTTTGCAGAAATATTCCACCCAAAAGCCTGCAAAGGCAACAGAGAGTGTTTAGGAGGGAAAGGTCAGTAATTCCAAATCAAATCACAGTCATCTGGCAAACAATTCTGTTGCTGAATGTTTTTAAAATATTCTAAACTCCAACAGCTTTGGATGGGCAGAGAGGTCACAGCTTTATTTTTTTTTCACTATCTCTTCTACGGCCACTTTGACCTTTGTTTGCAATCAGAAAAGGACAGAATTTAAATCCAGTCTGGTGGAAGTCCAATAAAATCTGATCTCTTCAGCCCCCTTCTCTACAGAAAATCTGCATGGAGTTCACTGTGTATTTTTAGTCTCTTTAATAAAATATTGGACAACAGATCCTAGAAGTTTTTAAATGTTATTATAAATTCTATTACCACCAGGTAATCTGGGCTGAAATTTGGAAGCAGCAATGTCTGATTTGAGGGAGAAGCTCAGAAAAGAAGCTGGGAAGGGAATTTAGTGAGCTAGACAGAAAAATAATACATGGTCTTGTCAGGAGTTAGCTGCAACCTTTCAAACACACACCACAAAATGGAACAGTGGAGAAAGAACACAAATGGAAGAACATTCCCAAGGAAATCAACAGGCAGGTGCAGGACCTCCATTCCCCACCCTGTGCTGACTTTAGCACAGCTGTTGCAAAAAACGAAACATCAGAAAGAGCCTGTTTCATCTCCAGTCAGGTTTGTTGGTTTTTCTAAAACCCCCAACTCTAAGTTTTCTACTCTGTGATATTACACACGTCTAATCAACTACACACCCATAATCTCAGTGTTACCAATCAATTTTGGATTTTTTTTTTTTTTTTTTGCTATGGCCTCAGGCTAAATGTGTGTTCTCTTGGGGGTCAGAGTCTGTCAGCACAGAAAGTCTAAAATTCTCAGCATCCAGAACTTTAACATAATTTCTCACACAAAGCTGGGAAGTTTTCAAAGACTCCTTCCCTGTCTTTCCCCCTCAGCTGCACAAAGATCTGACTGGCAGGCCCACAGAGATTCAGGATCAACCCAGGCCAAAAGCAAACCTAAGGAGTCAGGGATTTTGTTCTGAGGACAAGGTCTCCAAAGAGAAAGCTTTGGTAAACCCTGAAGCCTTGATGCCTTCACCACAGCTGCTGCAGAGGCAGGAACCAAGGGGTGGAGAAGGAGCAGCTGTGTCTGCAGCACTGATCTCCACAGGAATCCCTTTATTCCATATCTTGGGGGGTGGATTTGGGTCCCTCAAGCCCATCCTTCTCCTGCACCCCTTATGCTGCTGCCCAGCACCCATTTCTGCCCTGGACGACCTGAGGAGCAGTTTTCTGTACATTCTGCACAGCCTGACTGCTCAGAAGAGGCTGCAGGAGCTGAGCTGACAGGATTTGCCCCAGTCCCTCGTGGTGTCCATTTTCCCTGGAATTGCTGCACCTGCAGGTGGGACACACTTGGTGGAGACAGCAAGTTCCAGCAGGGAGGGACGTGCTGGCACAAGGATGGGGCATTTTCCTGCTAAACGGAGCTCAGTCTCCCATTTACAGCATCAGGCAAGATGCTAAATGCACAGAAAATCAGTCTTCTGTTCAAACCACGCTGCCCATGACTGCCCTTCCCCTGACCTTGCAATGAGCACAGCAGCACCAGGCTGCTCCAAAGGCAGGGTGCTCATGGCAAGTTTTTCCATGAGCATTTTTGTGAGTTAATCACACAGTTACCAGCCCTTAAAGGCCTATTTGCAGTGCTGTAGGCCCATCTATTCAGCAAAGGTATTTTGAAAGGCAAATACCCCCCAGCAGAAAGGTGTGTGAAGAGTATTGCAGTTCTGTACCAATGCAGATGGTCCTGCAGCTCATTTACCCCTCAAAACAATTCCCCCAAACTGTCACTGTTAACCTTATTATTCTTAAGGCTTTTCTTTCCCACTTGTAGACAGGATATTTTTCATCATATGACTTAAAACAGAGAGTTTATGCCTACAGGACTGGTCTTCCAGCTGGACCAATACTGAAGTTATAATTTGCCACTCAAATCTGAGAAAAACATTTCAAATCTTTAGGTCAGGCAGAAGAGAAGAGGACTACACATCATTCACAGTTTATTGCTGGTGCATTTGCTATTTTAGACAGAGAAAACTGAGTACATATTTCTGTACTAGTCCAGCAGTGAACTCTCCACAGGTGCACAGGAAAAGGATAAAATACTCCTGTGACTACGCTGAGGCTTAGTTCAAACATTTCACAATAGCAGCTGCAACCTGATTTCATAGCTCAGCTTCCACTGAGTGAGAGATCCCTACAGGCAAAACCTTAAAAAGGCTATTGTTGGCAGAAAACATCATTTAAGGATTGTATTAAATATTAAGTAAGGCTCTCTAAACACAAACTCTTCCGATTTTCCGTGCTGTTGTTTTACAAGCTCACTTGCTGTAAGCTCTGGGCTGAGCAGAACTGCACCAGGCTCAAGTACAGCAGTTCTGCAGCTCCTGCCAGTTATTCCAACCCAGTCCATGCATTGGAGTGACTCCCAGTTAAATCTCCCCTGTATATCAATAAATACACAGAGTAAATCAGTACAAATTAGGAGGTTACAGGGAAATGTTGCAGTCGGTTATTTCTCTGAATGCTCGAGGTTAATGAAATCAAGCAGATATTTACAGAAATCATATCATCCAGGGGCTTTAGGAACTCATTACTCACAGTTGTAATCCATTTTCCTAATCCAGTGATTGGTATTGAGCAATAAAACATTTTGGTCATCTGCTGCAAAAATGTCTCATAAATGATTATTTTATTTGCTGATACTGTAACAACTGAATTAATGCACAGTTAAATCAAATTATTTGGGGCCCAGCATAAATAGCGTCATCTGGGAGGTTTCCCATTTTTAACCAGTGAACTCTGCTAGCCATGGGATGAAGATGGATCTGAAAGCACTGTACACTGCTGCATTTAACACTGCCAAGCACAGGCTGTCTCTAAGAACTCCAGGAGACTTTCTGTGACACAGGGCTGACATTTCACTGTAGAAGATGCTTGGGGTTTATTATCAATACACTGGCAAAAACAGAGGTTATGCCCACAAAGCAAGTTTCCTTCTCCATCTCTTGATCTGAAGCCTTTCCCTTGCAGTCCAACCTGCTCTCCTCAGGACAGGAGGATTTTCTAACTCTGCCCATCCCCACCTCCCCTGACAAATCAAAAATTCATCTTCATGTGACAACCAAGTTCATGGAGGGGAGGGAACTCACAAGGTCTGAAAACTCTTCTGAATATTTGAATCCCTCTCTGAATTTTGAATCCTTTGAATCCTTCTCCTTCTAATGAGAAGGAACACAAGCCATTAGCATGGATACTGATGGAAACAGAGGTTCTTCCAAGCAATTTCAGAAGCTGCTTTGCTTGTAAAACATCTTGTTTAGCCACATGTTTATGTGAAATAACAGCTCTGTCAAAGCAGCACACTGAGAATCAACCACAGATAAAAATACAAAAGAAACAGAACTGCTATTGAAATGCTCTGAATGCTCCTCTCATGAGTTGAAAGACAATAATGTGATTGGTAACAGAAAAACCCTGGATGGAGCTTCAGCAAGTTAATTTAAGCCAAGCAGCTCCTTAACTTTGGTATCAATGGACAAGACTCTGCTTAGCTGCAATTTGGAGCACTCTGTTATCTCATTTAGAGTCTTCAGACTGGTTTACCCATCCTTAATAAATTATATGCTTGCCTAATTAGCCTTTAACACTTCACTGAGAATATCCCTGACATGAGGTAAGGAAAAATAATACAATTTTAAAATAATACAATATCAGAACCCAAACCAAACCCTCTGCATCATCTGCTCCTTCCCCCACCACCTTTCATGGTGTTCAGAAGCACGAAGTGTTTTCAGCTCATACTCAAGAGGAATGAATAAAATTTTTAAAAAGAAAACAACAAAACAACGCAAAAACCCCCATCACTGCTCATCAAGACTAAACAAAGGAAGAAAATTGCTGAGCACCAGCTGTCACCAAGTAGGAACTGAGAGAAGAAATTGCCAAGAGACCTTTTGAAGTCTCCTTCTTTAAGAAAATCCCTCCCTTCTCTCAAAGCTGTTTTTTCAGCCTTTTAAACTCCAAATAACTGCCTGACAATTTATCACTATATTTTCATCTACAAATTCTCGCCTGGGGGGTCTGTCAAAGGTTTGCATCCCAAAAATCTTTGCAAGCTGCCTTGAAAGCCCCCCCCTCGCCCAAGCAGAGCCTTGCTGCACCCAAACAGAGACACGAAACGGCTGAAGGTGTGAACACAACCCCTGGGGCTGGAGTTCTCCTCCCCAGGCCCTAAAATAAGTTCAGGTGGCAGCACTGAAACCAATTTGGGACAAATTCTGCTGTTTACAACCTCATTCCTGTCTATTAAAAAAAAAAATGGCACAACAATGATGCCTGGTGGGTTCACAGCACTTTGCTAAAGAAGCTTATGCTTAATAATTCATTCTATTTTAGCCGGTTAATGTTTAAATCAACTTCCAATAAAATACACCTCAAGGCTGGTCAGGTAATTCATAAAGCATTCCTGATAAAACCCCAAAGGTTTTAGACATATTTATAAATATAAATACACACACTGTCAATGAATGTTTTGGGAAGGTTAAGAGTGCAAAACTCAGTGCTCAAAGTTGGCCATCATAATTCTGTTATAAATTACCTGTGCTCAAGCCATCATAAGGTATTGCAAATATAGATTTGTCCATGCTTCTCATTTTCAAAAATATCTGCTTACATAAATATATAGTTTTTTAAAAAATATTAAAATTAGCTTTATAGAATTCCCAGTTCTGTCTCCAACATGCATTCTGGGTTTTCTCTTTTCTCTGCCATCTACTGGCCATACAAAACTTGGATTAACTTGGATTTTGACAACTATCCCATATTTTAAAATTTAATTTCTAGTTAAATCCTCATAAGCACAAGAAAGAGACATTTTTGAAAGAAAAAAAAAGAGAAAAGTAAAACATGAGATGAAATGTGACATTGGAAGAATGTGTGTTACCCCTTTGCTTGAGCTCCTAAGTACTGAGTTACCTGAAGCAGAACATAAATAAAATCAAGGTCAAAGAAAATAAAAAGATTCATTTGCTACTTCAGTAATGAACTATATCCTTAAAGGCTGTAGTCTGAATTTGCATAAAATTAAATGTCTCATCTGGAGAGTGGTCCAAAAGTTCATTATTATCTGTCTAGCTGGTTTTCCACAAGTTTTTTCCATAGCTGAAATGCATGTGGTAGTGATATTCTTTTGTCCAGAAAATACTGTTGAGAAGAAATAACTTTAAAGAAGTATCTGATAGTCAGCTCATGTATGTTTTAAAAGTAATTAGAATTTTTTCTGTCTTTAGTAGAAACATATTATATATATCTCCAAACATACAGAAAAGGGTTAAAGCCAAGAGCAAACACATGAAAATACTTGGATGGATTTCAAATTCCATGTGGAGCTTTGGATCTTCACATGCAGAAAAGTGATACCTCTAATATCATATCCAAAATATTTCTCACAGTTTGACTTCACCAAAAAAATAAAGCTTCAATCAATTGCTTTTAAGACAAAAGTGAGCATAAGGAGTCCTTCAGCACCTGAAAAAAGTGTTCAGTAGAACAGAAATTCCTAAGAATCGCCAGGGCATCCCTGGATGGAGGCTCTGAATATCCCCTAGGCAGCAAACACTTCACTCCCTTGGGAATGAGTCTGGTGATTCTGTGTTTGAGCCCATTTTTGCTGGGTGCTTGGCCCCACAGGAGCCAGCCCTTCCTACTCCCTGCTACCTATTTACAGGCAGGATTGATTTAATGTACAGGCTGTGAGTGTCACACACACAAACTCCTCAAAACCAGCAGAGAGGGGCTGGTAACAATATTCGGTAATAATATTCAATAACATTATTCAACAACAATATTCAATAACAATATTCAATAACAATATTCAATAACAATATTCAGTAACAATATTCTATAACAATATTCTATAACAACATTCAGTAACAATATTCAGTAACAATATTCAAACCAAGGCACTGCACAAATTTTAATCCTTACCATGGAAAAGCTGCAAGGAAAGGCAGTGGAGCCTATGAACAGTGGAAGGCATAATGAGAGCTTTTTAGGAAGCACATGCAATGAACTCCAGCTGTGCTGGTTCTCTTGAGTTTAGAGATAAACCTAAAATACAGAGTTATTTCCCTCTCTCTCCATCATCCAGTTACTTTAACATGGATTTTTTTTTTATGGATAACTTGCAAATCTGTCACACAGAATTATTTTGGCTATTTTTGTCAAGATGCACTGAACACATCTATATCCAATGCCTCATATAGTCTAGCTGCACTACAAAAATAATTGATATTAAATAAAAATAATTAAGGTTAAAACTCTGGAAAACAAATATGATTGAAAAAACATGGCATAACAAACATGATACATGAAAATAAAGGGTGAAATGCTTTAGATAGACCTAATTAAAAATCATATAAAATAAGCAATTCTAATAAATTCGGATTTGGAATTTCTTTCTTTAACCTCTGATTAATTTACTGGTCATGATCCTAATTACTGTGCAGGGCACTGCCAAGTGCTGTCAATGATATCTATTCCTTTGTAACACAAATTACTGCTCAAAATCTGAGGTAAAATATCTCAGAATGAATGCAGGTTTTGGGGAGGCCAGAGGGTTAATGGGCTCACTTAAGAAAAATATTCTGACTCAGCTTGTCATTCGGATTTCCACTTTTACTCAGCTTTGGGGACATTTTCTCCAGAACAGGATAGAACTGTTTAGGCTGGAAAAGCCTTTGGAGAGCACTGCATCCAAGAGTTATCACCACCTAAACACGTCCCCAAGTGCCACATCTAGATGCTTTGTGAAAATGACCAGGAATGGTGGCTCCACCATTTCCCTGGGCAGATTTCCCAATGCCTGACCACTCTTTTAGTGATTTTTTTTTTTTCAATTCCCAGGTCTAAACCTCCCCTGGCCCAGCCTGGGGCCGTTCCCTCTCCTCCTGTCCCTGTCCCTGGGAGCAGAGCCCGACTCCCCCCAGCTGTCCCCTCCTGTCAGGGGCTGTGTAGAGCCACAGGGTCCTCCCTGAGCTGCTTTTCTCCAGGCTCAGCCCCTTCCCAGCTCCGTTCCCTGCCCTGGACCCCTCCAGCCCCTCCAGGTCCTTCCTGTGAGGGGCCAGCACTGCCCCAGGACTTGGGGTGGTGCCTCAGCAGTGCCAGCACAGGGGACAATCCCTGCCCTGCTCCTGCTGCCACCCCAGGGCTGGCACAGCCCACCACTGGCCTCGTGTCCACCTGGGCAGCCCTGGGCACATCTGGGCACCCCTGGGCACATCTGGGCACCCCTGGGCACCCCTGGGCTCGTGTCCAGCCGCTGTCCCCAGCACCCCCAGGGCCTTCCCCACCTCTCCAGCTGCTGATGCCAGGCTGGAGCTGCAGGGATTGCTGTGACCCCCGGGCAGGACCCGACACTCAGCCTGGCTCTCCTCAGCCCATGGATCCAGGCTGTCCCTGCCCTCAGCAGATCTGCATCCCCCTGGAGAGCAGGCAAGGGTAATTTCACAGTGGCAAGGTCTATACTGAATATTTCCCTCCTGAACAACCTGCTGATGCCAGCTCTCAGTGGCAGCACAGGAGCCACGGGCACACAGCTCCCAGCATTGCCATGGCACAATCCCAGTCTGCCACTGATCCCTTCTGCTGGCTTCTACCCACCTGGCCCCAGTAAAGGCAGCAGGCAGCACCACCCTCACCAGTGGCTTTGTCAGAATTCCTGCAGGAACCTCACCAAGCCCCAAAAACACTGTTAAAAATATTCTTTGCACAACTCTGGCCAACCATTCTGCAGCATCATACCAGGCCACTTCTCCTTGATTAGTAACAGTTGTTCAAATGAGGTTATTTTGAGTTGCAAGTACATTACCTTGTGTCAGAGAATGATTCATGCATACAGATTTTAATAAAATAATTAACATTTTGTGCATAAGATAGTATTTAATGTTCTAAACCAAGATGTCAGTCTGAATCCTAGGCAGCACCACACTTTCCATGCCTTGATTATTCAAATATCAAATCCTTTTCATGCTGTAAAAAAACAGTTGTTTGAAAAGAATAATTTTTAAATTATAATTATTTTGTATATGTGGAATGGTGATTAAACCACTAAAGGTCAGACTATATTTTGTCTATCAGAAATTACAGGGATTTATCAGCCTTTTTTATTTGTAAGCAATGTTTAGAAGGTCTGAATATGCAAAATCTGTTCTTGCAGCTAACAGACAGTTGATGGATAGGATCAAATAATGTCCAGAACAACAGGTAGGTTGATAAAGGCTGGAATGCATCCAGGAGTTTGGTGGCAAGGGAACAATTGCAGTCCACAGGAGAAGAGTCAAAATATTGTTTTGACAACTTAAATTAAATTATGCTCTCACATTTCTTTCTCTGCAGGGAGAGGCGCTACCAAAAAGTACAAAATTTTTTATGCTAAATTCTTGCTTTCCAACAATTATCAAAATCTAGGCAGTGCTGTTTGCAGAAAATCTTTTTCATTTAATGTTCATTATACATTTGCAGCTGACCCCTCCCTGCATGTGCCCCAGCCTGAGGAGCGCCTAATTTGTCACCAGCACATAACTGGGGACAAATACTTGATTATTCGTGATATTTCCAAGGTGCAGGACTGTTAGAACATCTCACTTGCAAAATGCCTTCATGCAGCTCTTGAACCACTCCTTGCTGCATTCTCCCAGTGAAATTATCCCTCCTCTCATCTCCCCCTCCCTGCAAACTTACTCAAGGACATCCTGAAAACCTGCACTGATGCAGCAATGCTCACCCCACCCTCAGGAACTTTCCTCTGTCCAGGGCTGCTCATTTCACCAGGAAAGTGGAATTTATTTGGATTTCAGCAGGACCTGCCTGCACTTAGAACCAAGAGGAGCATTTTTGTCATTTGCTACATGACAAAATTCCCACCAAGGAGCTCTCATTTGTGATGGAAGATGGAACAAACAGCAGCAGCCTGAAATTCCTCACCTTCCTCCTGGGCTGCTTTGCATTTTGAAGAACAAATCCAGCCATTCCAGCCCTGCCATTAATCCACAGTCCCAAAGCTTTACACAATTGTTGCTACACAGCAAATGCCCACATCAACCACTGGGAAAAGCACTGTTCAACTATTCCCAGAAAAATCTAAGTGTGGTAGGAAAAGCAGAATTTTTTACCCAAACTATCAATTTTAGTGATTTTATTATGAAAAATAAATCTTACCTGTAAGATTTTTTTCAACTGTTATATAAAATCTTCATAAATAAATGGCACAATATTAAAACCAGAAAAAAGATGCAATTTATTTCACTTCTCTTGTTTTGTCCTATCTTCAAAATAGTAGATGAAAACCAGGTTCTTGGTAACTATGTGATTTACTTGGTAAACATGGTAAACATGTGATTTACTTAGAAAGGAAGTATTTTTGAAAAGCACTGTTGACCATTTTCAGCCCCTGAAGTCATTGGACAGGTCAGTTCTGCAAACTGCACGTAGTGATTTAATGAACATGCAGAAAGAACTGCATTTAAGCCTATTTCTGGAAAGTGGCTTTTGATTGTGGTTTTTAACTGAATGCAGGGTGGACTGAAATTGTATTTCAGTTTTGTGAACATCCTATGAAACACTTAACAAGAATTTTTCAACCTTATTACCACTTTTTTTTTTTCTTAAGGCTCATCTTGTCTAATAAGATGATTGATAAAGCACATTTCCAATCTCACAGTGACATAGTTGGGGGGGTTGAAATGCTCCCAGTTCTAAGAATTAGTTCTGCAGTAAAACATCCCTTCCATCAGGAATTCCAACTGGGATTTGCTCACAATCCAGACCAGCTGGGCAATGCTTGAAGCACCACAGCTTCTGCATCAATTATCCTTGGGGAAATATATAGATTTCTAATCATCTATTGCTTCCTTTTGAACGATGCATAAGAGATTTATGAAAAGGATTTTTCAGGCACGCCATCAGTCAGAGAGCTTTAGAGACAAATATTAGGTTCTGCAAAAGCATTTTTACACTACTTGGACACTCACAAACGCAATCACTCCCTCCTGCCAACCCCCAGATTATTATGTAATATACCCAAGCTTTTACATTTATTCAGTATACACAACTGTGGTTCAATTTGGCACATTTTTGGTTTTTAAATATGAATAAGAATGCTTCAAAGAATAAAACGGAGTTGGGAAATATTTATACAAGAAGCTGAGTATGGATTAAAATTGCTTGGCTTCAAAAGTAAAATTAGATGATGTTTAATTTAGTTTATTTATGAAGTTGTATTTGTTCAATTTAAATACGTAATCTCCTCTGAGAGAGTTCAGCTTTGCAAAATGATAATCTGTTCCTATATTTCTATTAGTTGTGATTTATTCTGATTCATTCCTTTGTTCAAAAATGCTAATGAAAGCAGATGATGCCGAAGAAGATCCACAAGCAACAACCAATATATCCATCAGCCTGAAAAACAGGGAGAGGCTGCTCCACACAGGCAAGAAATCCCAGACAAAAGATTTCTAGAGGACACTGGCTGTGGAGAAACCCAGGCACAGGCTGAACCAGCACCACCTAAATTCCCAAAACTCGTCTCAAAAAGTCCTGCAAAGACAAACAGCAAATTTCCACCCCGCTCTGGGTAGGCATGGAAGAGAGATGAATGCTAAAAATCAGCTTTGCTGGGCTGTGATGGAGAGGCTCCGGGGAGGAAAAGCTGTCCAAAGCTCTGGGGACATGGGGATTGCATGGGGGGATGAGGGATGGATTGACAGCAGCTCTGCCACTCTGGAAGTGTTCTGAGAAGGCACCAAAGGGATTTTCCCATCAGACATCAGGTTTGGAGTGGTTTTTCACAGAAAGAGTGATAAAGTTCTGGAATGGGCCGCCCGGGGAGGTGGTGGGGTCACCACCCCTGGGTGTGTTTAACAAAGCCTGGATGTGGCACTGGGTGCCAGGGTTTAGCTGAGGCGTTGGGGCTGAGTTGGACTCGATGATCTTGGAGGTCTCTTCCAGCCCAGTGATTCTGTGAATTCTGTGAATTTTCCTGTCACCAGCTGTGGATGTGTTTACTCCACTGCTTGGGTAAGAGCCTGGAAGTGCTGGGGAGTCTGCATGGGCCATAAAACCTTTCTTCCATCGCTGGCTCCTACAGCTGCACCAAGAAACTCCCACAGAAACACCCCTGGGGCTTGCCAAGGTCAAGACCTGTTTGCAGACAAAGGAATTTACCTCTGATAACAGATATCCTCGGAAATATCTTAATTACAACGAGATTTTTTCCATCCTCCACATGGATTAAAAAATCTCCAAACTGCTGCCTCTGGCCTACATACCTTTTCCTTACAAGGTTCTTTCTTATGGGCACACATGGAATATCCCACCTTCTGCCTGCCCCACGGAAGCTGATAGATCTTCAACTTAAGCCATGTAATAATATGGTTTGAGGGGATAATAAATAATAACAACAACAGGTTTGAGGGGATTCCCTATTTCTATGCTCATATTTGCTTTGCTCTTCCCACAAAGAGGTAAAAAAGAGTAGGATCTCCTCCCTTTTCCTTTCTGAGCTAAAACCAGCTTCATGGAGCCCTTGTGGCCATCACCACAGATGTTTGGTGCTCTCTTGATTTAATGGAGCATGTGGTTCATTCCCTGGTCTGTTCAGTCCTCTTCAGGAATGAACTCCACAGCTCCCAAGAAGAAATTTTTATCTCAAGTAATCACAAGCATTCCTGTATTTGTTTTCTTACTGCTGTGGTGGAACTTGGGGGCTGTAAAAAAGCAGAGTCATGGGAGAGAAAGTCAAATCCATATAAAATTTTGAATTAAGTAAGGCCTCGAGCTCTGAGGCTCTGTGTTCACTACGGAACAAACACAAAAGCCAGACCAACATGGAAATGTGCTGCTGCTCCTGAGGGTAACTCCTGAATAGAAATATCTGGCAGCTGGGAGGAAAGTTTCTGGAGAACCAGCTGTGAGGTCAAACAAGAATTACTGAGGAAGGGAGTGGATCTGGTGTGTGGGAGGCAGTACAAAATTGGTATTGTTTTCAAGTGAACCACTGCAAGATTAACTTTGAATGGAATTAAACTCCACAGCAAACCAAAGAGCAAGAAGGATTTTAGAGCAACTGCTCTCTGTTTGGGGGCTTTTAGAGATGCGTACATGCACATGTGTACACACACACAGATTGTGGTTTTCTTCTCCAGATGCAAGGATTTATCCCTTCCCTAATCCAGCAATGGGCAGAACTCTTCCCAAGCTTCCCTGTGAAATGTGCCCTCCTTCAGGAGCCTTTGCATGGTCAGCGTGAGCCCTTCCAGCACTGCCATCCCACTCGGATTTGCTGCCACTGCCACAAGCCTGGGTCATGCTCTGCCTGAAGGCATCAGGGTTAGTTCTCTGATGGGATAAATCCAGCACAGAGGCTTTCCAGAGGATCCCAGACCCTAATCCTCTTTGATTCCCAATGCCCACAACAGCACTAAGCTCACCAGGACTGACTCCCACTATAAAGTGCCTTCTTTAAAAGGAATATGTTTGGATGTTTCTACTTACTTTAATATTTGTTCTTTCATCAGGTTTACTTTAAATATTGCAATTATTCTTCTCTCAGGGTTTGGCAATTAAAGCTCAGAAAGCACTACCGCTTACCTGATCGATACTAAAAACTTTAACATGTCCTGTATCTGCAGCTTTCATCTGCTCCAGATAAGGTAAAAGAGGGGAACAAGATTTCCTTAGAAGGAAGCTGGACCCAATTAAGAAATTGTATGTTAGTTTTCTCTACCAAGTGGGAAAAAAAATCCCTGAAAATACTTTCCTAGCAATATTTTTCAAGATCCCCTCCTAATCCTAAAGCAGATATGTAAATGAGGCTTGTATGTTAAGACCTCATGCACTCAATTTTAAGTCTCAAAAAGGTTCAAGAAAAAAAAAACACTTCAGATGTCTTCCATTTTCCCTTTCATTCCTTTCCATCCTCAGTTCTGGTACCAGAATCAGAGTTTTCAGATTAAAACTTCCAAGTGTATTTCTAAACTAGAAAAAGGAGGACAAGGGCAGGGATGAGGACGCTTCATTTATTATCTTTTCACATTAGAGTTACAGGGAACTTTAATGATATAGCAAGCTGTAAACCCTGTAGCTGGTACTGTATTAATCATCTGTCTACATGAGAACTCAGATAAATATATAATCCTATTTCTGCATTGCAGATTTTATATGTGCCTTCCTCAGACTGCTGCTTCTTTTTTTCATTATTTTGAAAACACTGCTGGAGGGGAGGATCCATCCCAAGGTAGGGAATGGCATCCTAACTGCACTTGCTTCAACTGAACAGCCATATTAAGATTTATAAGAAGATAACCAAAGCAATAGGCAGCAATTCAAGCGTCTGAGCACAGTTTGTCTCTCTTAACACATTCTCCCTTCTCCAAGGTCAAGTCTGTTGCCATCCACAGGCAGCAGCTGGCCCACCCAGGCTTCCCCCAGCTTGGGGACGAGCCAGGTCCCACCTGCATATCCAAACCAGTTCATTTTAGACAGGCTACAGTGGTCCCTGTCCATGTCACTTCTTGTCGTGTCACACATTCCTGGGAAAAAACAGATTCCCCGTTTTTGTCTTCCCACTTCAGCCCAAGCATGTAACTAACTCCAACCCCTCCACATTCTGTACCTATCTCTGTACCTATCTGTAATATTTAGGCATCACACAGGATATTTAGACATCACACAGGCATCACACAGACAGAGATACCCACTCCTATTTTAGATGAACCAAAACAAGATTAAAAATCAAATAAACCAGAGATTCTGCCAACGGTGATGCAAACTCACCAACACAGTGCCTTGGGGAAAACAGCTCCCCACAAACACTCAGTATAAAACATCACCTCAAAGCCTCCATGCCCTGAGGAAACATCAGGACAGTCCTTTGGGGTCAGCCCAAGACACTCAGGGCACCCCTCAGCCTTTCCCCTCCACGGCAGGAGCTCTGTCCTGCCTGGGGCACAGTGATGCGGCGTGGGGAGCAGAGAGGCACCAAACGCTCAGTGAGAGCCATGGAAATTACCTGCAGAACCAAAAGCTGGTCCCCAAGAAAGCTGAGAGGTGTCTTGTGTCTCGTTCCTCCTGTAATCCTCCTGCTTCAACAGTTTGTTTTCCTGGCATTTTCAGCCATCTTATTCATCACTGCTGATTTAGCACTACCATTTTATCCTGCAGTTCTCTGCATAACAATCACCACGACAGCATTACAGAGACAACCAGTCCTACCATAATGCAAATGTCCTCCATGGGTACTGCAACAATTTGCATTGCATCTCAGAAGCCGTCTGCAATTCTTCTTGGAATTTCCCAGGTTAGCTCAACTACTCATAAATAGGTATTGCTTCCAGCACTGGGGGAAGGAGGATGACAATCTCAATGTGAAAAACACCACAAAATCATCATTTCATTGTAATTGCATTTCTGCTGGTTCCTTAATGCCAAGCATCATTTGGAGGTATTTTTAGAACAACGTGTGAAATGTTCATTACAATGCAAGCAGGGGAAAGGGACATGGGAAGCCTGCAGTGCAAACTGAACAGCTGTCCTCAGCCAGGACAGCAGCTTCTTCTCCAGCTGACTTACAGAGGACACAGATCAATGCTGCCTCCTGACATTTGGGATTGCACATTTCCCAAGGAGACTGGAAGGGTTTATTGGGAACGCTGTTCCCTTCTAATTACCTGTGTGACACAAGGTGTACCACTGTGAAAGACAAGTCGGGTCGGTGGCAGAGAATTTTATTGTGCTTCATCAGCACCAGGGGGGTGCCAAGGTTAGTGAGATGCTGAGCACAACTATTGCAACAAATTCGTCCAGCCCCAAGACAAACAGTGCACGTGCCAAAGAGCCACCACCACTCTGGGAAGCGTCCCTCTTCCCTCAAGGCCCACTGAGGCACAGAAGGCTGCTGAGCAAAGGCTGTGGATGGCAGGACCTGTGCTTGGAAGGCTGAGGCAGCCAGGGGAATGGGGATGGAGGCCCCCCATTCCAGTCACAGGTGACAGATGGCTTCAGAGCAGAGCACAGCAGATCCCAGAATGTGTGTGAGGCTGTAAAGGTGTCCCACACTGTCCCACACTGGGATATCAGCATGAGCCTGTTCCTTGCTGGTTCCAGCCTCACTGTGTTGGCTGTTTTGAGAATATCTGGACTAAAAAGAGTGGAGCACGGATTTAGTGCAGAGAAATGAGACAGAATCATCAAAGGGACTGATTGTGGCAGGGGTTCTGAGATTTGGAAAACTGAGGCCCCTTGAGCTCCAGAAGGAAGATGAGGCTCAACAAAGGTCTCTGAGAAAACAAGGGTATCCAGGATAAAAAAAGTGGAGATTGGACAGAAGACCAAGGGGATTTTGGAAAGACAAGTAATAGGAGATCCTGGAATTCTGAGATGCATGGGCACAAAAGCCAGGGGATGACTGGGACAGCCTGTGAGATCAAGCAGGGTAAAAGCCCAAAACTTGCTGGATCTTGAATACTCCATCACCCCATCCCAGCATGGGCTGCCATTCCCTGCCTCACCTGTGGCAGCTAGTTGGAATTGTCATATGAGACTTTAGCTGGGGGATGCAGAAGGAGGAATCCCAAATCCCAAATCCCATTTAAAACGCTGCGTCTCATCCTGAACTGCAGTCCAAACTCTGCACAGATTTATACTGTGGAACACAATCCAAACCGAAGCACAGAAGAAAACTTATCAGACTAAGACAGCTCTTGTCTAAGTAAAAATCTCCTCAGATGGAGTGTGTGTATGAGGAGTGTCATTTTCTCCAAATGCCCAGCTGATTTCCAGAGGTCGGGAGCTGGGAAGGTCAGTGAACTGGACAGGCGAGGACTACAGAAATAGCTCTTTGCCCAACATCCCACAGATAAGCATCTTCCCTATCCTGTTTCCACATTCTGTGCGACAGATTTTTCAGCAAGATCCAAATCAGATTGGACTAAATCTCATTTTATTTTTAATTCATTTCATATGGTTTTATTTTTAACTCACTTTAATTGAAATGCAGCGAATGAAATTATCAATTGAAATTACTTCATCAGCTGTGAGTCTTCATTCTTTAATATATAAAATAAGCTCTCAGTAAATCTGAATCACTGATTTTCCTGTTTCATCCTCAAACCCTGGGATGCTGATGCAATGCATTGGGCATTCAATATTGCAAATTCCACGCTCTCAACCATAAACGTATTCAGAATATTGACCGATTCTTGGCATTTTTCAACATAGCACTTCAGTTCTGGGCTAAATCTTGAAATTGCAGCTCCAACTCTAATCCTCTCCTTCCAAGGGATTTCTTTTGATGCAATAGCCAAGAGTTTTATTAATGGCCTGGATGAAGGAACAGAGCACCCTGTGCAGGGGCACAGAGTGGGCAAATGGGGAGGCGTGGCTGTGCCACCAGATGGATGAGCTGCCTCTCAGAGGGAGCCACGGGCCAAGAGGAATCCCAGGATGGCCAACAAAGGGAAAGGCAAACTTGTGTCCCTGAGGCAGGCCAGGCTGGGGGCCAGCTGGCTGGGAAGCAGCTCTGCAGAAAAGGCCTTGGGGTTCCTGTTGGACCCGAAGCTGAGCAGGAGCCAGCAGAGTGTCCTCACAGCACAGGGCTGCCTCCCTTCCCACCAGTAACCTGGGACATCCCAGGGCTCCCACCTGGGCTGGGCTGCCCAGACAAAGGAGACCTGGACTTCCTGGAGAGAGTCCTCCAAAGGCCAGCAGAGGGGAGGAAGGGACTGGAGCACCTGACATGAAGGTAGGAGGTTTAGAAAACTGGGACTGCTCATCCCGGAAAGCAGAAGGCTCAGGGGGACTTCATCAACAAACAGCTGATGGGAGAAAGCGAGGGAGATGGAGCCAGACTCTTCTCAATGGTGTCTGGTGAGAGGCAAAAAGGCAAGGGGAACAAAGGTAGAAAATGCCATTAAAAGGCCAAAAGCTGTGAGGGTGGCCGAACACTGGCAGGTGTCACAGGTGGAGAGGCTGGGAAGTCTCCTTGGGGATGCTGAAAACCTGACTGGACATTGCCCTGCTATAGGTGACTCCACCTGGGGCAGGAGGGGCTGGATCATCTCCAGAGGTACCTGACAACCTCAACTCTTCTGTGCCTCTAAAATCAGCTGCTTTCTCCAGCCATTTCACCTTCACCATGTGGGCAAAGGAGACAAAAGGTAAAAAATGCACAAACTCTTCCATAGAAATCCCAGATATACTGCTGGTCCTGTTCTAGCTTTTCCCATTAACTGTTTCTAGGATTCTCTGAAAGCCTGGTGCACAGCCCTCAGATGCTTCAACTGTGCCATGAATATTTTAAAAACAAGGAAAAACATGTTACCAGCAGGATGAACTTGTTTGTGACTTGGTTACCATTTCCCAACTCTGCTAACTCTGGTACCTAAACAGGAATTCCACATCCCTTCCGAGGCTCCATGTTTCACTCATCTGCAGTGCTCAGAGGGAACACGTCCTGCCTTTTACAGAGCTGACAGCCTCTTAAATTTATTAAAATACGCCTCATTCCTAACCCTTCTCTTATACATTGGTTCTTCTTCAACTGCTAATCTCCTAGTTTAATGCATAAGCCAAGGCTATTTATCAAAAATACAACGGTAAAACCATACTTTTTAACCTAAACATGAGCAAAACTTCAACCAAAAACCCTAGAGCTCTTAAAATTGTACCGTATGCTTATGAAAGGGCATCGAACTTTCAAATAAAGATTACAATAAAATGCTACTGACCCTCTCCGTTGTTTTACGGATGAAATTAAAGCCTATACATTTATATAACCTCCACAACGCCCTTTATTTATCTCTGTTGGCACACAAAAAAAAAACCATCCAGCATGCAGAGCATAACCTACCTAGAGAGAAAGACTGTTCTCTTATGCAACTGCTCCACTAAGGATCTATTACCTGGGAGCCCGGCTCAGGAGCTGGGGGAGGCTGGATCCCGTGGAGCATCCCTGCTGGGCAGGGCGCAGGGCGGCGGGGCTGAGGCTGCCCGGGTGCCAGCCCCGACTGCAGGGGCTGCAGAGGCTCCGGAGCTATCCCGGCACACACGGAGGGAGCTCTGCTGCTCCGCCGGCAGCGCCAGGGAGGCTCCATTCAGAGCGGAGTCATCGCTCCCTGCCTGCCTCAGCACGAGCTGGATCCCACAGAGGGGCTGGCTGAAGCTTTAGCATCGTGTTTTAATATCTAAATTAAACAAAAACACCTCTAGAATCCTTAGCTGTTGGGTTTGGGGTTTTTTTTTAACCCCTTTTTCAACAGGCACGTTAAAATTAGTCAGAAATGTGTTGTTTTAATCATGGGGGGGAGGTTGACATTTGATCAGATAATGTATAATCTGAACATAATTAATCAGAGCAGTACTTGCTAAATTCCACATCCATCATTGTGTCTCCTTGAAAACAGAATGAAAAAACCTGGCAAAGGCAGCTTCTTCTCCACAAGGTTTCTCAGTCAGGTTAATCAAATGAACCACTTTCTTCCCTTCAGAACATTATTTTTATGTGCAAGCTGTAAAAGTATTTCCATTTCTTAAAGGAGGTGGGGTCCATTTAGAGAACCCCCTCTGCCAGAGTCCTACTGCAGTGCAATGGGCTCTCAGTGAGTGGGAGAGGGAGTTACAAGGTCAAGACTTCTACATTAATTCCAAAATGTAACAAGGAATTACTACGTGCACAACTGGCGTTTGACAATGTGAACTCCAGGATGAAAAAGAAAAAAAAAATTTAAAAAAGCAATAACACTTTTAACATTTTCATATCTTAGCAGGATATACGCTCGCAGTTGCTGTATTCAAACAGGAAGATATATAAATATATATTTAGTAGGATTCAAAAAATGTTGCATCCCTAACCCAACAGCACTGGGAAAGATCAGCTATACATTTTAAATGCTGGGGGAAGACGAAAGGGGGAAAGAAAATCTTTCCAAGCTGTTTCCTAGCTACATGGTATGAAATTTAAAAGGAAAAAAGCACTCACAAAAGTGACTTCACAGCAGCTCTTAGAAGAACAGTATGATACCTAGTTCATCATTACCATGTCTTCTGCAACCTAGAATCCTGCTGGGAAGCATGAAACTCTTCCAAGCTGTTCCAATATACATGCATGCAACCTTTTTATATATGCAGAAAGCATGAGGAATATCATGCCGTTTGGATTTGCAGCAGAGAAGAAAATTGACCTTTTCCATGAAAATGAGTGTATATTTAGCATTGATGCGGACCAAAATCAATTCTCTGTAGAAATGAAGACAGATACAGAAAAAGGATGAAAAGAGGGCAGAGAAAAAAAAAAAATAGGAAAGAACCTTCATGCTGCATTGCTCTACACAACTTATCCACAAGCCTTATTTTATTGCCTTATTCACAAACTTACTCATTTTACCAGCACTACAGGGAAGATGTGAACCACCTCTTCACAGGTAGCAATTTGGATTAAAATGAGAGGAGCAAGAACAAAGTAAAAGCTGTCTGTGATCAAAGACCTGCTGGATACCTGAGTCAAACAGTTATTCCAGAGCAAGGTACAAGAGCCAGTCATGCATATGGATGACCTCTCACAAATTAAATGCTAATCAGGAATGCATCTCAGCAGTAAAAAAAACAAAAAAAAAAAAAAAAAAAAAAACATGTGGACTATGAAGTTGATCTGTAATCCCTTCTATAAGCAAATGCTAACAAAACCCCCCCGTTATCAATTTCATACCACAAATACCTGACATCAACCTCAAAACCCAGCTATAAAAGCGCTATTTCCCCACATTAAACGTGCCGGCTCTCCTCCAGACATCCCAACTTGTGTCATATCCCCCCAATCCTTCTCCAACCCCACAACAGAAAGCAATCAGGGGGTCAAAGCCCAAAAACCCTGTGGAGCACGGATGTAAAAGGAACGGGTTTATCCTGCGGGCAGAGCCATTCCCTGGGAGCCCCTTCAGCACTCACCTTGCAGAAGGAACGGGGAGCAGCGGGCTAAGCATCTGCTCGCGGCTGCCTCGGAGCGCCAGGAGTGCCCACAGCCATGGCCTCGGCAGCCCTGGGAGCGCCGTGCGAGGCTCGGGGAATTGCCCCGGCTCCTTTAGGACAAGGCTAAAGTCGGAGATGGGGAGGATGGGGCAGAGCCCGGCGCTGGCGGAGCGCGGGGCGCAGGAGCTGCCAGCGCCGCAGGCACGGATCAAACGCACAGAATCTCCCTTTACATAATCGGAAATGACTCCCGTAATCTTAGCTTTTCTCTTAAAGCGTTGGATGCCTCGCGAACAGCCAAAAGCTTTTTCTCCACGCAGCGTTCCGTGGATTTGGAGCTGATTCTTCTTTTGATTAAGTAAATAAATAAATAAATGAATGAAAATGAAAGTCTATCTGTAAGAAGTCTTAATTATTATACCATAACACCTCAGGAAAGCCTTTCCCCATCTTCCCACAGGAAACACCATGCATGGTAAGAAGGAATTACAGAAAATTCCCGGTTTCTTCCACATTATTTTCTAGTCCATCTCAATACAAAGGCAATGCTTGGGGGTTTTAACCTGCATGCCCTTTACTTTCAAACAAACGCACCGAAAGACTATAAACAGCTCTATAAAGGGACCAAGTTGAAGACTACATATTTTTCTAGCATGAAATAGCTTTGCCTATCGTAAGAGGTCATTAAAGTAGAAAAATAGAACAGTCAAAGTGTACTGCTCACATTTTAGTGAAATGTGAGCTTCTGAAAGAAAAAAAAAGGCACATCCGATTCTTACCAGCAATGATAAAAGCAAAATCCCATCCACGTGTTTTCCTCATCACTAAAGAACTGATTTAATCAAAATCAAGCCCATACGTTTCAAAAACAAGATCATGCTGAATTCTCAACCTACCGAAGCCCGGCAAACGCTTTCTGATGCAAGAGAGCCTTTTAGCTATGCAGTTTCTCTTTGACCTTACAGAATAATCTACACGAGTCGCAGCATTACCTTTGCAGAGATTCCCAGGGCACGAACCAAAACCTAATGCATCACTCAGCCCCGGTCCCCACACCATCTTCCCATCAGCTCGCGCCTTCCCCGGCAGCAAAATGCCAAATAAAGGAGCTCAGGAACGGAAAAGGGGAAAGATTTTTTTTTTTTTTTTTTTTTTATTATCATCACCATCATCACCTCCACCACCATCATTATTGCTCTCATGCTGTGGATGTCGCTACTTACTTGGCTAAGACATCCTCCCCAGCGCAACCTGCTCCCGGCTAGCGGGCGGAGGGCTCAGGGCTCGGCATGGGCGCGGGCAGGCGCGCAGCGGCCGCGGAGCCGCTCTGCAGACCGTACCACCGCGGCAGCGCCCGCCGGGGAGGCAGCGCGCTGCGCCCGCAGCATCCCCGCACCGCCACCGCGGGGCCGCCGCGCCGCACCGCCACCGCGGGCACGGGGGGAAGGAGCCACGAATAATAAATAAAATAATAATAATAATTAAAAAAAAAAAATAATATGGACTGAACCACCATGTTTGTTGTTTGCGATTTTTTTTTTTTTTAATGCTTCCCCTGGGATAATGACAAAAACGGAAGATGGCAAGCGACCAGGAATATGCCACTTACTCAGAAACGGGAGAAACCTTCAAGGACAAGGGTTGTCAAGTCCTATCACTGTCGCTGGAGGAGGAAAGGGGGGGATGGACGGTGGTGGAGGAAAGGGGGCGCGGGGAGCGCGGGGAGCGGCGCATCCCCGGCACCCCCGAGCAGGCGCAGGATGCGGCGGGGCTGGAGCCCGCAGTGCCCGGCGATGCTCGGGCTGTGCCCGCTGATGACAGCCCGCCACGGCGGCGTGTCCGTGCTGCAAATTACTTCATAATCACCCTCTGCAAAGATCCGGCTCGCTCGCCCTCCCCTGCTCTTTCTGTTTATGTAAGAACAATGGGGATTCTAAGGAAAATATAAAAAAAAAAAAAAAAAAAAAAAAAAAAAGCCTTGCAGCGCTATGGGGTTTGTGTTGTGTTTGTGTCCCTGCCATGCCTGACAGAAATCCAAACCCGTACAGGAGGAACAGTGAAATATCCCCGTTTAATCTGATCTGGTCACATCAGCATGTGCTGTAAAACCACACACACATGCCAGAGCAGCTTTCTGCCCTTCTCTTCCTCCTCCTTACAGCCCGGCACTTTGGGGAATCACTGCATTTTATCTACAGCTTCTTACCATCCCTTTTGAGTTGTTATGATGTGTCTGCTATTTTGAATTATTAGCACATAGAGGATTCAGAAATGTAAAAGGCTTTTCCAATGGAATACTGTGTTATGGCAGTGCAAAACAAACCTAAACACTAAAAATAAGAGAGATATCAGCCCTTTGAAAAGCAGAACATTTTCTGTGTAATAGTTTTATTTATTCAAAGGAAATTGTAATCAGTACATGTACAATGTCCAAACTACAACTTCAAATTCCCTACCTCAAACCATTCAATCCTGTGAGTGACTGAACACAAGAAAATACCTCTTTTTTTCTTTTTTTTTTTCTTTTTTTTTTTTTTTTTTTTGGGAAAAATGTGTAAAACATCACAGATAAAAGTTGGGATGCATTCTGTAGCATCCTAGGACAGCAGTGGCTCATGGCTTGCCTGTGCCAGGGAGGGCAGGAGCACCTCCCTGAGCCATAACAGGAGTAGCTGTGCTGATGCTCTGTCATCCTGCCTTACTTGCTGCTCAGAATATCAATTCAGCCAGTTAAACCAAAAGTCTGCACTGCACCAAAATGGAAGCTATTTAAAAAAAAAAAAAAAAGTGCTGGGATCATTGATCAGGAGTTTTATCTATGCTGATCAATTTTTTCTTAATGAAGTAAAATTTAAATCAGGACTAGGATCAATGCAGAATTTTCTCATGTGAGACTGCCTTTATCATTAGGAAGCTACAGGCAATTACATGCATGCCAGGATACCAGATGCAGTGACTTTGGGTTATATTAAGCAGAGAGACGTGTCCCCTTTTCAGAACAAGTTTTCAGTACAAACTGCAGCTGTGAGGAGTTTGCAGTGCAGCTTAAACTGAATCCTAACACTGAACAAAGCAGTGCTCCAGTTAAATGTCTTGTGCTGAGGTCCCAGACCCATAAATGTTGGTGACCTCTACTGCTCTGTCAGAAAAGCAGGAAGATACTGAGACATCTGCAATTATCTGGTTACTGACATTCATTTTTTGATAGAAATTTTGAAGATAATTTGAAAAGCAATAGAGAAGGTTGATTGACACAGTACCAAAATATATTGAAGAAGACTTTTTTATTACTCTCTCTCTCCTGAAGGAAGAGAGGACTAGCTTAAAGAAATTCAGCACAGCATAAAAAACTTGTTCCACACATTTGGCTGTTGCCAGTTTGAGGAGTGCTGCTCTCAAAGACTTTGTGTCATACTACAGGAACTTCAGGGCAGAGACAGTATCATAAGATCTATATCAGAATAAAACTCCAATTCTTATTGTAAGTATCAGAATAGGCAAGGGAATAAGAGAAGGAGAAAATTTTTTTTTTAAATGTTCGAAAGGGAAAGAAAAACCTAGTTTGAACATTTCAATATATACCAAATCCAATCAAGTTTGCACAAGGATATCCCCGGTGCTCTCTCACCGCAGGCCTCCAAAGCCCCAGAGCATGTGGGGAAGCCAGGAAGATTTTGGGAGGTTTGTTTGGAGCCTGCTCACAGGGTTGTGTTGGTTCTACCTCCACCACAATGCTGCCATCCTGCAGCCAAGGCCAAGCATTAATGCTGATCTCCATCCTAAGAATGCAAATCCTGGAGTGGGAGCTGAGCTCCCAAACCTCGGATTCGTGCACACGCTGGAGCCTGCCCTGGCTCGGAATAAAGAGGCAACCTCAGGTTTACCCTCATTTAAAGCTCCCAAGTGAAAACTCTTCAGAAATGGCCCAAACCTGAGCCCCAGCACTGCCGAGACAGGGCCAGGAGTTCTCTGGTTCCAGACTGACACCTGCTCACTGCCCTCAAAGTTGCAAGACCACAATCCCAGGGAATACCTGCTACCCACAGCAAGTGCCCTCCAACCAGAGCTAAAACCAGAGCTAAAACACTCTGAGCTCAGAATTTAAAGGATTACGGGATTTATTATTACTACTTTTTGGACACAACTGTGAAAATATTAACATTTTCCAACCCGGCTTCCAGCACGTGCAGCTCAAAATGGCTGCAACGTTGGCTGGTGCTTTTTTGAGGTATTTCATCATCAAATTTAATAGCAAACCCTGGCAAAGCAAGATACCATCTGAAATGAGGGTTTGTCAGCACATCTTCATGCCTATTAAAGCATCCAGCAGCATATTATTTAGCTCTGACAGAAAAACAATTTAACACCTTAACTTGGGGGCAAGGAGCGGAAATGGAGCAGAAAAATGGAATGGAAAATAGAAGGATGCTCTTTGGGAGTAAGTTTAAAAAACACAACAGTGCTTACGGGATATAGAAGGAATGAGACTTTCACTGTTGAGCTTGAACTGCAACTTGAAAAGATTGCTTCCCCAGTAAAACTTCAACTGACAATTTGTATTCAGAGGCAAAAGAGCCTACCTAATCTCTTTGGAGAAAATTTTAATTCCGTATGTGCTGGTGATAGACATCACAAGCACATTTCAAGGTCTTTATGAGATAATTAATGACAGGAAACACAGGAACATAATTTTAATTCCTCTTTCAGGATCCTGGGGACCAAGACCTCTTTTCCAGTGAGGTTGTCCAATCAGAGGAACGGCACTGGAAAACAGCAGCAGATTTCTAATATTTTCCTAATCACAACCCAGATACTTAAACTAGAACAGCAGACTGGCAGCCTCTCATAATTTTAAACCTCATTTACTACATTTTTCAAAACAAGAATTAAATCTGTTTTCAGATTCGGTGTCTCTCCAGTTTGGGAACACAGAGCAGTAATATTTCTGCAAGGAAACAGCTTGTGCTCCCAAACTGTGCAAACATGTTGTTATCCTGGGAAGCAACACGACCTAATAAAAGGAGTGGAGGAGAGGGACCTCAGAACAGTCACATTCAAGGACTTGCCCTGCTGTTTCCTGACTGGGAGATGTTAGTAGGTCACTTGATCCCACTGTGCTTCAATTTCCCTAACTATAAAGTCAGTGTATTCCCGAGTTTAAATTACAGCTCTTCGGAGCTGGTTGCTTGGTTAACCCTTCCCTGCCCTCGGGAGAAAGTGTTGGGCACACCTGGCTGTGCTGGGAGAAGGTCTGGAGTTAATCCAGGCACAGGGCTTGGGCTGGCAGAGCCCCAGAGCTCCCACCCAAGCCCAACCATTTGCTGCATGATTTAAACCTCGGAAGCTCACGGTTGCCTTGAACTCTTTATTTTATCTGCCACATTTATTTTCCTGTACAAATTGCCACTTGCTCTGACTGATAAATTATTGCATCTCCAATCAGCTCACTTCCTTGACCAGCATCCCAAGTTTCTCAATATCTGAAAGGAAAACTACCAGCCAGCCAGAACTGCCGTTCCCCCCTCCCCTTCAATCTCCACCATCTGATATCTACAAATATCCCAGTTTTTCTTCTTTCACCATCTAAATGCCATGTCCACAAAGAGCAAGTGCCTGCAGGGCTGGGCTGCCATTGCTGTCCCCTCCTTGCCACAGCTTTAAAGCTCAGAAAGCAACACCAGGCTCCCAGGATCACCCAAGAAGGAAGAGAAATCTTTAGGCTCTTGCAACAACAACAACAACAAACAACAAAAAACCAAAAAACTGAGGAAGAAGCATTAATTAGCCTGAGCTTCCCAGTAGAGCTTAAGTAAACTTGGTCCACTGCCACAGCCTAAGCACAGCAAAGACAGAGAAGCATCTCAGCGACCTCCTCCAAAGGGATTTGCCCTGGCCAGAGTGAGGACCTGCAATACCTGACACAGCTAAACCTGAATCCACTGCTGAAATCAGCTTCTCAACAGCCTAAAATGGGCCTAAGAATACAAAAGCTGTCTTGTACCAGCATTCAACCCACTTGGTTTACAGACACAATCTGCCATCTCACATGCAGATGAGAGGAAATATTTGTCAACACTCAGAACAAATCTTAGACCACCCAATAGAGTGGCCTGGCAAGAGCTTTGAAGAGCAACCTTGTGAGGGAGCCACAACTTCTGAGAACTGTGGATAGGCAGCAAAGGAATCCCCCCTTCATTCTCTGGGCATTTAAACCCCATAAACTGCCAGTTCTCAAAATAGAATTTGTGCCAACTGCCTTCCAGCATTAATCTGTTTACTTAATGTAATACGGTGATACTGGGAGGCAGACTCCAGTCCTTTGTGGTTTCACCACAGGAATTCCCTTCCCTGTGTTCTGGAAGGGAATGTTACTCTCCCCCTGCAGCCTCATATCACTGGTCCTGATGGAGATTAGAAATGTAATCCAAAGTCAATTAAACTCAAATTATAGGATTATACAATTTATAGGGGTCACATTAGCTCATATCAAACTGCAGATTTCAGACAACCTGACTTTGAAGGATGTTTGGAAATAGGGGTGAAACTTTGCACAAGTAGATGGGTTACATGGACTCATTCTTCTATTGCATCAAAACTATTCTCCCAGACAAAACCAGAATTTGAATCAGAATTTTGGTTCAGTATGTTCTTCTGATATCACTGATGCCAAATACTACCACAATGTTCTAAAAGTTGGTTTGTTTTTTTTTTTTCCTTCTTATTTGCTAAACTTCTGTACAGGAAACCTCTTCCATTTGGAAAGAATATCCCCAGCGGGGTGTGTTTGAAGGAGCATCCTTTGCCATGAAATTGTGTATGACTGTGGTGTAGATGTGAAGCTCAAGTACCCCCTTCACACAGCCAGGTCACACCATGACCTTGGACTGCACCTGAAAGAAGAAACCCACCATTGTTCTACTGAAACTGCTCAACCCTTCCTGTCATAATTCAGATTAGACAGTAAGAAATAATAACAGAGAATTAAATTACAAATATGGACTGTTATTAAATATCATTAAGGAAATGCATGCTCCTTTCAGAACTTAAAGCTTTCAATCTTCAATATATGGACTTTTCCTACATACCTGCATGTTCTGGCTGTAAATCTCATTAACTGACACAGTAGCTCCCATTGTAGCATTTTTGTCAAATGGCTCCAAATGGAAGCCTGGATCAGCCTTGTTTATTACTCTAATAAAGTCAAATTATTAACATAAAGGGAAACAACGGTGTGACAAGGTTCAATCACGCTCACCAATTCGAATGGTATAACAGAATTTTAACAAACTATGAAAAAATGAATTCTGATATCACATCAAACAATCCAACTGCCATACACACTTCCTGGCAATTAATCACCTGCAGTGATTGCTTTGTGTTGAGGAGAGGGTTTTCCCAATATAATGAGATAAAAGGCTATGTTTAGCTTAGTGGGCAAAGCAGGCTGACCCATTAAGCCTCGCTAAGCCGTGGGTATCTGTGCCCTGCTGATCATCCTGCCTGAGGAACGTGCACACACGGGCAGCCCCCGGGGGGGCCTGGAGCCCCATCCCGGGAATCTCAGGGCTCCTCCAGAGGCAGCTCCTGCAGAGGTGTCCCCACAGCCCAGAGCCCCATCCTGGGAATCTCAGGGCTCCTCCAGGGGCAGCTCCTGCAGAGGTGTCCCCACAGCCCAGAGCCCCATCCTGGGAATCTCAGGGCTCCTCCAGAGGCAGCTCCTGCAGAGGTGTCCCCACAGCCCAGAGCCACATCCTGGGAATCTCAGGGCCACCCCAGAGCCAGCTCCTGCAGAGGTGTCCCCAAAGCCCAGCACCAGGGCTCTCCTGGCTGCAGGGCCACAAAGCCATGCAGATCTTGGTGCTCCTCTGGGTGACAGAGGAACTGGAGCTCACCTATCACACAAATCACTGAGAGCCTCAGATGTCCTTCCCTGTGCCACAGCCAAACCTTTGTTTTCACCTTGTTTTCTGCTGATGTCACCCGGGCTGGCAGTGCCACCCCACTCGTGTGGGAACTCAGACTGGTCCCAGGGCCTTGGAAGGGTTCACACTGATGTTGGCTGGAACGTACTGGTACAGCCCAAAATGTTCCACACCAGTCCTGTCCTTCCCCGCATGGCAGCATTTGACAGAATGCCTCCACTTCAGCCAAAACAAACAAAAAATGTGTGAACTTCAGTAAATCAGTCCTTTCAATCCCACTGGAACATCTGGGAAAAACTCTCACAAAAGCCAATGCTAGGGTTCAAGCAACTGTAGAATCAAACCTGATCTGAAATTATCACAATGGCTGTTTGTGGCTTTTAGATATAAATATTATCCTGTAAGAACTCAGAATTTGTATTCACAATTATATCTAGATTTGAAATAAATGTTCAAATTCTTCAGCAAAGAATGAGCTTTACAATAAGAAAGCTCCAAGAATTATTGCTATAGAAAATTTACTTAGAGGTGTAACATATAATTTGCACAAAAAAATGCTTATTCACATTATTAAATATTAAATTAAATACAAGACCCAAGTGTTATTGCAATAAATATAGTCAGTATAGGAAATAAAAATACACTTTAAATGAAAATTAGGTGGGTGTCAGGCTTGGCTTCCAGACTGAGCCATGTCCTGAAGATCCATGAGCTGTTCCTTAACCCCAGATGCAACACTATGAAACAATAGTTATGAATATTTTGCCAAAATATCAGAACTTTTTGAAGCAATTGAGCTTAGGTCTTGCCAAAACATTATTGCAGAGTAAAAGAGTCTGTCCAGCACAGAATAGTGAACATGTGAACAAAAACATTATTGGAGGAAAAACCTCTGCCAATATCTAGTCTAGAATAATCAAACATCCAAACAAAATTGACACATTTTATAGTATTTCCCTTAGCTAAATAACCCTTCAAACTGTCCATTATTTTAAAAATGTCCTTCTCCAACAACACTGATGGGCTGCAGATTCCTCACTGAGAGGAAATGTTCCATTCCTTCAGGAAGAGTTAAAAAAAACTCAAACAAAAACAAAACACCCCGCCACAACTCATTTAGTTTGGTCAGAAATGTGCCAAGAAATTATTTAGAGGCAGACAATGCACAGTAATACCTGTCCTATCCCCCATAAAGGAGCCAGGAAATGCAAGAACCAAAAGACCAAGCAGAAGGACCCAGAACCAGCCATTACTTTGCAGAATCACAGAATATCCTGGGAGGGACCCTCAAGGAGCACTAAACCCAACTCCTGGCCATGGCTGGGTCACAGCCAGGCCTAACCTACCAGAGAGCACAGCCTGGGAGGTTTGAATGATACCCTAATTACATCCTGAGAGATTTATTGACTGCATTTTTACCTCCCTTTCTTCAGAGCCAGAATTGTTCTTTTCTGCACCAGCAACAATTTGTTTTAGGCACTGAGAACAGGATGAAGCATTGTGCAGGGGAAATAAAAGTCTGGTTATTTATTTCACTGGGGGTCATTTGTCAGCTCCCATCCCAAACCCAGCCAAAATCCCCTCCACAGGGCTACAGGGACCACCAGGAAGTGCTCCAGGACCAGCAGGCAAATTCCAGAGCCCAGAACTCAAGGCCTCATCCAGAACTCCTCCATCTGATTTACCAACATCACCATCCCCCTCTCCCAGGGGCAACTCACAGACATGATCTCTTAGCAAGGTTTTTGCTCCAAATAAATCTTTTGGATGTCTTAATGTCCAGTAATAAACCAGCAGATTATAGTGATAAAATCCCAACAGCCTCCTCCTGTCAGAGGCTGGCAGAAACCACCCCTCCTCCTTGCCCTCACCTGATCAACTACACGCATCCGGATCTCCATAAACAGAAATAATGGGTGAAAATAATTAAGAGGGAAAAAAAAAGTAATTTACTAGTGAATAAATACAAAAGCCTCGCTGGGAGGTTGAGAAAATAAATCAGCGAAGCTTGCTTCAATCACTCCAAAAAAGGGAAGATGAGAGGGACAGTTTGAAGCACTAGTAAACCAGTAAAAGCCAGGAGAGCATCTTCTTTTTTTCTCCTCTTTAAAGTGTTACAAGGTGGTTTATGCATGGGCTGATAATTTAATGCCATTAAGAATTCATCTGCCATTTCAGCTCAGCAATTTTGAAAGTGTCCAGCTCCATCAGATAAGCACAAATTCTACTTAATCCACATTTCTTCTTGGAATTCCCATATTTAGAAGGATTCCTTAATTTCTTTACACAAATAGTCTTTTTTTCTTTAACACAGCACTGTCCTACAAAGATCAACTTCATACCTCTGTTACGTATCTTGGAGTTTTGCTCCCTAAGTCAGACATTCCAGTCTCTAAAAATATGCAGCTTTTATTTTCAAAAGCCCAAGGAAAAAGATACTCAGTAATGCACATACTTGTGTACATATATAATATATACAGGGAAACTGCTAACCTTGAAGGGAACCATATTTCTTGAACACTGATGTCAGTGCTCAAAGATGTTACTTGACCTTGAGGATAAAAATAAATTGTGCAGTCCAGCATCGTGTCCTCAGCTTAGTTCACTAAAGACATCTAAATGGTCTGTGCTTACATACCATAAAACAGTTAAACACAGATATTCCATATTAATTATATTTAATACTCCTAACTTCGATTTGTGGAGAGGAAAATTGGGTTTCCAGGGAGCTGCTGCAGCTTCCAAACATCCTCTAATTCACCAGCACCAGAGATGCTCACACTGTTATATTTAGATAAAGTAGTGATGAGAACCCTCAGCACATTATTCGCAAAATTAAATCCCACTGAGGTTTTTTCCCTCTTGCCATTTCATTAATTCCAGCTCAGGAGCAACAGTGGAAGATCATAATATGTGTAAGAGATAAAATAATAAAATATATAATGAAACATGATTGGAAATTCTATGTTTCCTACTTTTAAAATAATGGAATTTTTGGTGATTTCAGTGACTGGGAAAGAAGACTCACAGAGAAGCTTCCCGAAGCTGCTGAGATGATGTCTGCTAACACTGATCTTCAAGTAATTAATCCTCCAAAGAAACATCTGACTGCCGAGCTCAGCTAGCCTTTAAAAAGGCAATGGTTTCTCAAGGAAATATTTCAGAGAAGCTGCCAGCCTTGGATTCCCTGTTTTACAGAAATCTGTGGTCGCCCTTAAGGAATGATCCCCTTGGTGCCCCCAGCACTGGCACAGCCCAGGTGCCACCTGAAGTGTCCCCCTTGGGGAGCGTGGAGCCGTGTCCGAGCTGCCCCGGCTGCTCCTCCCCGGGCACCTGATCCCATCAGGGCACTCAGCAGGGCCAGGGACAGCACCCTCAGCTCCCAGAGACAATTCCACCCACTGGGAAGGAAACTGAGGGTGCGTGCCCTGGCCTGGCTGGGAAAAGATTCACGGTGATGGACATGGCCGCAGCTCAACTCTTAATTACTAGAGGTACCGAGCCCTCCAAGTGTCCAAGGAAATTGGTCCCAAGAGAAAAAGGTATCCCTTGGTTGTCACAAAGACCCTTTCATAGCTAAACAAGTGTCCTGTTCATACACAAAACCCCAAAACAGCTATCCCACAGCACATCTGTAGCCAAGCCCTCACTGCTGTCACCTGAAGTCGTACCACTGACACCAGCAGAGCCCTCCCCAGAGTCCAGGAGAGTTTCATTCCAACAACAAAAAAAAAGGATCATTTGTTAGCAGGGGAATTAAAAAGAACCATTTCCTTTGTCTATCCGCTAAAATAGTTGGAAAAGCATCTTTGGGATGCCTCTTCCTCCTCCCTGCAGGATTACAAAAAACATCTGACAAAACAGAATTTTATTTTACATCATTAGCTTCCTCTCAGTCTAAACTAAGTTAAATATAATTATGCAGAAATTAAGTCAATCACATTATTAAGAAAAGAAGAAGGTAATTTCTCTTAGAGGATATAATTTTGATGATTTTGATGGGTCTATGGGTGTAAAAGCAGGTACTTTAAACCAGCTGAAGAAAGAAACTCAGTGAATGCCCTGGAAGGAAGGATGGCCAGGTTTTATGAAGGACGACCTAAAATCCTTCAATATGGTATTTAAGGAACTCACTGGAAAAGCATGAATTATACAAATGAAATATGACAGCATTCAAAAGTCTACACCAGGATATTTAATTATACAAGTTTTGGATCCTGTGTTTCCTGGAAGGCAAAAATAATAATAAATGCTGAAATCACTGTCTGCAAAGAGCAAGATTACCTCACTTGTAAGAAAATCTGGCTTTTCTCCTGGTTTATGAGAAAACCTAAACACATGGTTTATTTGGGCACCATGAATAGGGAAAGTGATTGCACTGGTGTTCCAGCAGTGAAAGACTCTGGGTGTGTTTGCAGAATCAGCACGAGAGCAGCAAGGCAGGGATTTCAATCTCTAGGAAGGGAATGTTTAACCAGTACAAGGCAATAAAAATTATTCTGGCATGTTTTTCTATGCCTCACAGAACCAACCCAAGTAATTATTTTAAAACACCATTTCTTGTGTATCCAGCAAGAGGAACTAAAAAATTTGCTGTTGGACAGCAAAACCAGCATCCAGTTAAGTTAAAGTAATACAGTTTTACAAAGATTTAGTGATAATCTTAAAGAGCTCTGAAAATTTATTTTTTTAAGAGCTTGAAACCCCAAGATTGAAAATGAACTCAGAAACTTAATTTTCAAACCAACAGCCCATCTTTTATAAATATGGCACTCAATGAAATCAGGCATCAATTTTAGTTTATACTGAGCAAATAAGTGTGATATTGAGCACTTCTCTGGAGGTACTGTAACAGAGAGATCCAGATCCTTTATCCCTTCCTCTCTCACCCCAAACTTCAGCTGTAAATTACTGATCCCACATTTCCAGACTCTAATATGATCCCTGTGGAGATCTCTCTCAGATCTCCTACACACGCCTTACATAAAACGTTGCCTCTCCATCACCACACAATCAGCTCAAGCTCCACAAGACTCCAGAGATGTATATTTAGCTGGAAAAGAATGGGAGTTAGCACAGCTTATGCTCAGTTATATCATCCTGGAAAATCCTGGAGTGAAGAGCTGAGCAATTTGTCTGTGCTGAGCTCCACGCTGCCCCAGTTCTGTGATCAGATCTCAAGGCAGACCCTCAAAAACCAAGTCTGAGACCTCTGCAGGCTTCTCCTCCCCTCTGCACTGGCCCCTCTGGTGGCACTGCCTGGCACCAGGGTGTGGGCCAGCACCTTGGATTCCCAGCCCAGCGCCACTCCTGCTCCAAGATCCTTTCTGGGAATGCCACCTGGGATAAGTGCTTCCTCTCCATCCCACTGAGCCATTACCTGAGGCTCTTCTGAGCTCTCCACTCACATAACAACTGGGAATTCCTCCAGGAGGAGGGGTTCACTCTGCCCAGCAGTTGGGGAGGAGGGGACAGGGGCTGCTTGTCCTGCAGTGTCCCCCCTTGGGTACCACAGGCACTTTGTGGCTGCAGCAAACTCAGCCAAAACCACAAACAAGCCTGTGATGACAGAGGAGATTTCAAATAGAGGGTGACCATGCTGCAACAGGATTGGCTCAGGGCTAGGAAGATCCAGGCTTAATTTCAACATCCATCTCAAATTCTCCCTGTAACCTTGACCAAGTGATTTAATTTCACCGTGTCCGCTTCCTAAATATATCCACAATAGATCATCTCCCAAATGTGCAGCGAGGACAAACAGAAGATTGCTAAATACTCTGATAAACTCTCAGTACTGAGGGCCTTCCATAGGCAGATGAAATCTACTGGGTGAATACAAAATAAATATTAAGTAGCCAAATCGCTGGGGAATTTATTGCACTCTATTACATTGCAGCAGAAATTCAAAGGAGTAAATTCAACATTCCATGTTTTATTGAGCTAACACAATAGCTAACACAGAGCTAAGAAGGACTACAGACTTTTTTCCTGTGAGTTCTTAAAAATATTGAATACTTTCTCTTATTTTCATGGGTTAGAAGAGCCTCAAAACTGTTCAGGGGACCTTTGTCCCAGTTTTTAGCCTACATACATTCTGGTCAAATCTCAGAACACTGACTTATGAAGTGTACAAGTCAACATAAGACTGAGCTCTGAAGGAATCCCAGTCCCAGCTCTTCTGGCTAATCTCAGGAACCAGCTCCTCTTTCTCTGGCTTACCTTCCACACCCCATATTCTTTCCTCCATGCATTCAAATTACACCTGTTAATTTAATTGTGCTTCCAGATCTCTTCAGATATAAGACTGAATTCCTACTTCCTCAGCTTTCAACTGGGATATCTTATAAAAAACCCAAACCAAACAACAAAAACTTGACAGCCTTCAGAACACACACATCATTTTTGTGTGACATGGATGTAAAGCTTCTGTATGCACACATGGAGCAGCTCCTCAAAGCCTCATACACAGAAGGATTTAGGTTGGAAAAGACCTTTAGGAGCAGCATTTCCTGAATGCCATAAACCCCTCCAGTATTAGGGGTTTTTTGCTAATAATAGTGCCTCTTTCTGTCTTCTGTGAGCTCCTAGTAACAAGCTCTCTCCGAAGAGTTTGTTTTATCCATGTTGAAATGTTTGAAATCTGTTTGAAATCTGTTTGAAATCTGAAAAACAGCAGCAATGCTGCCAGCCTTGCTTTCTGCAGGGAATAACCTCCAAACTGCCTTTATTTATCCATGAACAAGGATCTCTCCCTCTCACCTCCAGAGCCGTTCCCCGTTTGCTCCACAAATCCCAAATCCCAGAGCAATGCCTGTGTCTCTGCCCAAGGGCTCACTGGCCTGTCTGGAGGAGCTGCCCACGACCAAGAACTGGTGGCCTCCATTCCAGCAAGGTCCAGCAGGATAAAGGGGGAAAACAGCGATCCTGCTGCAGGGACAGCACCAAAGCAGGACAAGCCACCAGGCAGAGGCACAGCCTGCACACGGGCACCAACTCACACCAGCAGTGCCACAGCTGGAAAAGCTCTGCTCCAAAAACCTGAAATCCTTCAGGAAAAGTGAGTGGGACAAATCTATTAAACATTCTGACATGGAAACTCCATGGAAAAGACTGAAATGCCATTGCCCAGACTGCTGGTGTCACTGTATTTCTCCACACAGCCTTTCAGTTCTTAGGATGAATTATCCAAATGTAACCCTCACAATCCTGGCTGTAGGAGTCTGCTTAAAGCAGAAACAGAGAGAAGCAGAGACTCTTAATCCCAGTCATTTGCTTCAAAGGAATATTAAAGTGTTCAAGAAACAGCTGGACATGGTACTCAGAGCCATGGTCTGCCTGACAAGGTGGTGCTCAGCGTTTGGACTCCAAGATCTTGGAGGTCTTTTTTAACCTTAATGATCCCGTGATTCTTAACAGGAAGCAGAAACAACATAAAAGCTTTCAGAACTATGTCAGTGCAGACTCTAGCTGGAAGATCCAGGCTGAGTGCTTAGCTAGCATCGCTGGAAAAAAAAAAAAAAAAAAAAAAAAAAAAAAAAAAAAGAGATGGGAAAGAAAGCTTCTCCTCCTCCTGCTCCCTGCACTTTCCCAATGTGGCAGCATGTTCTATTTCCCAAAAGCTCATTCTTTTGTCTCTTGTTCACCTCTGTAAACAGAGTTGAAATCAAAGAACACTGCTATTCTTCCTGTTCTACAAAAGTAGGCATTACTCTTACAGGTGTGTTTTGCTTGGAATGTTTTTATTCACTTTTTTCCATTTCCTTTCTCATTCTGGGTATCCTCACTTCATGCACAGGTAGTGTCCAAGGGAATATCAACTGTGGAATAAGAAAATGGAATTTTTCCTCCTTTTTTTTTCCTCCTGCTAAATCTGCACTTGTCTGTTTTTGCCAGTCCTGACACCAAATTCCTGCCCTTATAGAGAGGTGTGAGTGGTTCTTGCCAGGGAGCTGGCAAAAATATGGTAAGAGTCCAATTAACCAAACCTTCTCACAGGTGTAGGTGTATTACACAAGCCACAAAGAATAAGAGAAAAAAAAATTGTTACTGGTTCAGGATCCCCTTTGATTAGGATTTGGTTTTATTGTTACTGTCACGGCAGTTTTGCTTCCCTTCCCTATCCCAGAGGGAGAAAATACCTGGCTTTGCTTGCCTGTCTCACTTAGAGCATCTAATGAAGCTCCCCGGGTGTGCAGAGAGGGTTTGGGAGCCTCTAAGCCCCTCTCTGCTGAGCCCTGCCCAAAGCTCATCCTGAACCAAAGCTCAGCCCTACCCAAAGCTCATCCTGAACCATAGCTCAGCCCTACCCAAAGCTCAGCCCTAACAAAAGCTCATCTCTAACCAAATCGTGGCCCTACCCAAAGCTCAGCCCGATGGTGCCAAAGCTCCTGACGTCAGGTGAAATTAGGTCAGCACAAAGGTGCTGCTGAGGAGGAATCACATCCTGAGTCTCATTTCTCTCCTTGAAGAAGCAACCAAATCAGGGCATTATTTTCCATCTCCCATCCTGGATGGCTGCTGTAATTTGGATTTTCTTCTCCTTAGCTGAGCAAGCGTGAGGGAGGAGGAGGAGGAGGAGGAGGAAAAGGTACTAATCTCTTTAGAAAGCAGCACTTGACGCCCAGTGTGTAGGTGATAATGAGCACTTCTAGAGAGCTGACACAATACCGAGCATTTACAGGAGGGAAACCTTGCTTCGAGAGGAGCCAAGGTCCGCTGAAGAGATTAATTCATGATTTCTCTTCTCTCACACCGTAAAAAAAAGCCCCAATACGATTAACTCTAAAGCGATTCTACAGTTGTTCAAACATGCACAACAAGAAGTGACAGTGGTATCTCAGCCCTCTCGGGTGCCTGGAAAAGAAGCTACAATTCACCTTAATTAATTATCCAGAAAGAATGAAAAGATTGCCCATTAGATTAAAACCAGAAGGAAAGAATGCACATTTTTCCATGCAGAAAGAAAAACAAAAATAAAAACCCAAACAAACAAAACAAACAAAAAAAAACACACCAAACAAACAAAAAAAAAACAAATAAAATCTCAACTAAGTGTGGCAAGTAGCAAATAAATAGGAATAAAATTTAAAATTAATCACAAGATGAACAGTGCCCAGTTCCCCACACATCTCAGACGTAATTAAGCTACAACTGTCCTTGCAGAGGGGAAGAAAGATGCAATAGCTTTATTTACATATAAACAATTATTCAGCTGTAAACAGAACTCACACACACAGGAGTTAATGGAGAAATCATCAACACAGCTATCGACTACACTTAGATCTCCTCTTCAGGTGCCAGGTAGCAATTACAGACTCCTTCACCTCGGGAATTCTTAAATATTCCCCTCTTTATCTGGACTAACCTGTGCCACTCCTATTTCAAATAGACTAAACACTGGCTCAGATTGAAGTTTGGGGATATTAGCCTCTATCAAAGCATATTTGCACAAAGTGTGTCTGAGCCACAGTTCAAAACTAAAAATTAACCAGGCACATGTAACTTTATAGAGCCTACCATAAAATGCCACCAAAGGCACAGAGATACTGCCTGAACCATGGCCTCTTTGGAAATCCACAAATGTTTGCTGGAGAATTGGACACGTCTCGCCACAGCAAATCTCAGTTTACCACTAAAAATCCCCATGCAAGACTTGTTTTGAAGCAAAATTTCCACCTACTCCTGCATATTTTCCTGTCCAAATACTGCTTTTGGCCCAGACACTGGCCTCCATTGCCTACTCCCAACATGGAAGTTTTTATTGTACAACTGCGTTATTTGGAACATGGAGAATGAGGCTGAGTGGTAAATTAGTACTTTATCTTTGTGAGATGAATTAGGCCTAGACACAGAGGGGCTGAAGGTAATTATCACATTAGATGAGGCCTGGCCAGAATCACAAAGTTAAATCACAAAGTTAACCTCTGCACAGCCCTGCCCTCTGGAGCTGAGAGTTTGCTCCTTCTCTGGAGTCTCTGACCACACAGATTTCTCACTCAGAGGTGATCACAAAACCTCATGATCCAAATTAATGCCTCTGTGAGAGCCACGCTGCTCCCTTATCCAAGAACAATCTCACAATAAAACAACTGTGAATTTTTGTTTCATTTAGTCTTTCTGCTTGGATACAGATTCTAGAGGTTCCTTTCAACACTCTTTGACAGTGCAAATCGTGCACCATTTCAGTTTGGGAGGTAAGCATCTCTTGGAGGCAGAATGGAGCACACCCAGGCAGATCCAGGAGCTGTGGCACATCCTCCTCCTCCTCTTCCTCACAGGAAGCCTTTCCCTGCTCCCTGTGTGGGACCACTGGGGCTTGTTTTCACCTCAGAGACATTCATTTCAGAGAGCTGGGTTTACAGAAATTTCATTTCTGTCTTCCTGAAGCTCAGCTTTTGCTTTGTTTCTGCTTTTTTTTTCTTTCCCAAGCTAGCTCTCTGCAGGGTTAACTGCAAGAAAGCTCAAGGAGAAGGGAATGGGATTAGTTTTCTGCTTTTGTCAACAAATACTCCTTCATGAATATTAATTTCTACTACTACTCCATTGGGCCATTGTCACTGCCCAAGCAAAGTGTGCTGGTGTCCCATCAGCTCCAGGAATAAGAAAATCCCAACTGGAAGCCAACAGTTGCAACAGCTCAAATGCAAATTTAAGTTCACAAAGACACACAAGTTCTGATTTTGCTTTCTGCAATAATGACCTCTCTTAAGAAAAAAAAATTAAAACAGGATGAGCAAAATTATGAAGAGCTAAAGCTTTTCCTTTTAATGCAAACGTAGCTGAAAGTGCATTAACCATGGAACATTCATTGGGAATTAATCCCAATACTAAAATTACCTGTGATCTTGTGGAATGTTTGCTCTGCCTGGGAAGGATGGAGCACAGCTGCTACACTGAGGAATTTTAACAGAATCAGTTCCATCCTAGTTTTTAAAGAATGAAACTCTTCTGTAGGTACTTTTCCTTCAACTCCAGAGCTTTAGGTGTTGGATAGGCTGTTCCCACCTTGGGCTCCTTGAAGCTTCAGCAGGACTTGGATCAGCTCCAAGGTGAGTGCAGGATCCAGAGCAGGGCAGGACTGGGCCCATGGAGGTGAAAATAAAAGGGCCAAACCCCAATTTTCCATCAGCTGAAGCTGTGCTGCAACAACCACGTGTCCCAACCCCACCAAACCTCACAAAGGTCAGTAACCCCTTCCAGAAGAAGGTATGGATGATGTGCCATGGATGATGATTCCTCACTGACCACAAAGTGGCTCTGATTTCAAGCTGTTAAATTCAACTGAAGTGTCCCAGTGGAGAACATCTATGTTTATATTTGTGGATATTTGCTGTGCAAAATCAAACATAAGTCCCTTTTGCCAAGAAACTCCACGGTTTGCACAAAATGAGAATTCTCTGTATCCCTCAGCAGCTACAGCTTCTTTCTGCAGTTACTTCTCACAGCTTTTCACTAATATTTCCCACAATAGCAAATAGAATATGCATGGGCATAGTCACAAATGCAAAGTTAATCTTTCATCTTCTCCCAGTTATTAATATGTTCTTCTCAGCATCTTATGGACCATGCATTCATAACAACCATATGGATCAGTTAAAAACAAGCAAACCAACCCAAATGAAAACACGTTGGCTGCAACCTGTTTTTCATCAGGGTTTTGAAAATGTTTACAAATTTCCCTAAATTCCATTCTAAAAATCCCGTTTTAAAATCACCACATTAATAAGTGACAGTGAAGCAGTTTCCCAGAAGCCATTTTGATTAAAATCAAAGCAGTTAAGCTGTCACAGAGATTTTGGGGAGGAACCAGGAGGACTGGAGGTATTATGGCTGCTTTTCTAAGAGCAGTTACTGAAGGTATTTGAGTTCTGGATGCTGACAATTTTAGACTTTCTGTGCTGACAGACTCTGAATCCCATTAGAGCACTGCATTTGACCTGAGGCTGTGGAGAAGCTTCCAAAATGGAATGACAGAACTGGGATTGTGGGTGTGGAGTTGATTAGAAGTGTGTAATGTCACAGGGTGGAAAACTTAGAGTTTAAGGGTTTAGAATACAGTAATATATCCAGAGTAGGACAGAAGTGCCTCTCCCAGAGGTACCTGGAGAGCCCAGTCCCACTGCCCTGAAATGAGGCTCATTGCTCTGGGCAGCTCCTCCCTACAGGTGACATCAACAATTTGACATTTGGACCCCACACACTCATTCACTGTGAGATTTGTGACACATTTGGTGTGGATCCTGCATCCAGGCACTGTAAGAATTCTGTGAAAGCTGCTTCATTGTGCCACTGAACAGATTGGAGGCAAAGGATTTCCAGGTGACAGGAGGGATTTAAGAGCGGAGAGCAGAAAAAAAAAGATGAGTTTTTAAAGCTTCTCCTGTGCTTGAGTTTGGGTTGGACAGAGTTAAACTGCTTTAATGAATTAAAGGATATCGTATTTGGTACACACATATTGTAAAAAAGCAGTCTGCACGAATTCCCAGACACTGAAATTAATCTGTCATCTCGCAAGGTCACTGTCACCAGGGAGCAGCTCTGGCAAAATGATGGGTGATGGAAAGGCAGAGTGAGAAACTAAATCAATGACTCAATATTGCTCTCTAGGAAATGATATTTTGGGTTGGATGATACTCTGCTGTGAGATATCTCTTCACTAGGGAACAAGGTCAGGAATAATATTGCACTAACCAGGAGCAAATAAACATGGGGACCTGGCATTGTAGATGGAAAAAATTCACTAAAAATGTTTTTCCTACATCACTCACTAATTATTACTAATAATTAAAGTTTATAAATATTTCCTCATACCACATCCCTCTGAGTCCAAATCTTTTCCAATATGCATCTTCCATTCTAAAAATATTTTCCGTTTTACCACTCAGCCATCAGCTGAATCCTTCCCCTAATCCTTTCCAGGTATAAAATTAAAATCAAAATGAAAAATGCAATTTCTACAAAGCCCCAAGAGCCCTTCTGAAATGTGCTGTGCTCTCAGGTGGATTGCCAAAACACATTAGGACATTTTTGACCTTTTGCACTTTCAAATCAGTTGCAGTAAACATATTGGGCATTTTGCAATAGGAGCTCTCCCCAAAGACAGTTTCATAAAGAGCTGCTTCTAGGAAAATTTCCTTCTATTTCAGAATATGAGTGAAATTACTCCTTTAGAAAAAGGTAAAAATCACAAAAATGAAATTTTAGGGATCTATTAGAAGGATCTGTTAAATCTTGGATGGCAGAATTACTCCAGATATACAAATGATATTATGGTGAATAATGTCTTGTCTATCAAAATTCACACAACCAGACAACTCCAGCACCAAACAATTTCCAGTCTAATGTATACCACCACCTTCTAAGTTGATTTACCAAACAATCAGATGTAGAAAATTTGCAGAATAATCTCAGGGAATGTATTTAAGACATGGAAAGAATCATTAAGGTCTCATAGCAGAGTCGTTTTTTCTTCATTCTAAGTTGCTTTGGTTCCTTGTCCTCAATTTGAAGAGGAATTAACAGGTGTGATGTTTAATGAAGTTCTATAAATACTGTGGATTGCATTGTCTTGGAGCTCCATGGGACTGGCATTGTAAAATTACTGGCAAGAATTCCTTGGCTCTATTAAAGCTTTATTAGGATAAAGCCTTTCTTTTACAGCAATGCAGGACTTAGGTAGGAATAACTCATTTTGTGGTGGTAAAGCTGAGCACAAAATTGCTCCTCAATGGCCATTCCCTGCTTTCCACACAGCAAACCTTAATCCCTGCCCACCCAAATCCTGAAGAGTCCAAATCTCCTTTTGTCCAGGTAGAAATCCCCACCCAGAGCACAGGAGCACACCAAGAATGTGTCAGGCATTCTCACAGTGGGGAGAAGACAAAGCTCATCCACTCCCTCTTCGTTTACCTCTCAATATTTTGTCAGAACACAGATTTCCCACACCAAACATGTCCCAAGTGGAAGGAGAGCTGTGAAAAGAGCTGGAACATAAGAAGTACAAAAGGAAATACTTCTGACAGGATTTCTGCACAGACTTGGAATCCCATCTGCTCACAAAACAAGTGAATATTCATCACTGACTGGTCAAACTGGGCAAGTGTAATATTGCAGGACTTTTACCTGGGCTAAATTACAGCTCCAGCCTATAAACAAAGAAAAAAAACACTGCCAGGCTATTATTAAAAAAAAAAAAAAAAAGAAAGAAACTGCACAGAGATGAAACAAAACCCTTAAACTATATTATTCACAGCTTTCATGAAAAGTACTATTGAGATTGCATTTTTAGACATTATTTTTTCCTGCATTGAGAAATATGGATTATTTCTCATTAATCAACAAGGAACAAAGCCCAGTGTAACAAAGTTTCATTAAATTCACTGCTCATTCAAAGCTGCAATAAACCTTTTTCAATACACTACAGCATTTTGATTGTATATGAGCAAAAGTGCATTTTGTTTCTGGACTTTAGAAATATTCCTATAAATAACATCACAGTATTTCATTTGCTCATAATACTGAATTTCACAGACTACAGAACAGACTGGCAGCACCTTCAAGCCAGAAGCCACTGCCATGAAAACGACATGACTGTCACTCGGTGCAAAGTTTGATATATTTTTTAAAATCCCACTCTATAAAACATCCGACTTCTCTCTTTGCAAAGTGACCTTCTCTGGTTATCTTTTAGAGCTCTAATGAGAGACGTGTGTCCTCCCTTCCTCATCCATCCTTCCCAACCAAACAAACAACCCCAAACCCCTTTTGGGAGCAGATCCTCCTGCCTCAATGTGTGAGAACACAAACAGAGCCTCTCTCCTGCCTTGCTGCACTTTTAATTTCATTGGAGCTGGTTTGGCTGATTTTCTCTGCAAACATCTGTGACTTAAAGCCAAGTGTGACTTTGGATACTGCCCACAGGATTTCCTCCGTTTCCCACCATTCCTCATTCCTGGGATCCTGCCTTGTTTTTTCCCTGCTGTATTTTTAAAGTATGTTCTTCCCAAAAAGATCCCAGTGACAGTCTCCTGCTCAAGTGTTATGGATTTCCATTTAAATTGCTAGGTGGAGGAGGGATATCAACTCCCATTTTCCCATCCATTTCATATGGAGCCGCATCCAAGATGATGTGAGTACCCCCAAAATAGCTGCTCAAAATGAATCATTCAAACCAGTTTCCAGCTCCTAACAGACAAGGACTGAGCCTCCATCACAAAAACTTAAAATGCCATATAATGAAAGAGGGTTCTGCGAGCACAACAACCATTTTGTAAGCAAAGTGAAAAACAAAAATCAAGATTACGTGCTTTTTTAATTTGTAGTATGAAAATTATCTGTTTTACTCAAATTTGACCACAGAAATAACAAAAGCATCATCATGTACAAAACTGATGGAAAAATAAATAACAGGGGATATAAATGAATAACTCATCACAGGGGTCAAGGCTTCTGCAGCAAAATCAAAGGATTCAAATGAGCCTCCAGATGGGAAACAACTGAAGCTTTTCACAGGTTTAAATCTTGCTGTACCTTGGGGCTGCTGCTGAACTTCAGCAGTGCATGTATGAGCAGGCACACCAACCCCCCTGTGTATTCATACACACACAGCTGCAAAAAAATCCAGTGCTTTAAAGCCCTCTTTATATCCTCTGTATTCAAAGTGTAATGATGATTTGGAGGGGTTTCTATTTCTGCCATTTTTCTTTCAGATACAGATTACAATAAATTTTTTTTCAGGTTCTCCTTTTTTTTAATTTTACTCTTTACCCATCCATATCTTAACAAAATTAATTTAAACTCCATGAAGACAAGAGAGAAAATTCTCTGATCCTTAATAACGTCATTTTTGAACTCTTGCAGTCTCCTCCTTTAGACTTTGCAACTTTGCTATCCTTTATTCTGAAGCACTACAACAGTTGGGCTGGGGCTTTAATTTGATTGCCTCGGGTTAGTATTTTTCTTCTTTTCTTTTCTTTTCTTTCCTTTCCTTTCCTTTCCTTTTCCTTTTCCTTTTCCTTTTCCTTTTCCTTTTCTTTCCATCAGAGGTCCCTGCCTTGGGCTGTTGAGCTGGAGACTCACCCTGTGTTCTGACAAGGCCTCACTGGGTGTCCATTCATCAGATTTCCCAAAAATCACGACCTGGTTTGATCTGTTCACACAAAGCAATCCCACTATCCTACAAAATCCACCAACCAACCTCTCTCCACAGCTCCCTGAATCATCTCTACAATGAACCCACTCCTAGTGGTTCCAGGCTCTGGTTCAGATGCCACTTCTGATCCAGAAAGTCTGGAACTGGATATGGAAAAAGGAGTTTCCCTGTTAAACTCTCATCATAAAGAAAGAACCTGCTGCTAGTTCTCCTCAGAAACTATGCATTGCTAATTTTCAAGAATGCTACTTGATAGGATTTAGGAAAGGTTTTGAAAGGCTTGTGAGGAAATGAGGATTCAGCAGCTCCCTGGGTCTCACATGCTCCATGGCCATGTCATTCCCCCAGGAATCACACTGAGGGGAGAAACACCTGCACACCACAAAGAAGAGCTCAGCTGGGATGGGCACTGATTAAATTCCCATTTTGGCCTGTTTCTCCAGCACCACTGACAGAGATGTTCACAGGGGAGAGCCACCTGCTCCAGCAGGACTGGGCACTCTGGGGACCTGTGGGATGATGGGGAAAGGAAGGAATCCTCAGCAGTGAGGTTTGGAAAAAAAATACCCAAACCAACCAATCAACAACAAACCCGAAACAAAACCCCAAAGGAAACAACCAAGCAAACTGAAAGGCCATCAGCCAGAGCAGCCCAGAAGCTGACAGAAATACCTGGGAGAAGGATGACACCCACTGGGGTCATCCCCACAGCTTTTCCAACAGTGTCAGGGATCATTTAATGGCCAAGCTTTTCGGGTTCTCCTGTCTAATGCAAGTTGCTACAGACTAACACAGACTCATCTCCCTCCAAGCTGGAATTTACATCCAGCGTCTTGCTAAGGTTAGAAAGTGTAAAGATAAAAATGCCAATCAAGATTGTAGGAGATGATTCTTCCCTTTTCCCTCAGCCCTCCCCCTGGGCAGTGCTTTCCCAGCAGAATCAGCTGGATCATTGCATCCCAGACACAGCAGCAGCTTCACCTACGGCGCCGCTTCAGCTCTGCTGCAGAGCTCACACCAGCTGCTCCAGCAGAGCTCAGCACAAAGAAACAAAACCCTTCCTTCCCTCTCCTCCTACAGTGTTTAAGCCACACATCTGCAGTTGCCAAGTTGTCTTTTTGATGCTGGAAATTTACATTTGCCTTCATAGACACACATGCTCCTTTTATCACACTCTGATAAGCTCAGTTTTTATCCTCACCCAGATGATGCTGGTGGAGAGAAGAAACTACCTGCTACAGAGGAGAAGCTGGACAGCTGTTCCTGCAATAAAAACTGAGTCCATAAAAACTCATTTAATGGACAAAAACAAGATCTATGTTTGCATTTATAAAGCCAGGAGCTCGTGTAATTTATGCTCTCTTCTTTTTGGGTCTGGGCAGAAGGATTCACAGCACATCATTCCCAGAAGATGAGCGGCAGACCTCTGCTAAATGTTGTCATTTATAAAGAGATACCTGAAATTATAACAGATTCCAAAACAGAGGTGTAAAATTGCTGCAAATAAGATTAAGAAAATGTTCACTAAATTCAAACTATAAAGCTAGGATCTCTGCTAAATTCCAGCCCAGCTCAGGTAAGTCACTGATCCCAGCCTTGGCATTTCCAGTGCTCTTTCACTTTAAGGAAAGGGGGGAAAAAACACAACCACAAATCCCAAATAAACCCTACAAAACCCAGCCTTCCACCACATTCTCTCACACTGGATTTAACATCAGCTCAGGTAAGTGCTGGTTCCAGAATTGGCACTAAATGATCTGGGCCAACAGAAGTTGGAAGCAGCAATTTTCATATTTATCAGATAATCAAGTTTTGCAGGACAAGTGATGATGATGTGTAAAAGTTCCATAGCAGCTAATCAAAGACAAAACTTGAGGAAGCAGCAAAAATCTCATAATGAAGAAATATATTCCACCACAGGTGGCAGGAAATTGTAGCTACTGATAAGAAGTGCTATGGGGCTCTGGCAAAGAAAGACAATCAGCATAAGCATGAAGGCAAAGTAGTGATAGCACCAATAAAAAAAAGCCTCAGAGCACTCTCCAGAAATCTGTGGTGAGAATCAAGTGACAAGTAATAAATTTGCATTTTCTGTAAGACCTTGCATTCAAACACATTCTTAAATACTTTGTGAGTTTCAGGAGCTGGCTGCAGACCATGTGTTGCTTGAGAACATAAAAAGCAAAGCATCACTTCACTGAGCACTGAAGCACCAACATCTGCAGGGAGAGATTATGGGGAAATCTCAAATGAGATTTGGGAACAAGCTGCTCAGTCCATCCAAATGGTGCAAATGATGGAGAAGCCAAAGAATTCAAGGTTTGCTTTTTTTAAATCCTAATTTTATTCCATTAAGATTCCACTAATTTTTTTTTTGCTCTGTGTTTCCACATTGTATTTCAAGCTATGCCTGTGCCTTGGAATATGACAGGGACAAGTAAAGGGACAAAGAAGGAGGCTGAAGTCAGGGCCAAGCCTGAAGCTGGCCAAGGTGGTCCCATCCTGAAGCTGTCACAAATTCCTCTCCAGCTGTATTTGAAGGATCTGCAGCTCAGGGAAAGCCACGCAGGAAGGGCAGTGGATCACAGAACCCTGCAAAAACTGGGCAGTAGCAAATACCCATTCAGGATCGGTATTAATATCCATGGCTTAGATTAATTCTCCAGGGGAAGAATGGATTGCAATGGGAAATGATTGGCTCAGCAAACTGAAAGCAAGCAGAGAATTCACCCACTGTGCTGCTGTGAGAGAACACAACTCCTGAATTCAGGGGAATTCCAACAGCCACGACCAGGAGCAGGCAAAACACAGAGCTTAGAGCTGCTGAGCAGCTTCTGTGAGCTCAGTTCTGTGAAAGACCAGGTGAAAAAAGGAATTTGTGTTTTGTCTAAAAGGAGCTCAGGATGATTTACTAGCAGGGTAAATTGGAAAAGTGAGGAAAGAACACCAAAGTCAAGGACAAACTTCCCAGCACCCAGGAAAGCAATAAAATCAGCTAGGAGAGGAAAAAAAATCCCCTATCCAGACTCTGCTGGATATATGCAGTTCAGTTTCTCCCTTAAAAAGGGAAATTTAACACGGAAATGCCAGAGAAAGTGGAGGAATCAGCAAAGCAGGCTGAGGTGGGTGAGGTGGGGTCATGTAAGGAAAAAATCACTTTCCCATGGGATCAAAAGACTTAAAACTATGCAAAAAGGAAATGCTTCTCTCTGCCTTTCAGGGGTGAACTTGTACAGTGTAGAATGCTCTGAGTGTCAAGGAAGGCTTGGCACATATCCTTTGAAATAGAGTGTGAATAAAGACAAATGTTAACACACTCCATTGTGAGATTTGGTTTCTACATATTAGCATTTGAATTGTACTCAGCCCTCTGTGTGTGTCACATTAAGAAAATTCCCATTTCTATGCTCTGCATTAGGAGAAACCTGCAGAAATGTGGGCTCCAGGAAGAGCCAGAAGCCAGTGAAAATCCAGGAACACACCTACAAACCCTGTACCATCAAAGAGCCTGGCAAGGAAAACCCTAAAGCACAAAGAGCACACACGAGTTTCCCTTCGTGGGCAGCAGCTCTATTGATCACAAGCAATTTATTGATATCACCAAAGATAGCTCCAAAGTCAGGAGGAATTTCTCGTTTGCAGCTGGAGCACTTTGTCTTCCCTCAGAGAGGGAAACGTGTCCAACAGCACCTGCAAGGAGCTCCCATTGTGCCTACAGAGGTGGCCAGTGCAAAAACTCTGCAAAAAGCCTTTTTTCAAAAAATTACTGAGCAACACCCCAAAGAAACACTCAGAATGTACAATTAACCACTTCGTGTCAATCCTCAAAGCAGGTCTTTTGGTGACAGTGAAACAAATCCACTAAAAAAGCAGGAAAAATAAATATCCCCAACATGCAAAACAATATTTTTTTAACTATAATAAAATTAATATTATAAAAGTACTTACATTACTATGAACTCTTATCTTTTCAGTTACAGTCTATATTTCTAAAGATTTTTAAATCAGAAAAGTGCATCAAAAGTAGTAAGAAAGAAAAAAAAATAATGACACAATCATTAGTAAGAGAGTATTAAAATGTGATTTAAAAAATAAAATCTTTCAATCTTATCCTAATGTGCAAGAAAATTCTATGGAAACTTTACTTGCTGGACATGGCAGGAATTATCCTGCCTGGCTCCCAGAGCCACACATAACTCCAGCCAGGGCCAGGCTGTCATTTATAAACTGATACAAATCAAATACATTTCCTCCTGTCCCTCGAGCAGGCCCTGAATTCTAACCTGACTTTTCCCCCCCAATACTGCTCAGTTCCTTGGAATCCTGGGGAGCACAACCACTCTGTTCTCTCTGCCAGAGAGGAAAAGGAAAAGTAGCCCCTGGCACTGAGGCTCTTTGACATTTTTAACAGTCAGGTCACACCAAGACAGGTGAGAATTGCTTAAATCCCACGGGAGCACTCATTAATTAGGACATTAACTGACATTAGGTAATAACTTCATGTTAATCCATCCACGAGATGATTTGAACAAAACACACAATACAGAATTCAGCAGGAATATGTTCTGTTTTTTCAGGTTTCTTTTTTTTTAATCCTAATTCTATTCCATTTAGATTCCATTAAATTTTTGTGCTCTTGTGTTTCCACATTGTATTTTAATCCATTGCTCAGGAGTCTGATGGAATGTTTAGGCAATAAAACACACAGAGAGGTTTGCACAGCCATGCACAGCCTCAGAGTGCCACAGTTCCCACCAACTTTAAAACAGGGATAAAAATCCATATTTTTCTAATGCACTTCAAGATCTCCTGATGAGAACCCCATTCAAGAACTCCTGCTAGCTATTACCCTTTCACTGAGTATGGTTAGGTTGGAGAACGACCCTTCCTGACCTCTGAAAATAACATAAAATTGAAATGAAGCAGTAATTGTATGATTATAAAATGTCACTAACATCAGAGAGTAGGGAAAGACTAATTAAAGGAAGTTTGCTCTTAAAGGAGGAAGAGTTCAGATTCATTCACAGATATTTATATATTTAATTTATTAAATATAGAGAAGATTAATAAACAGGTTTTTGTGGGCAGAGATCTGCTCTGCTTCTGCACAATCCTTCAGAAGGAGCATCATCACATTCACAAGTGCCAGAAGAAGGAGCAGGCTCTTCTTCCCCTTCAAATGGATGGATGGATGGATGGATGGATGATGGTTGGATGGATGGATG